>VZTM01024293.1:57499-119524 GCA_013400555.1 Jacana jacana | reverse complement strand
GGGGGGGGGGGAATCCTGAATCTATTCTGTCCAAAGAGATACAGGAGGGAGATGGAAGCCTGTAAGGTTGACTCGTTGCAGTGAAGTGTCTGCAAAGAAGTGTTCTGCCTTAATGTTTGTTTTTCTGTGCTGGTGCGCTGTGTGTGTGCATTGACAACTGCTGGAAGTGTTGAAGGCCAGGCTGGATGGGGCTTGGAGCAACCTGGTCTGGTGGGAGGTGTCCCTGCCCAGGGCAGGGGGGGTTGGAACTTGATCATCTTCAAGGTCCCTTCCAACTCTGACCATTCTATGATTTTGTGTTGCATCCCAGTGTCCTCCTGCATCTCCGTCACTTCAGGCCACCTGTAAGTTCAGTAAGTTCAGGATGAACAAACAGCTTCCAGAAGTAGATTCCCCAAAGGACACCGGTCTGAAATCAAGTGCGTCATGTAATGATTTACATTTTTAATGAGGGTCAGAGCTGTAAAGCTGTAAATATGAGATTTGAGTATTTAAATCTCTGCAACTGTCTCCTTTGGAAGAAGAAGAGGAAAGTAATTCTCTCCTGCTTTCGTAGACAGCAGGGGAAATCTTACTTTCTGTGATGTACAGTCCATGGCTTCGCAGGAAATTAGCAATATTCAGATGAGCTTCATATACCAGATTTGAGCCAGGATGGCTGTAAAAGCTCAAGGAAGCATTTGATGTACTTTTCCATCAGGGATCTCAGGAGCAGAGTTAACAGATGAAGTAATTTTGAGTCCTCAGAATCCCGAGATGTATTTTCTTACACACAAAACCAGGTTGGGAAGTCTCGCTCGGATGCTGTCTCATGGTGCGGAGCCGTACATTAACGGTCTGATGACTAAGGTGTTTTACCATTTATAGTCCTAGGTTTTTGAGAGCCTGATTGTTTCTCCCCGACTTGTGATATCACTGGCGAAGAGAGCTGAGGTGACTGGGGTTTTTTTTTTCCCCTCTGACAATGTGTTCTTCTGTGAGATCGATGTTTGTTCTCTGCCACTGCCTCCTCCTCTGCTCATTGCACTAACTTTGCTTGTCTGGTTTTCTTCCTTCTGGAGTGTACTAAGCCCGCCATTAAATGTAAGAAATGATTTCCAAAATGTTTAACAGACACCTCTTGGTGACAAGGAAACGACTGATCAATCGGATAGTGAGAGGAGCAGCTGAAAGCACCATCTCTGCTGCTCCAGTGCTTGCTGTGGCACACCGGGGGGCTGTGGGTGGTAGCCCCTGCGCCTTGCCCTTGGGCTGCAGTGATGCCCTGTGGGCTCATCTCTGCCTGGCGTGTTACACCCCTGGGTGCTGGAGCCCTGGAAGAGGTTCAGGTGGCTGGCAATACCAGAGCCACCCACTACCGTGCTGCTTATGTGTCAGTTGAAGGAGATGTCTCTGCATGCTGTTTCCCCTTCCCAGTCCCTTAGGGATTCAGCCAAGCTGGAGCACAACAGGGAATCCAGTTCTTTTCCTTCCTTGGCATCAGGGTTATCACAGGAACTGCTCTCCTGCACACGTGCCTCCCTGGCCAGACTTTCCTGAAATGCTGAGGTCAGCCAGCTCGGCCTCAGAGCCTGGATATCACATTGAAGAGTCACATCTGCCTCTTGTGCCCTGACGAGGCACCAGCTCCTTTCTTCAGCAACTCTGGGAATTCATCAGGCAGGAGGGATCTGGATGTACCTCTGGATGTTGTGTAGTGCAGTTGCCTGGGTGAACCTCTTAAACCTCAGTGCCCCTGTAAAGGAGGAACTGCTGGGTCCTGTGGGGAGCGGTGACACCACTGGTATTACCACACACCAAACTGGGATGTCAGGAGAAACTCATTTCCTTCCAGAGGGCTCAGATCACTCTGCTCACACCGTGCCAGGTTTCTTGGGCAAATACTGACAAAAGAGCAGCCATTTCCCAAATCAGCTCCTAAGAAGAGCTCTCTCAGGAGGCAGTACCTGCTCAGGTGTAGAAATCAGTACAGGTGCCAGCCTGAAGATGTGCCAGCTGCCTTGTGGTTCATTCCAGGGTTGACTGTTAAGGAACTGGAGTTAGCTTTTGGACAGGCCACCTCAAGGTCCCAATGAGGTGCTGGGAATCGTCACTGAGATGGCACAGGTGAGTGTTGCACTGCTGGTCCATCTCTCCAGGCAACTGGCAGGATTCTTCTTCCTCTTACCCTTTGGGAGTCAGTGTCAGGCACCCACTTTTGCCAATTACTGGGAATTTAGACACGTTGAGAAATGAAGTCTCAAAGGACAAAACCCTCTTTTCATCCGGAGCTGCTCCCTCTCTCCAGGGTTTTGGGGTCTTTTCCTTTCAGCAGAGTCCTCCTGTCCTGCAGGGAGCTTGTCTGAGCACTGGCTGCAGAGAAAGTGGAGAGCCAGTGAAGTGCTTAATTCAGTGGGTGTAGAAGTGAGTTTGGAGGCATGCCTGGGGCAGCCTCCGGACCGCTCTCTTCCCCATTTACAGTCAATGTGTTCTTAGCAAATGTTTGCTTCTGCACAGAACACCTTGTGCTGTGGTCGCCATGAAGGTCAAACCGTGTTGGAACTGGTGTGTAATCCCTTTAGTACATGCTCCAGCAAAAGGACACACTTTTGGTTGGGTGTGGGGTCTTAACCAAATCAATATACTCCTTGAAGGCAAAGCTTTCCAGTCTGACTTTTTTCCAGCATGATTTTGCTTTGGGCTTGCTCTTCGGTGGTTTGATATTGTGCTTCAAATCCATGAGCTGGGCCTTTTTCCATTGTTCTCCCAGCTTCCTTACAGCCATTGCTAATTGTAAGGTACCCCTGGGGGAAATGCACAGGAAGGTCCCAGGGTGAATTAGTACATTGGGCTAACAAGGCTTAATCTTTGTATTTTTTAACAGGGTTATGGGGTGAGATGACCTTTGAGGAAGAAGGTAGCCATATAGCAAAGTACTGAGAAATATGTCTGGGCGCTAATGCAAGCATTTTGGAGGGAGAAGTGTGTTGGGAGCAAAGGGAGTCTCTGAAACTGCTGTTGTGCACATAGAGTCCAGGCAATAGACCCTGAGGAACCAGAAGAGGAATATAGATGAGGCAGAGCCTTCCCTAGAGCCGTCTGTGGATAATGATACTCAGTATGCTAAATATTTAAATACTCTTAAGTTTTGATAGTTTAAGTATACTTTTCAAATAGAGGATTCAACCTGATTGTACATTTTTTGGGCACTGGAGCAAGTGTTTGATATTTGTGACCTTCTTGGCTTACCCTGTAGTTAGTCCTTAAACATTCATACTTCTCTTTAGCTGTGGAATGGGAGCGCAACCAGTAACACCAGGGCACAGAAATTGTGCCCCTTGGAGCTGTTATCTGCTGATGTCCCCAGACCCTCACTGCCTGAACTGCAGAAATCCTTTTCTGACTCCTTTGTACTGCATAGAAAAAGCTTTCATCTTAAAATTTCCACATTTTTCCAGTGATCCTATGGTGCTGATCTGCAAAAGTGCCCTCTTCAGAGGGATGAGGGAAGCTGGAGGCTGGAATTACCAGGACAGGGAGACATTATGGCAGGTAGAAGGTCCGCTTCGCTTCCCTGGGTTGGAGAACGCTTTCAGACGTGTTGAAATCTCCTTAAAGAGGAGAGGAGCCATTCATAGCACCTGACACCCAAAGTCATCCCTAGAGCATGTGGAGTCCTCGGCACATTGTGTGTTTTTCCAAGCTGCAACATGTCACTGTCATCCTTCCTGGAGCTGTCACCGGGAGCTTGCCTGCGCCGACTGTTTGGTGGCATTCTCGGGGCAGGACTGAGTGTGCCGACACGTGAAGCAAATGCTGTGTTTCAAAGATAGGCACTTGGAGAGTTCTAACTTGGAAGTGAATTTGAGTTCAAAAACAGCTCAGGAGAGCTGGCATCGTCTGAAAGGCAGTTTCTGTGTATAGTTGCAAAAAGGATGTCAGTGGGGGGAGGTTAATTCTATCTAGAAAGATACTGGGACTTGCTTAAAAAGAGTATGGCTGGTATCCAGGGAATTTAGAATTCGTAGGAAGAAAACTGGAGGTGTCTCCACAGGCTATATGGGGTGTCTGTGGAAATAAAATACTTAAAGGATGCAGATGGGCACCTTCTGCTGAAGGACAACTGACCTGGATGACCAGGCAGACAGGGAGGCTTGAGGAAGGCTGTCTGGGAGCGTGTGGAAATGGAAACTCGTGTCACAGTGGATGGGGCAATGGGGTTTGTATGAAAGGAGTTTGAAAAAGAAGAGCTGAGTGTTATCTGGGGTGAAGTCATCCTTGATAGCATCTTAGTCTGTTGTATGTAGCTACTACTTCTTTAGGACTCTCTAACTTATCCTCCTAATGCCTCAGTTCTGTGTTAGTGCCCATCAGTGACGTGCCTGAAATGATGTTCTGTTAACTCAGGATTGACGGTAACACCTTTGGGCTCTTGGTCTCAGGCCTCCCCTGACTTTGAAGACCATGAGCCCTGAGCATCTCATGCTGGTGGGCGTCAGATCAGTGTTGAGGTGATGGTCTTACAGCCAAGTGCTTCGAGGTGATCCCGTGTTGTCCTGGTTTGAGCTCTTAAGCGTCGCTGATGCCCAGGAGCATAGAATCATAGAATCATTTAGGTTGGAAGAGACCCCTGGGATCATCAAGTCCAACCATCAGCCCTACTCTACAAGTTCTCTCCTACACCATATCCCTCGACACCACATCTAATCTACTCTTAAACACAGTCAGGGATGGGGACTCCACCACCTCCCTGGGCAGCTGATTCCACTGACTGACCACTCTAGCATCCTCCCTTCCAGGTGACCACTAACATAACTAGTGAGCAAGACTCACCCCAGTGTTAGTCGTGATAGAGACCTGTGCTGATAAAACACAGCAAGGTGGTTTGGATCCGCTGGGTGATGTAACCATTCCCCAAGGATCCACCGTTTGTCAGACCATCCTTTTTCCCTGTGTTGTCTCAAATCTTCGGCTTTGGCTGTTGGCTACTCAGTAGTAGAGCACTGGATACTGGTGGTACATCAGACCAGTGAAAAGAAGTCCCTGTGACACAAATAGTGAGGGAGCTGGAGAAAGGGGCCAAGAGCCCTGGGGGAAGTTCCAGTGTATTAGGAATCTGCTTGCAGTTACTGTTGCTGTAGGAAATGCCAGGTTGCTGCAGTAGCTGGCAGCAGGCTGCATGGCTCTCGTTTCTTCATTTCTCCGTGTTGCGCTCTGTTTTCTAAATGTTTAATTACAGATGGATTGTGGGTTTGCAGCTTTTCTCATCTGCTTTTTGTCAAAGGTAAGCAGATGTACTGCCTGTTGCTCTGCAGAGTTGAGTCCCTTGTACAGCAGCTGCCAAAGAGCTCGGAGATAAAAACTTCAGCATATGGAAAAAACAGGATGAGAAGCCAGTTTCTGTGGCTGAGACGATCTTGTTTTGAAATATATCCAGCTGGTTTCTCATCCTCCCAGGTGCCTTGGTGTTGGCCCTCTGGTCCGTCCTGGGAAGCTGCTGCCTCCTGAACTTCAGGAGCAGCTGGGGATGTGTGGGTTAGAGGGACCTTTGGTGCTTGGCCCCGTCTGCCTGCTTTATCAGAAGACTAATTCCTTACGGGAGAGAGCCCCGGGCTGTCCCTGCCAGCTCTCCTCTGGCCTCTCTACATGGATAACCATGCCAGTGAAACGGGATGCCAGCATGTAATTTACATTGTGTCGTGGTCGGGGCTGTTACATTCACATTTATAATCCCTGCTCAGATAGGAGAAAAAGCTGAAAGCAGTCTGTTTTGTGGTTACAATTGGATAACCCGAGTTCTGCTGTCAGCTGCTCGTCTCCCTCTGCCATGCTGACCAGTGCGTTTGGAGGCCAGGACTGGAAAATACCCTGAGGATGGTGAGAGCTCGCTGGTCTAGTGCTGCTGGGACCGTGGGCTCCCTCCTCATTCCCAGGCTGGCTCCTGGGGTACTGTCTGAGCCTCCCCAAGGCAATAACATCAGTCATTAATTGGCTTAAATAATCTTTAAATGATGGATGTATAACGATTTTTGAATAACCATGCTAATTATAGTAAATTATGAATAAGAGGGCTGAATTAACATCATGGAAACATGGTTAATTCTGGTTTGTTAATGTGACTGCTTTGCTGTGCTGCCCATGAGCATTCTTTTGTCATAATCTTCGTATCCAGTTTTGTATCTCTTTGCAAAGGATATTTCCAGTTCATTTTTAACCTGTGGAGGAGCCCTGTCAGTCTTCTGACTTGGTTATTACTCAGCGAGAAGGATACCAGAACCTTCCAGTTCATGTCATGGATCTTTTCCATTTAAGCAAACTATGAACAATGGAAGGAAGTAATTAGTTGAAATGGTGTTTGCTTTTCTTTAGAGCCAGCTGCTGGAGGAGATGTGGCCATGGTTCGCTCGTGGTGCGGGCACCTCCTTGCACTCCCTTGGTTGTGGCAATGGAGGAAACTTTGGCTTATCGATTCTCATGGATCTGGGGGCTCCAGAGCTGAGCCTTGGTTCTCTTCCAAAAATGACCCGCGCCACTCCAGGTGTATTGTCTGTAAAACTGGGACAGATGGTTGCTAGTCCACCGGGTCAGGTACCCACGGTCTTCCGTGTGACAAAAGATGGTGGCATGCAGTTGCCATCCCGCTGAAGGAGCCCAGAGCACTCTCCAGCTTCCCCCACAGCCTTCCACAGCAGCACTGGTTGCTGCATCCCTGTCTCCATGCGGTTCAGCAGCCCCTGCAGTAGCTGCTGGAGCGTGACCCATAGGGTGGAAAGCTTGAAGAGCTGTCAGCTCATTGTTAAAAGCTTCCAAAAGTGAGATTTGACTGAAGGTTTTAATGTTTGGCCAAATTCAGTTACAGCAAAAGCCTGGTTTGATTTGAGGGAGCTTGCCCTGCTCTGAAAGCTCTCCACATCTCAAATTTTCTAGGTCACTCTTGGCTGCTCTACATGTTTTTTTTTCTTCAGAGAAGCAGTTAGCAAACACATCGTCATTGACGATTAGTATTCTTCTGTCATCTCAGTCTTGGAGAGCACCAAGATACCTTTTTGGCAAGTTCTTCCCCTCCTCATCCCCCAGTCATCATCGTTAGAAGGCTGTCAACGAGCATGAAAAATACCAGCACGCCAACTGTAAATGTTAATTGGGAGATGACCAGCTGAAATGGGCACCTCGTGCCGGGCCTGACCCGCAGCCATCTGTCTCCTGGCCCTCTCAGAAGCTGCCTTGCTTCCCTGGGAAGGGCGATCAGAGCGACCCACGCTCACCTTCCCACACAACTTCTGCCCACGGGACCTCTGTTCGGGGCAGGAGGTGAGTCCCTTCCTTCCTAAAGCGGTGTGATAGCCAAAGGCTTAAACAAGAGACGCCTTCAAACCGACCTCATGAGTGGACGTCCCATGGCGTAGTCTGGTCTGGGCTTTTTTTGTGCGTACAGTTCAGAGTCACCTTTATCACTTGGTTCTTACTGGTATTTTCTTAATGCTTGTGGTTTGACTGCTGTTGGTGACAAAGAGCTGGGAAACTGTTCTAATGAAACTGGAGGGATTTTTGCCGAAGCCTTGTGCCCGGCTGACACGCGGTCTCCAAGGTGCTCTTGGAAGGGTTTCCTCACCTGTGACTGTCACAGCTAAGGGCTAATTTCCCTTTTTTCTTTCTCTGCCTTAAAGTAACCTGTTCTTGTGGGTTCTGTCCCCGCCCAGTGAGGGGCTTCGAGCCTGCAAACAGGCTTCACAGTTTTATGGCATCGCTCTCTGGAACCTCCTCACGGTGGGGTTGCTCGGTTGATCAGACTCTACTGATGGTAACGTTTACATACTCACTTGTCGGCTGCTGTTCCACAAGATGCAGATTTTTTAGTGGCTTTAGCCAAAATGGCTTGTGTCAGGCTAGAATCCAGTATTGCATCTCCAACAGACCTCTAAGCAAACAAAAAGCATGTGTAACTGTGTTGGGAAGGTATAGAACAGAGGCATGAAACACCAGCAGTGAAGTCCTGATGCTGTTTTGATGACTTTGGCAATTCAGAAAGAAAAGACTAGTAGAAGCTGCTCGTGCCCTTGGAAATCTAGGGATTTCCATGGCTGAGAGCTCAGTGTTCTAGTGCTGCAGAGCTGTGCTGCCTTTTAAACCTCTCACTAGTGAGTCAACTGTGGGTTTACTGCTGGGTTTTGAGGAGGAGGTTCCTGACTGGGAGGACCAGAGAGATGTTGCGGTAGCGTAATGATTTAGAAAGAAAAGGCCAAACTGCTGGTTTTGTCCAGGACGTTGAAAATCTGCAAGGAGAAGAATTAGCAGGCGTTCTCCAGGTGAATTGGTGAGAGAGGTCCAGGGTAAAAATGTGTGGATGTGGAAGGGATTCTTACAGTCTGGAGGCGAGCCCGTTCACGTGGTATATCTTTGGGCTTACCTTTTTCTTCCCTCCCCACCCCAGCACTGAACTGAAATTCTCTGAAATTCAGGTTCCTTGAAATTCTCTGAAACTCTTTGTGGTCTCACAAAGATCCACTCAATTGGAAGCAGGGAACTGCAAATTGGAGTATCCTGCAAAACCTCTTGCAGAGAAAAGGAAGAAGACTTGGATGAAAAAGAACAAGCAGTGACAGGGACTAAAAGGAAATAAAAGGCTCTGAAAATATTTGGGATGGAATCTAGCAACAAAATGGGGGAATGGGGAATTTAAAGTCAGTGAATCCTGACAATGTGTGTCCTAAATGAAGGACTCATTTTGGTGTGTTAAATGATGATTGCAACCTCGCAAACGACTTTATCAAGCAGAAATCAGTAAGAGAGAGCTTGTTGGAAAAGTGAGCAGGCAATCAGCAGGGTGTTAAGGAAATTAGGGAGTAATTATGCAAGTGACACTTTCTGCAATCTCTGGGAACTGAATTTGCAGTAGAGACCAGCACCACATGTGCTTAAAAACCATCTTCCATAAAACCAAAAATAATCTGAAGGCTTTCTGGCAAGTTTTATCCTCAATGGCTGGTAGCAGGAAGAAGCTCTGCATGATGCACTGCCCTACCATAGGACATGTCCTCAGATGTAGTTGTCCCTGTTTCCCGAGCTCTCTGGCAGGGCTGGAAGTGCCTGCTGAGGAGCTGCTGGCTCCAGGGACTCTCCTGGGCTGACAGCATGGCCGCAGCTCTGCTCAGGAGGATGTGCACCCTGCCTTCTCTCCCTGCCTGGCCTCAGGGGGTCCTGAGAGATGAGGGCATTTCTAGCCTGCTCTCCTGCCACTGCCCATCTTGAGTGTGTGAAGTGACATGATGAGTGACCTGCCTGGGAGAGGGAGCACATCCATCTCAGAGGGACCATCAGTCCTAGTGGGACAGCCTTGATTTCCATTGCTCCATCTTTCTCACTTGTGTTTCCTCACGTGCCTTAAAGAAGGTACAAACCTTCTCCTGGACGTGTGAGGCAGGCAGTACTCGGTGCTGTGAGCAGACCCGGGGGAGATTTCTTCCAGCTGAGGTTGCAGTGCTGTGCTCTGGGTGCACACACCAGCCCTCAGAAGGGCCCAGGAACGGCTCAGCTTTCTGTAAGGCAGTGGCAAGTCCGTGTGGGAAAGCAGGACTTGAACAGCTCAGGAGGGCACAGAAAGGAGACTCCTAAAGTCTTCAGCAGGTACAAGCCTGGTAGGAAAGAACAGCCTTGGTGTCCACCAAAGGCAGGCTGCCAAGAGGGAGGTGGTGGACACTGACCTTACAGGTCAGCATCTGTGGTCTCCAGCTTTCTCTGCTGTGTTTTTTTGTAGGGGTTAAAGGATTATTGTTGTACCACTGCTGATTGATTCCCTCCCATGAACTCTTCCCTCCTACTTTACATATTCCCTAGCATCTCCCTCACATTCTGCACAGCAATTTATGCATGGGTGTATCGTGACTGCTGAATGATGACTGGGAACTTGTTTTCTCATGTTCATGGCTTGCTCTGGGAGCTCTTGTGTGACTAGGCTACTGGGTCAGAGTACCTGGGAAGCTTCTGACTCACCAGAGGTCCCCAAAATAGCTTGGGGCCATTTATAGCTCCCTGACGTCTGTCTGTACCATCCAGCAATGGGCAAGAAGAGCGACTGCTCTCCTGGGACTTGGGGGACCTGGGTCTGAGTCTTGTTATTGTCACCAAGTCTCATATTGTGGCAGTGAGAAATACAGATTGTGTGGTCTGGCAGTGCCTCCAATTATATGAGATGTCTCATGGGTCCGTGCGTTTGTGGCTGGGCCTGCATCCTACACACCCAGGCATGGTCTGTCATCCACAGCCACTGGGAATCCTTGCTACTCACTGCTTTTATGGGCTGCTCCAGGCAGGAGCTGAGGGACTTTCACCTACAACTTCATTTCACCCTTAAATCATCTGCATTCCAGCAAAGCTTGTGGAGTTATTAGGCTCCTGAGATGTCTCCAAAGTGTGATGCCTGGAGCTGAAAGCTTTGAGTCTTTGTAGGCAGTGGAGCTCCTCTGCTGCTGCCACACAGGTGCTCATGGCCAGGCCCACCAAGGACTGGCTGCAGAACCAGTGGCCTTGCCACGTGCTGGCACATTGCTCTGAAGGAAATCCAGGGTTTCATGAGTGACATGAGGACTAATCTAAGTATTCTCTCACCTCGGTGGCATTTTCCCTTGTGTTCCTCCTGGAGTGCTGCCTTGAGGCCAGCCTGGTGTGAAGGGGGCTGTCCCCCTGCCCCTTTTCAGCATGTGGACAAAAGCAGGTTAAAGCAGGTTCCATCTCGTGCACTGGTTACTCTCCCTGCTCTTCCCTGGAGGTGGCAAAGCCTCTTCTGCCTAGTTCCTCTGGAGCAAACACACAGCTTTGTAGCCCCGTGCTAGAGCAGGGCACAGGCAGTTTCCCTTCCACTTCCATGGCAAAGCTCCAGCTAATTGAACTGGGAGACTTTCTCCCCCTTTCACCCTGTTTCACTTGCCAAACCTTTAGGAAACCAGAGCTTTTAACCCCTTTCTTTACCTCTGAGTAACCCATGTGTGCTGGGCACGTTCGTCATTTACCCCCTTGTCTCAACAGGGAACTCTTACGATCGGTGGCAAAGAAGTGACCCTTGAGTACACCCCGTGCCCAGAGTTTTGGCGCTGCAAACGTGTAAGTATGGGAGCAGAGAGCTGTGTTGTGCTTCCCCTGCTGGCTCTCACGGCACTGGCAGCAGAGAGGAGTGTTAGATACCTTCTCAGGGGCTGAAAATCCTTAGGAGTAATATCTGTCCTGAAGCTGTTGCCTCTTCTAAACTGGGGTGGTTTTCCCTGCCTTCTTTTTTGGTACCACCTATGAGTGCATGTTGCTTTGGTACAGGTGTCCAGTGTTTTATGCACAGAGCAGTTTTGTCCCTGTGCAGTGGTTCCCTTTTAACATGTGGGGGAAATAATGTGTGGATCCTTTCTCCTTAAAAAACAAAGTTAAATAGCGATTCAGCCAACCCAAATGGTACAGGCTTTCACTCTGCTGCACAAGTGTAACTGTAACCACAAGTCTCCACTGCCAAACTAACCAGAGTTTTCACCCGTGTTAACACTGCAAACCACCCCTCTGTCTCACAGAGGAACCTGTGATCTGGATTTGAGGGTAGTTAGTGCAGCAGGGAAGGAAACATGGGAACGAATCCAAGTACAGACTGGAACTGGCCCATTTCTGGGGAGGCAGAGTTGCCCGAGGGTCAGTTTTATTCCCATGCCCTTCCCGTGCTTCTTCCAGAACAGGCACTTTCAGGGAAGGAGTGCCAGAGCTGAGGGCATCTCCACTGACCCAAGAGGTTGCAGCAGGGTGAGAAGGGATCTGTTCTGGTTAGGCTCCCACCTTGGCCACACAAAGACCCTCGTCCAGGCTAATTGGATGCACCCCAGTTGCCATCAGTGCCGTTGCTTGGTGCCTCGTCTGTGCTTGCAATGCTCCAGAGATCAGGTAGAGACAGCAGTTTCAAGGTGGTGGTTTCACAACAGCTCTCAGTGCAATGAGAAGCAGCTGGGAGCATATGTCCCTACTGGTGCACACACACATATGACCTGAAAGAGCTTTCTTGTGCCCCAGAGCATTTGCAGGGCTTTAGTTAGAGAAAAAGATAATTGTATGCATTTACAAAGAGCTTGACTAGGAAGTTAGAAGTGTTGTGTTTGGAAAGAGCTGTGAAGATGAGACACTTGGCTCTTTCCACGTTGGCTCTGGGTGGGAGAACCATCCGAGCCTGTGCAGCTCTGCCTCTTGCTTAGCAGACAGCTGTTCATTCACTCGCCCTGTGCAGCAAATTGCATTAGTATCTGTAACTCAGATGAGGACTTTGTCACTGCTTTAGGGCTGAGTTGAGATTAGAGAATACAAAGGGAACTTTGGATCCTTTGGAACAACAGGGTGGCTTGTGGTGTGGGCCTAGCATGGTCCCCTTCCATTCCAGCCATGGCTCCTGCTGCCGTTACCGACCCTCTCTCAGGCTCTCACTGTAGCTTTTCCCTGGCTGTTACTTGTGAAAGCACTGCAGAGACTGGCCTTCTGGAGTAGGTTGTACCCACTACCTTCAAAACATGACTTCCTCATGTTGTCCATCTTCCGTTGCAGTGTAAGGTGTGTACTGTGGGCTACAGATCTTCCTGCTCCTATTGCAAGCTCCCAAGAGATGGTGAGTATATCTGGTCCCCTCTGCTTGGTTGGTTAAAAGTTTCACCTGCCCTGACAAGTAAGTTTCTCTCCTGGCTTCTCTGTGGCATCCTTCTTGTTGGACTAGCTGAGCAGTCTGTAGGAGGATTATTAACTATGCTTCATTTAGACCCTCTTCCCTGTCCACACTGAAGATGCTTGATGGGGAGGGGTCTTACTGCACAAGTTGTTCTCTTCCTATTGCTTTGGCTTGTCCTTCATCCACAGAACTGCACATTGTGTGTCCTCTTAGTGCTGCTGGCCATAGGTGAGGTCGTTTCCCCTCAACCCACCTTCCTTGGGAGATGCAGCTGCAAGTTTTTAGTGTTAGGCTTTTCGATGCTCTTGGATTAGGGGTGAATCCAGGACTTGAATTGCTGACCTCACCTTGCTGACTGTAAGAAGTGCGTGGAGAAGAGTTCTGCTTCTCCAGGAGCTTCTCCTCACCCTGCCAACACCTTTGCTTTTTTTTGGGTGGGAGGCTGTGAGAGCCAAAACATGCCTCCTTAATTTCTTTGGGATGAGCAGGTATTCCAGGCACTTTGTAAGCTTTGACTCTCTATCTTTGAGCAGATTTGAGCAGATTTTGCAATTCTTACCCACCTACCCAGGCAGGAGGGCATCAGAATAACTGCTGATGCAGAACTGGGTGTTTACTGAAGCACTGTCCCCATGGTTGTGCTTTCCTTGCACTGTGGCTCCTCCACTGGCCTTTTGAAGGCAAAATTTGCATAGCTGGCCCAACACAACTGTGGATTGTAATCAAACTGGTGAGGAGCAAATTAAACAGGGCTTCTAAGGTGCTGTGAAATCGGATTGTGGTGCATGCTTCTGCTGTCCTGCTGGTGTTTATTGGGAGAACATGTGTAATACGGTAACCTCTCTGTGACTGCCCTTTAATTGCCAGATGAAACAAAACAGCTCTCTAGGCATATACAGGTGTTAGTGCAGCTTTGCATGAGTTCTTGTGTGCTTTGTGACTGATGATCTTGAAAAATCATCAGTCACAAATGCGCCTTAATGCACCTCTCTTACAGGGAGCAGAGCGGGCCCGGAGTCCAGAAGTGGTTCTGAGGGAGAGGACACATCAGCTGAGCAAGAATTCAGTAAGAGAATTGCTCTCCTCGTTTCTGGGGCCATGCTCATGTCTGTGTGATGGGGCCATGCTCGTGTCTGTGTGATTTGCACGGGCTGTTTTCACAGCTGCACGCGCAGAATGGTTTCATATGGAAATTTTACGTGAGGTTCTGCTGGTGGGGTGTAGCCAAACCTCTGCACGCTGCGAACTGCAGACAAATTCATGTGGGCCTGTCCAAGATGAGCTGTGCTGACAGCCAGGCGAGGCAGCGTGCAGCCATCCCAGCATTTACCTGCAAAACTGGCGTGTGTTCTGCTGTGGTGCTCGCTGCCCAAACCAGATGAGAGCAGGGAGGTGCTCCGGGGGGGACATTAAAGAGTGAGGTTTTGCTGTGCCAAGTGTTGTGCTCTCCTGTCTTTCTCTTTGTGGGAAGATGCTTCAGCAGGAGGTACAGGGCTGGCGATGTCTGGCTTTGCAGCCCCACAGCTTTGGCTTCCCTTTCCAGCAGCTTTAGAAGCTCAGGTGTGGATTTCTTTTGAAGTGAAGCCAGATGCTTCAGAGCACAGCAGCTTGATGGGATTTATCTTCTCTGTATTGCATAGCTAGGCTGGGGGCAGGGTGTTTCCACAGAATATCTGTCTCATCTGTGACACGTAGGCACATGATAAAATCAGTGAATGTATTATGATGCATTTCACTTAATGATCACAGGGGTATGCACCCAGTTTTCCTCCAGCATGGAGGTTGGGTGGCAGTCACTGTTTGATACTGCTCACCTATGGGTATTCAAGAATACATTAGGCATAGTAAGGCTATCAATGCCAAGTGGGTTGTCTGGGACGTGGGTGGAATATGTCCAAAACCATCCCTGATTCAGGCTTGCCCAGGCAAGAGCCAGTCCTAAAAGCAGGCCAGAAAAGCTCTTGTCTCTGAGGGGAAGGTCAGATCGTGGAAGGATGAGGAGCACCTAGCTTGTCCTTTACACAACCTGTGTCTGCAGAGGACAGGTTAAAATATAGAATATGCAAAGGGCAGAATAGGTGCCCTTTATAAGGGGCGCCGCAGCAGTGGCCAGAAAATAGCAGAAGAAAAATACGTGCTGAAACACTGTGTATGGAACCAGTCCATTTCTCCTCTCTAACAGCAGAGACAAAGCTCGAGAAACCTGAGCAAGAGGTATCGGGACAACCAGGATCTCCCAAGCAGCCTCCCCAGCCCTCGATTCCTGCTCCGCAGCAGGAGTGCCAGCCTCAGGAACAGGAGCCAAGGAAGCGGGATGAAGGGAGAGAGCGGCGGCTCTCACAGGAGAAGAGAAGGGACATGGACCGGTACCAGGAGCCGCCTTCTCAGAGAGAAACTGAGGAAACCACACCACAGGATGGTGGAGGAAGCAGAAGTGAGTGGCCCAGGGCCCAGTCTTGGATTCCTCTTTGCCTGCACTCCACGAGGCCATCTGCAGAAAGGGCAGCGTTTCACTGAAACCTCTGGAGGCTGTTTCCATGTTGTGCAAATCGTGGCATCAAGTAATGATGGGCTGTACAGCTCCAAAGGTGCTGGCTAATTGCCTTTAGGAAAGTTAATTCAGGGCAAGCTGGCTTCAGGATGTTGTAGTTAACTTAGCACAGCAGCAGAAGTCTCTCTGTCCAGAAGTTACCCTGGGCTGAGGCTCCTCGGAGGAGGGTCCTATGTTGTGCTCTGTTTTCAGGGAAGGAAAAGTTAGCCATTGGAGGTGGGACTCTTGCAAAGAGGAGAGGGGGGAAAAAAAGCCAACAGCTTCCTGACTCGCCTGCAAAAAGCCATGCTGTTGCTTTGAGTGGGGTTTAGCTTTCCTTGTGCTGCCACAATAAACCTGGATCTGAATTACCTTTTCTTACTACCTTTTCTTTCCTGGCCGCCTCCCTCGCTGTGCTCGGCAGCAATCATGCTGAAGCGTATTACTCGATTCACCCCACCAGAAGTGATTGTGGGGCTGCTGGCCCCCTACGTGCGTCTCTCCACCTCCAGCGTGCGCATCATGAAGAACAAGGCTGGCCGGATGGGGCAGACCTATGGCTTCATCGAACTGGATTCGCACGCTGTAAGTAGTTTCCTGCCTTCACGTGCTCCCCCTGTTGGCGTCTGTAGCCTGTAGAAGTAGAGAAACCCCAGAAATCTAAGGAATTGCCCTATTTCTGAGGTGGCTGTCCTGGACTGAGTCCTCCTTTCTGCTGTCTGGGCAGGTAAAAGGAATGTCTGATACAGACAAGGCTCTCTGGCTTCAGGAGCCAGTCTGTTGTCACAAGCTGTGATGCTAAGTGAATTTCTTCCCTCAGTATATTTCTTTGTAGGCCCTCCTAAGCTTGAACACCTCTTGTACCAGATATTTTGTTTGCAGGTAACTTGAATTCAACAGTTTCTTTCAGCAGAAAGCAAGAATCTTAATTAACAGGCAGTCCCACGTTGGAGGGTTCATGTTCTCCGGTTCTGGGTGACTCCATAGCTGTGCTTTGGCATTAATCCAGAGGGATCTCACCAAAACTCTCTGGGGCATCAGCAGCCGTGGTGCTGTGTTGTGTAGCAGCCCTAGGAGGTTGCCATCCCTCACTGGCTGCTGAAAACAGTCATTGGGCAAGCAGAGAACCTAACCATGCATTTATCCTTTTTGTCACATCCTAAATATCTTTCACTGATATTTAAACAGAAGCCTTGTGTTTTCTCTCCTACTCTGGCCATCCCGTAAGCAGAAGACCTTCCTTTCAGGCAGAGAGGATTTAGGAAACGGGCTTATGCTTCCTTCTCTTGGATGTGAAATTCCCCTTTCTTTCTTTTACAGGAGGCGCTGAGGCTGCTCAAGATCCTGCAGAATCTGGATCCCCCCATCTGCATTGATGGACGTACAGTGGAAGTGAATCTTGCTACAGGGAGGAGAAGGTAGAGATGGATGAGGCAGTAGGGTTGTCCTTTGGGTGACATACTGCAAAGCTGGAATTGTGTTGTCCAGACTGAGTGTTGAAAGATTGGCACGTGAATTAGCACAGATGTTTCTCCAACCTCATAATATTTTGGAAAGCTGAAGGCATTGGATTTAGAAGAAGCTTCAGTGATTGGGCAGTATGGGATTAATCATATTGCACGGCTTCTTATTGTCCAGCCACCAAATCCCACTGCAGGGGAATTAATGGGTTCAGCTTTTAAAAAAAGCAATTGGAGAGATTCATCTTTGTGGACAATGGCAGAGTCTCTCTGCAAAGTCTCTGTGTCTCCTGGGATGGACCAGTGAAGATGTCTTTCTGTGTTTATTGGTCCTGCTGATTGTTTTGAGTAACCTGAGGTTAACGTGAAGCCAGACTGACGTTAACCTGTAACCTTTATCTCAACAGGAATGACTATGGGGATCATGGTGACAATTCCTACTATGGCCAGGTAGGTCTGCACAGCTTCCCTGTAGCTGGCCAGAAAGGGAGGGAGCACTGGGGGTGACTGGCCTGATTTTGGCTTTTTCCCTTTGGGCTGCTGAAAGTTCAAGGTGTTTGAAGATGGGATGATAATGCCCAAGTGCGCTCTTTGCTGCTGCTGTGCCCATAGCACTGTGTTTATAACGTGAACAGACGTGCCAGTTGGAGTGAAGATGCTGCTTGGGGGAGTTCTGGGCTGGATTACTCTATACCACGCTTTTACAGAGTGACTTAATTTATGACTGAGAGTGAATGTCTCTTCTCTAGTGTTTATTACTAGACTGCAGGGCTCTGCAGGGCCATGCTGAATGGGCTGGAGGCTTCAATACGGATTGCTGCGAGCACCTCACTTAAAGATCTGTGGAAGCTACAGAGCTCTTGTGCTTTGCAGCACTGTCCACTGCTCTGTAGAGGAAAAGCTAGGTCTGCTTGTGCTCTATTTAGCGTAGCTAAATGAGCTGTTTTCCTGAGCTTTGGGCTTGTGAGAGGGAGGGGAAGCAACACCATGTTTTGTCAAAGAGTCTCTGATCTGTTTGTGTTGTTCCCATACTCCAGGGCAGAAGGGGCATGAGAGACAGGAGGGGCAACGAATCACAGAGACGCACCAGAGCACAGTGTAAGTTAAACTCTGCCTCACTCCTACTGTGGAGACTTTTCTTCCTTAAAAGGGCACTGACATGTAGAAATCAGCCCAAAAATATTTTTAAAGGCTAAGAGTAGGTTTGTTTGCTACGCCCACTTCTGAGTTCCTTTGCCAACTTTGTTTAGTCACATTTTCCTCTCTGATGATGTGCTTCTCTCTACTCTTACTGTGCAAAGCTACATGCGGATAAAGGAAGCTTAATGCATGCTTTCCCTTGTTGTGGTTAAACTGGTCAGATAAAATCAGCTTCAGCAGTTACTAGATGAGATGAGAAATTACACTGTGCTGCAGTGCCAATAGCTGGAAGAACGTTCATGAGTGTTTTTCTAACTTACATGTAGCACCGCTGAGCTCTGACTAATAACACTTTTCAAATGGGAAGCATTCTTCACATTATTGGCCCACCCTTCTTAAAGCCTTTGGCTTTTCCTGTCGAAACAGTTTGCTCCCCATTCTGGTTGGGAGCTTTGATGTGCCCACAGGGCAGCGGAAGGAAGGGATGTGGGGAGCGTCATTGCTTTAAACAAGAGACTGTTTGAAAAAGCACAGCTCTTCCCCATTCACGGGGGAGGGTGGACACAGAGCCTGGTCTTCATTATCCCATTCTGAGGGAAATTACTGAATTTCATGTCTTTGTCTGGTCCAGTGTTGCGGTCTGGTGATCTCAGCACAGCCCCAGTAAATGTGTTTTGATGTGGAAGTTTTGCCAGAGTCCCAAAACAGGAGAATTACTCTTTAAAGAGAAGAAGATGTAGGTTGAGTGATGGGAGGATACTCATACCTCTCTTGCCATGAGAGAAAAAGTATTCTTTCCCACTCTTGCTCCTTTCACCAGTGTAATATTTGCTTGTGATTTTGTTGTAAAAGGCAAGTTTTTTTCTTCCAAGCCTTTGGAATATTCTGGTGTTAACCCTTGTCTCTCTGTGCAGCTCCATCAGATGTGTCCACATACATCTATGATCCTGAAACTGGGAATTACTATGATCCCATAGCTGGGACATACTACGACCCCAGGACTCAGGTGAGTGCATGGGGTAGAAGCTTTATATCTAGGATGTTCTTACAAACTGCCCTTCCCTGTGGAGGTCTGGATCCTGAAGACAGGCTGGCATAGGACAGTACAGAGGGGTTTGTTTCTCTCACCCAGTCCTCTGACCTGCATAACAGGGATGCATGTTCCAAAATATTACCTTAATGAGGGGCTAGGAACCCATTAGCTGTTCTTTAAACCAGTTACTGCTTCTTTGGCTTCCAAAGTCCTGGCTTTGGAGGGTTTTGGTCTTCTCTTCATTGGGCAGATTTACGGGCAGAGCGTCCTTGCAAGATTTTACTGAAGACGTGATATGTGACTCCCTGTGTTAAAAGATGGACAGCAGAGCTCTGTTTTCATTGGTGGTCTCTTTGCTCCTTACCCCAGCCAGCAATGGTTACAAGGATGCCAAAAATGAGCCAGCAGCAGAGGTTCTCTGGGACCACTGTCCTGTTTTCATGATCCTGGAGATGTCCAAGTTCTGATGACGTAGCTGTGGTGGACTGTCTTCTACCCACAGCAAGCCTTTGCCCTCAGCTGTCTGCAGTTCCTTCTTACTGTGCTGGTCTCCCAAGGCAAATAAGGGCTATCAGCCCAGTAGGAAGAAAGCAGGGGTTTGGCTAAGTCAGTTCCAAATGTCTCTTTCAGAGGGAAGTCACGATAGACCGAGAAGCCTGCTCATCACCTACAGAGAGCAGAAGGCGGCGGCACGAGAGCCAAGAGCGGACAAATGAAAGGAAGGAGCCACACAGCAGGGACAACAGGGACAAAAAGGAGAAAGGGAAAAGTACTTCTGCTAAGGTAAACCCCTACAGGCGTCAGAATGATCAGAGATCTGAGGCCAGAAGGCTGAGGTGAGAGAAGTTAGAAAATAGAGAGGAATTTGTAGAGGATTGAAAGAGGGGGGGGACAATGAGAGAAAACAGTGAAACACATGGGGTCAGCAGCAGGCCAGGAGCATAGTTGTTGTCTGGCCAGATGGGAGTAAGTTCTTGACATTTTTCTCTCCTGATGTGAAGTGAGGGCTTCTCATCCCTTCCATATGTCAAAGGATTTAGAAACACCCAGGTAACTGAGACGCACATTTCACTCGCTCTCTGAAAGCACCCAGCTGTTGTAATGGAGCCATCAGAAAAATAGCAGAGATGTTTAAACATAGCAAGTGAGATAACAACGGAGACTCAGCTCTTCCCTAACCGCAGCTCCTGCCCCCTCCATGCATCACAGGCAGGAAGATGAGGCAGGCGGGCTGCAAAGGTGAACCGAGATGGAATGCAGATAGGAGTCTGCGTAGGACATCCTCTGTGGTTCCTCCCAGAGCTCCAGTCCCAGGGCAATGTCCTGCAGTGCTGCTCCCAGTGAGCAAACCCCGTCTCCCCATCATGGGGAGCTGCCCAAAGTGATTTTTGAGCATGGGTGCTGGGAGCAGGATCTTCCACAGCAGTGCTGTAGCACTGACTGGACCCAAGGAGTGCCAGGAGAGTGGAAACTTTGTTTTCCACTTTCTCTGTTAGTCTGGATGTGCTCTGTGACATGACCAGCCCTGGGCATTTGGGACCTGAGGAGTGTAATTGTCCCTGATATTAGTACCAGACCAGCCAAGGAGTCTCATCTGGTATGGAGGAAGGGTACTGGCCTAGGAGAAACTCAGTGTTGTTTGAATGGAGGGTGAAATAATCTCCAGGAGAAATCCTGCTGGAATTTTTCCTGGCTGTGTGGTTTCCACAGGTGTTCAGAAGCAGCTTCCTGGCTGCTGTGTGCACTGTCTGACCCCTGTGCTGACGGTAGCCTAATGCCCAGTCTTGGATTTTTTCAGAATGAGCCTGTAGAGGAGAGGTTCTTTGTGGAAGACGTCTTCAAAAAGCCATTGCCTCCCTCTGTGAAAAAGGATGAGAGCGCAGCCCCAGTAAGTAGCTCCATAGGATTGGGATTTGCCTTGTTTGAGCCTGGGTGCAGGGATAGAAACCTAGAGAGGTTCACCAAAGCCTGGCTTTGCTGCCTAGCACTTGTCTCCCTCAGCCAAATGTCAGTAGCTAGTGAACTGCTAACCTAGAGCACGTCGGGGACTTCAGACCAGTTCTCTGCAAAACCTCTAGATGTGAAGCTTTCCCCCAGCCTGCTCTTTGTGCTGTGAGCACACAACTGAGCATCACAGGCTCATCCTGCTGGAATGCTGGGGAACTGCAGTCTCAGTGTAAGGAAGATCCTGAAACCACCACGATGCTTGAACCTGGGCTTGTATTGTACCACAGGCAGAGCAGATAAAACTGGTGGTGTCATCCTTTCCCCTCCCCACCTATAGTACTTCTGCTTTGTCTTGTCTCTCAGGCAAGCAGGGCTGTAACTCTTCCTGGAGTGGTGGGTTTCTCTGTGTCCATGCTGGGTGTGGGGGTGGCTTTGCACCTGGTGTCCGTGTCCTTTGTGCCTACCAAGTTGTCCAAATATCACCTGGCCCTGTCTCAGCTCCATCACTGGTCAGAGGCTGTTGCTGCTCTCAGTATCCCAGTCCAGCAGAGTGAGAGTGGAGCAGGCTAGGACAGCATGGCAGGCTGCTGTAGCTGTCCCCAAAACCAAGGGCCTATCTCCAGGAAAGCTACAAATTCCCCAGAACAGGAATGTCTCTCACCAAAACCACCACCTCATTTCTGCCATCTATCTGGTTTCCATGAAAGCCTGCTTAAACGGGCGCTTAGCTGTTGGGTGCACCGAGTCCATGCTATGGTGGTCTTAACACCTCATCTTGATTGTTTCAGAATGAGGCTGGAGAGGAGAAGTTCTCTGCAGAAGACGTCTTTAAAAAACCATTACCTCCCTCTGTGAAAAAGGAGGAGAGCGCAGCCCCAGTAAGTGGCTCCATAGGATTGGGATTTGCCTTGTTTTGAACCTGGGTGCAGGGATAGAAAGGTTCACCAAAGCCTGGCTGTGATCTTGGATGGCAGAGGTGCCAACTTCTCAGGCCAGGAGGAGATACCATTTGAGATGAGATGGCGAAGGCAGTTTGTTTTATAACTCTGAGCTTGTTTGTGGTCTTCTGGCATGGGAAAATTTTAATATCTGCATTTGAGATGTGAGTCCTCAGTCAGAAAACTCTTCCATCCACCGGAGGACTGAGGAAGGCCAAACCTCACCCACCTCCATTGTTGGAGGAAGTGACTGGTAGCAACTCCCTGCCAGATACCCACTATTTGGGTCAGCTTTTCTTGTGCTTAGGTGTGTGGCAGATTGGGAAAGCCTGGCACCAAAGCACGGCCTGTCTAGAGAACAGGAGGACATCTACCCTGCGGTGTTTAAATGCGGGCCATCCAGCCTCTTCCCATTCCCTGCCCATGCTGCTGGGATGCTGCTCCCTGGCTCTTGAGTTGGAAGGGAGACAGAAGCGATGGGGAGATTGGTTGGGGAAGGAGAACCCTGCATGGCAGGGCAGGCTTGATGCTACAAATTGTCAGACTTCTCTGCCTTTTCCCCTCAGCCCAAGGTGGTGAACCCTCTGATAGGCCTTCTGGGAGAATACGGAGGAGACAGCGACAACGAAGAGGAGGAGGAAGAGGAGGAGCAGCCACAGGCACAGTGGCTGCCGCCTCCCCACCCACCTGCACCGCGCGAGGAGCAGCCCAGGAAGGTCAAGCCCAGCGACGACAAGCTGACCGACTGGAACAAGCTGGCCTGCTTGCTCTGCAGGAGGCAGTTTCCCAACAAGGAAGTGCTCATCAAGCACCAGCAGCTTTCCAACCTGCACAAGGTAGGGGGTGGGCAGGGGTGGGGGGAAGCCGAGCGTGTGCTGCAGGGGAAAACGCCACAGTTGGGTGGGAAGAGCCCTGCTGAATTTGACACAGTGGCGGGTGAAGTTCCCATCAAAGCTCTGCTCAAAGCATTGTGTCGAGTTCCTCGTTGCTGCCATGGGGGAGCATCAAGGTGTGAGCTTTCAAGCCATTAGGGAGATAGCTCAGGCTCAGGGAGAGCGGGGTGCTGGCACCCACGAGCGCGAGAGCAGTGAGAACTTAGCACGTGCCTCCCCGTGTTCCTGGCTGCCTTTGAGCTCTTGCTTCTAGGAGGCCCAAACCACATGCAGGTTGAAATAAGACTGGTTGCCTTCCTTACTGTGGAGGGGACGGCTCCTGGCCTCTGGCAGGGAGCACATAGCCTGGGCTGCAAGTCCTGCTTTAGCTGTCCTCCTTGTGGGTGGAGCAAACGACCCTGACAGTTTGTATCCTCTGCTGACACTGGCTTCTGTTTTCTTCCTTTCAGCAAAACCTGGAGATACATATGAAGATCAAACGATCCGAGCAGGAACTGGCGTATTTGGAGAAGAGAGAGCGCGAGGTGGGTCTGCAGAGGTTGGCAGACTTCTGGTAGTGGTCCTGCATTAGTGGGATGATGGTCCCAGGCAGGCTGTCCGCTTATGGACCTGTATCTGCAGCCTGGGCATCAAATGCCCCCCAGAGTGTCATGGAACTGTGGGCACGCTCTGCATTTGGAGCTGTAGGTAGTGCTATGACTTCTAACAGAAGGTCTCCCTCCTCCCAGGAGGGTCTGTGTGTGGCTCTGCTGCCCTGCAGAGTTGGGCTTTTGGCTATATGGGACCCAGATTTCCATCTAAAATGGATGCAGCGTGTGAGCTGCTGCTGCCTGGGCAGGAGTGGGAGAGCTGTAACTGTCTATTGTTCAGAAGGTAGCAGAGCTGCTCCTGGTGCTATAGCTGGAAGGCTGCAACCACAGGTCTGGGTCAGCCCAACAGTTGCCATCAAGATAGAATAAGTGGTTTGTGGGTTCTAGAAACGTCCAGCATGCATGGGTCCCCACCTGGCTGCAGAGTGGTCTGCTGTGGAGTGTTGAATTCTTCATAGCTCCCAGTCTTACTCTGTCCTCTCTGTTTTGAAGGGGAGATACAAAGACAAAGGAAATGACCGGAGAGAGAAATTCCAGCAGATGGATTCACCGGAGCGGAAACGACTCAGATACGACCGGGACGCAGAGAGGTAGGGGCTGCTCTTGGTTACATCTCTCTGGGGTTGCTGATGCTGGGGTGGCACGTGGTGCTGCTACCCCACAGAGGCCAGAATTGACCCGCGGGGTTGGTCTGCAAGAGTAACAGCCAGCCAGACTGAGATTCTTGTGGATAGAGCTCCCCAAAGCATGAACCTGTCGTGCTGCAGGACTTCTCCACGAGGGCAGGAGGGCCATGGGTGTGCAGCACAGGTTGGAAACCAGGGTTTAGGGGAAGGCAGAGAGGACCTGGATGAGTAAGATGGGGGATTTCAGTGTGCCTGGCTGGGCACAGGGAGCAGAATGTAGCCCATTCCCATCCACCTCATCCTTCAGGCACTTGCTGTCCTCCTGTCCTGGCACCTAGCCATCGAGAGAAAGAGCAAAGCTGTGTTTCATCTGTTCCACTGACTCAGAGGAACACAAGGAGCTGTTTCCATCTCGCTCGGAGTAGGTGGAGGAAGAAAGTGCGTGCTGTGCGGAGCTCTCGCAAGGCCTGCCTGCTGCAGGCTCGCGTGTTCCAGTGGGCTGAGGAACTGCTAGGCATGTGTTGGAGACAACACTGGTTATGTGTCTGTTCCCTTCTGGTACAGCACCTCAGAAGGAGACCTTTCCTCCCTGTCTTGCTGTTTAAAAATCGGCATCTTCTCCCTCTGTTTTCTTGGAATAGCTGCGGCTGAACTAAAGCAGTTTGAGTGCAGTATCAGCAGCAGCCAGAAAGTAGAACTTGCCTGAAAGAAGCTATTTTTGTGCTGAGTGGTTTTCAGAACTCTGAGTTTTGGTTAATGGTCTTGGATGAGTAATGACCAGGTGGGGGAAAGGGTGTCTGAATCAACACTGCATCTGTCGAGCTCGGTGACCACAGCACTGGGAGAAGAGAAAGATCTAACGGAGCAGCGGGGATCAGACCTCACTTCCTAGCCATTGCTAAAGCTCAGGTTAAGAAATGCAAGCAGAGAATGCTCCTGGCTTGCTTGTACCGTAAATATTTTGGAGTCTGAGCTCATTTCCTGTGCCCCTGGTGTATTTTCCCCTGAGGTGGGACAAGGAGTTAGGCGGTCAAAGGTGTCTGAGCCCTGCACACAGAATCCACAGGGCTGGTTTCCTTGGACGGTGTGTTTCTTGCAAACAGCTTGGGTATCCCTCAGGAGAGGCTGGAATGTCGATGAACACTCTATTAGCGGAGCTGAAAATCCCTGGCCTGCGTTGGAGAAGCGTTGCAGAACTGGAGGATTGATTGTCTTCTCCTTTGCAGTGACTACGACCCAAGGATTGACAGCAACAACAAAGGGAACCGAATGCTGCAGTCCGCCGGGTGGAAGAAGGGCTTTGGCCACAACCAGCAGGGCACGGCGTCACCACTGGAGGTGAGTCTGCCCTTCCTTGCAAAACACATCACTGGGCCTGCAGCAGGTAATGTCTCCCAAGGCGGCTGGAGGGAGTTTCCAGCCGGAACAGAGTCAGACTGCGAGTCTCGGCGCCCACTTGATGCAGTAATATGTGTGCACTAATTAACTTTGCAGGCTGGGAGGGGCTGCAAGTATGTTGGCAGTGGAAAAAGGTTAGAATTTATGAGTCTGGTGGGGTTGAGAATAGAATAACTGTGAGTTAGGGAGAGCATGAGCGGTTGATTAATTAGTACCTGCCCAAAGCCAGGCTGGGGTTTGAGCAGGGCACCAGCTCACTGCTCTGTGCCTGAGCTGGGGGAAAAGGTGCAGCTCTTCCAGTGGGGTGTGAGCGTGGCCAATGCCAAAGGGCATGTGGCACTCTTAGCCTGCTCCGCTCGCCAGGCCCTCACTGCCATTCTGGACTCTGGACTTTGGAGGGGAATAAAAGGGTACATGGTCTGATGAAGAGCAGAGTCCCCATCAGCAAAGGACTTCAGGGAGGGGCAGGGCTGGGTAGATTCTACCTTATGACACAGGGGGTTCTCTCAGTGGAACTTAATTTGCTTCAGAGGGTTTATCTGACAAGTGGCCCGTGGTGGGGACCACTGCAGGTGAGCAGCACCATGCCCTTGTGGTGGCAGGGTTGTCACCCATCTGCTGTGGTGTCGGGGGCGGGCGACTCAGCGCAGCTCCCGTTACGACATTGGGCTTGCGGTTGAGTCTGTCACTAAAGGCAAATATTTGGGGCTGGTGACGTGTGTTTGCTTGAGCCCACACACACGAGGTGAGATTCCCTTCTCAGGGCAGACGGCAGGAACCAGCCCCAGCTGTTGCTCAGCCCTCGTGGAGAGCTTCCTGTGGCCATAAACCAGGCTGTGTCAAAGAGCTGGATCCAGTGATGCTCTCTGGGAGGTCTGACCTCCCATCCAGGCTCCCTGGGCAGGACTGGATGGGGGAGCTGATTGTAAAGCACATCCTTTGTGCGATTCCTACCAAGACCTCCCAAAGGAGCTCTGGAGATGTGCTTTTCCCCCCACTTCCAAGTCCTGCAAAGCCGTGTGCCCGCTTCAGCCCCGCAGGACTTTGATCTCTCGGCCTAATCGATCACATCGCTGCTGTTCAGAGAAGTCACACTTCAAAGCAAGAGAAGCCTTTAGCCTTGGGCCTGCTCTCCTGGGTTAACTCTAGGCAGGTATTACTGAACCACAGTTCACACACTGGCTGCAAAAGCCAGTCATTAAAAACTGGTTCAAAGCTGGGTCTCTTGAGCTTGGAGAAGAGGAGACTGAGGGGCGACCTCATGAATGTTTATAAATATGTAAAGGGTGAGTGTCAGGAGGATGGAGCCAGGCTCTTCTCAGTGACATCCAATGACAGGACAAGGGGCAATGGGTGCAAGCTGGAACATAGGAGATTCCACTTAAATATGAGGAAAAACTTCTTCAGGGTGAGGGTGAGGGAACACTGGCAGGGGCTGCCCAGGGAGGGTGTGGAGTCTCCTTCTCTGGAGACATCCCAAACCCACCTGGATGCGTTCCTGTGTGACCTGCTCTAGGTGTTCCTGCTCTGGCAGGGGGATTGGACTGGATGAGCTTTCAAGGTCCCTTCCAATCCCTGAGATTCTGTGATTCTGTGAAATTTGAAATGAGCTACCAGAGCCCACGGATCACTATTAGAGGAGAGAACAGCCGGGCTTGTGCAAGCGCAGGCTCACTACAGACAGCTCCCCGGGAGCTCAGTCCTCTGGCTGGCACATCCCTTTGCTGTTTCTATCCTCACTCACTCATGGCCCTCTCTCTTCTGCTGGTGCTGCCTCTTCTGGCTGCCCAGTCTCTGCAGCTGATCCCTGTGGTTGGATTCTCACCGGGCATTTGCCAACTGTGTTTTTGTCACCCGCGAAGGGCCGGTGGTTTCTCCTGAACAGCTTCTGGAGGAACACGGTGCGCTTGCTTTCCCTTCTCTCCCCCATCCACAGGGGAGCAGTCAGCTGTCCTGAAGCAGCTCCAGGGGAAGATCTTATATTGTGAGCAGTGGGTGAGGAGGAGCAATCACTAAAGATGAGCTGTGTCTGGTTTCAGGTGGAAAATCGGAAGAAGGGCCCTGGGCTGGGTGCCCCGGGGAAGCCCAGCAAGAGACAGTCCAATGAGACCTACCGCGACGCCGTCCGGAGGGTGATGTTTGCCCGCTATAAGGAACTGGAGTGAATGGTGGAGAAAACCCCAACCCTCTCTCTCCCATCTCTGTCTCTCTCTTTCTCTCTCTCTCTCTTTCTCTGTGTCATGTTCTCCTGGGGGTTTGGCCTTTTTTGTTTGTTTTTTTTTAATTGTTACAGGTTTTGCTGCTAGAGGGGTTTTTTTAATAAAACTGAAAATTTGTCAGTGCTGGTCTCTTGCCTAAAATAAGCAGGAGATGCTTAGGAAGAGTCCCATCACGTCTCTTGGGGCTTGTGGCCACGTTGCTGGGGCTGGGCCATGAGACAGGTTGTCCTGCAATGCGTTCCCTGCCAGCTCAGGTCTTCTTGGTGCTGTGTACTTGTCTCGTGGGTCTGCATGTGAGCTGGCAGCAGGGGACAGCCCCAGTGCCCAGGAGGAATTCAGGAGCAGGAGTGGCCTGGGTGGGATTCATCCTGACTGTTACTGAAGACCAAACCCGGACAACTGGGTTCAATTAATAGCAACAGCTTAATGGCTAAAGGTGGTCTAATTAGTGCTGGGTATCATCTGGGCTTCCTAAACAGGGCAGATCCTTCCCTTTCCACCACAGGGCATGGAGAGGGCTGGTTCTGGTGACAGTGGTGTTGGAGATCCTCATGGGGGATGTGGCCATGCTGGTCCAGTGTGTAGTGGCCCACAAGGGACTGCGTTTGTCAGAGAAAATGCTGCCCAGGATGTGCAGAGGCAGCTCCTGGGCAGGGACATTGAGTGTGGCCATAAGGGTGATGCTGCTGGTGGTGGCCAGCAGGAGCAGAGGACGTGCCAGATGAGCAGGAGGGTGGTGATGGAGCTGCAGTGGCTGGCACCCACCATTGCTTTCCTGCTCGCTCAACATCACCTTCAGATATCCCAAAGGAGGGAAAACCGGAGACATGAGGAAACCAAAGACATCAGGACGTGGAACTGAAGGGCCATGTGTAAGAGCTGACAGCTTCTATGGGGAGCACAAGGCCTGTGCAAGCTGCATATCCTTGTGTCCTACAGAGAGGTGTGGGAGACTTGCTCACTGTCACCCTGGTCCTTGGTGCTGTACTCAGCCATGGCAGAGGTTGGGAGGACTGTTGCGGTGCTGGTGAGTACCTGGGTGCAAGGGGAGGGGAGTGTGTGTGCTGTGGGCAACTGTGTTGTTTAGAAAGGGTGTTGTAGCAGCCCCCTCCTGCCCCTCCATGAGGGGTTTGGGGTTCTGTGCCAACCAGGGGAGAGGAGCTGCTCTAGAAACTTGTTTTAGAGAAAAACATGTGGAAGTTTGGATGGAGGAAGGCACAGCAACCCTTCACACTCCTCCTCTAGTGATCTACAAACCAGGGTGAAGAAGTTGAAAGAGCACACAGAAGGAGGCCCTGCCTGTTCTGGAGCTCTGCAGCCTGGGCAGCAGGTCAGGGCTCGGTCCCCAAAGGAGTCCTGGGTACGCAAAGGCGATGGGCTCCTGGGAATGAGCTCCCTCAGAGGGAGCAGTGGTGGAGGCACATGGTCAGGAGGAGCAAACTGCTGCTCTCCAGCCTGGGAAAGAAGGGTGACTGCGATGGGAGGTGCTTTTCGGTGGCGCTGGAGGGAAGCTGGGAATTCGGGAGCGGATCAGGATCGGGAGGCACCCGCCTGTGCCAAAACCAGCACCCACAGAGCATCATTCCCAAAGGCAATCGAGGGAGCCTTCACAGCCACCAACTGCAGCAGCCCCTTCTCCGCTTCTATTAATTTGCTAAGTGGGTGCATCCGTCGTTGTGAAAACCTGTTAACCACTGACGATACCTAATTAATTAGGAGATAATAAAGCAGGCAAATGTAAGAGCAGCTTCTCTGGGACAGATGGACCTTCCCTAAAGGGGTGTGTTCCTTGGCTTTGCTTTGCCTTCGCTCACCACTTTGCTCACTTGTCGTCGGCGTGTGATGTGCGTGTGTGCGAGGAGAAGCAGCGCAGCGCTTTCCGTGTGGGCCAGCTGCCAGGGCTGAAGTCAGGGACAAGAGAGGAGCAGGAAGAGACTGCAGTGAAAAGAAAAGGGTGTGTGTGTGTGTGTCAAAAAAAAGTCATGAATAAAGAAAATTCTAATTGCAGGGTGCATCTGTCTCCAGTCAAGAGAAATCCTTCTCCTCTTTGTGGAGGTAGATCTACCTCCTGTTGGTGATATTAATCCAGAGACACACTAGATGATCTGTTTGCTTCCATTATTTTGAGGATCACAGTAAAGGATTTGGGGGAATGAGGAGGATTGCTCGTGGCTGAAGGTGGTGGAGAACGATTCTGTGTTACTCAGGGAAGGCTGGGATCGATCCCCAGGGGATGTGCTGTGTGTGACTCGAAAAACCTCACTCACCCCGACTGAAGAAGAGGGGATCCCAGTCCCAGCTCATGGAGAAGCGAGGTAATCCCTGTGTTTCATAGTGGCTTCATTCCTCCTCCCCGAGGTAACCCCGTGGGTGCCTCAGAGTCTTCCCCGGAGGACGTGTGTGTGTGTGAGGTCTGTACCTCTCTGCTCCACACTGGTGAGGCCTCACCTGGAGTGCTGTGTTCAGTTCTGGGTTCCTCACTACAAGAAGGTGGTGAAGGGTCACCAAGCTGGTGAGGGGTCTAGAGGACAAGTCCTGTGAGAAGAGGATGAGGGAACTGGGCAGGTTTAGTTTGGAGAAGAGGAGGCTGAGGGGAGACCTCGTTGCCCTCTACAGCTCCCTGAAAGGAGGGTGTAGAGAGGTGGGTATTGGCCTCTTCTCCCAAGGGAATAGTGACAGCACCAGAGGAAATGGTCTGAAGTTGCAGCAGGGGAAGTTTAGACTGGGTATTAGGAAGAATTACTTCACTGAAAGAGTGGTCAGGCACTGGAAGGTCCTGCCCAGGGAGGGAGTTCAGTCACCGTCCCTGGAGGTATTTAAGAAACGAGTAGAGGTGGCACTTCAGGACATGTTCTAGTGCCCAAGATGTTATGGAGTGGGTTGTGTTTGTGTGTGTGGTTGGACTGGGTGATCTCAGGGGTCCTTTCCAACCACAACAATTCTGTGATACACGTAGGTGTGAAGTCTGCCCATGTTGCACATCAGCCGGGGGACACCCAGGATTAGAGAACCTGGAGGAGCCCTGCACTGGTGTTGGGATGAGGTGACTGGAATGAGGTCATTAACAAACCGGGACAGATACAGAGTAAGAAGCGAAAAGTGTTAAAAAGAAGCACCAAGCCAGAAGACATCATATTCTTTTAAGCAAAGAGCAGCACAGGGGGTGGTGTAGAAACCCTGGCTATCAGTGGTAGAGCGGTTGGGATGTCTTTCATGTCTTTACCTCAAGCCTCTGCCTTTATATCTTACAATTTGTTGGTCTTTTCACAACTGTGTGAGCGCTCTTGCCCCGTACCGCGTGTTGCCTTGCCTGCCATCCCGTGGTGGTGGCTATGACTGAAGATTACCGTTGATCTTCAACTCTTGGGAAGGTCCCACTAAGAGCATTGGAACAGATACAAGGTAAGGCCTGTGGTGGAGCAGCAGATGGGCACAGAGACCTTGTCCACAGGAGGAGAACTGGGCTGAGCTGTAACCAGTGCAAAGGCTGGCATGAATGGAAGCGTGTGTGCGAGGAGGCAGAGGGGGAAGAGGCCGAACAAGGGCTTGAAAGGAAGGACAGTGCTCCTGGCGGTGCTGGTGCCAGGCTGTGCTCTTAGTAATGGAATCACAGAATTTTGTAGGTTGGAAGGGACCTTTCAGCTCGTCGAGTCCAACCACCAACCTAACACCGTGCAGGAAAAAACACAGTAGAAGGGAGACACAAAGGTCTAGGCCTGGGGAAGAATAATGTCATGCACCAGTACAGGCTGGGCACTGGCTGCCTAGAAAGCTGCTTTTCAGAGAAGCCCCTGAAGGTCCTCGTAAACACTGAGGTGACTGTGAGACAGCAACATGCCCTTGTAACAGAGAAGGCCAGTGCCATCCTGGGCTGCATTAGGGGGAGCATTGTCAGCAGGTTGAGGAGTTGATCATTTCCGAGTGCTGGTGAGACTCATGTGGAGTGCTGGGTCCAGTCCTGGGCTCCCCAGTACGAGACAGACATCATCTCACTAGAGTGAGCCTAGTGAAGGCAATTAAGGGCTTGGAGCCCTTAATGTGAAGAAAGACTAAGAGAGGTGGAGCTGTTCAGCCTGGAGAAGATAGGGCGTAAGGGGAGTTTATCCACATGTATAAATACCTGATGGAGAGGAGTAAAGAAGACAGAGCCAAGTTCTTTACAGTGGTGCCCAGCACCAGGCATGAGGCAATGGACACCAGCTAAAATACAGGAAAACTCATTTAAACATAAGAAACACACAACCAGAACCATGAACTTCATGTTGGCCAGTCCTGGTGGGGTTGGGAACCAAAGGGGAGGTTAAGTCCATCACCAAGAGGGTGGGAGACTTTGGCAGGGCACTTCTACTTGGACCTCTGCCCAGGGAGAGGGGGGCCATGTGAGTTCCACCAGTCACAAAGGCTGGCTGGTGTGTAGGAGGCTGATTCCAAAGTCTGAGTATCTGGAGCAAGAGCCACTAGTTCCACCACCCCACCCCACCCCCAGTGAAAAGCAAGTAGATAGTCTTTGATTTCCAATATTTATTCATGTTACTATTGATACAACAGTGATTCAAGACCTTGTGAGTAGAACATATTGATGTAAAGAGCTAGAGCTGAGCTTTCCAGAAGGAAATAAACAGCAAGCTGGGATGAGGCAAGAATTTTTAAGGGGGAGGGAGAGAAAGAAACCAGTGAACGTGCTTCCCTCTGCAGCAGTAGCCTGCTTCAAGGAGAGAAGAGGTGCAGCTGGAAGGAGGATGGGGCTGGGGGCTGCGACTGCCCTACTCGGCTCCAGCACAGCCAGGAAAACCTCTTCCCTGGGGTGGCAGAGGGAAGCTGTCCTTCTGTGAGGTGGGTGAATAAAACAAACACTGCTTTATCTCAGTTGTGGTGCTCTCCAGAGTCCTTTCCAGGGCACGCAAAGGTAGCCCAAAGAGGCAGTTGAGGGGTGGGCACAGGATGAGGGACCTGTGAGTGCTGCGCATGGACCTGGGAGAGCAAAATAGACGCTACTGGGGTAGCACAGAAACTGAGAGCACCAGCTGAGGCGGTCACATCCCCCTGACCCAGCAGATCCATTAGGGGACTGTGAAACACTTGCCACAGTTTGACATGGAAAAATACCCCATCTCTGCAGCTCAGACACACACGCTCCACCAAGGGTGGGATTAAACCCCCAGGTTTTGCTCAACCAGAGGCAGAATCTGATGCTCCACAAAGGGGGTTTGTACCACTCAGCTCCCAGCAAACTAGAAAAAAAAGAAACCCAGGCCCTGGGGGTTTCTTGCTGGATATAACAAGTGCAGCTTCTGCTGGACATCAGGGGCGTCAGACACTTGAGCAGGTAGGGCTGGGCTTGGCACTCAGGCAAAGCTCTGCCAGGACACCCCCAAAGGCACCAGGACACCAGGAGGCAGAAGATGAGTGGGCTACAGTTCTTCTGGTAAATCTTCAGGAGTAAACACATTACAATTAGACCTTTTTTTTTTTTTTTAAATAAGATTTTCAATCAAATCTACAGGCATGCTCTTTATCTGCAAAGAGTAATAAAAATCTGTGTGTGCCTCTCCCTACATATGGGAAGACACCTGATGAGGGTCGTGAACAACTGAACTCGTTCCAGGTTTTCATAGGAACAGGAGTTTAATGTTCAGGGGAGGCTGTTGCTGAAATGATGCCCCCATCTTAATGCGAGTCATCTATTTCTGCATTTATCCATGTGCACGCAAGAAAGGCCGTTCTAGTCATTGTTCCTTGTGCTGGGGACATTGTGCTTTCAAATGTCAACAAGCAGCATAATCATTGTGAAACTGTGCTTTCATAGACTTCCATCCAGTAGCACAAAGGTTCAAAGGAAGATGGATGATATTATAGTAAGTCACATAATGACCGGAATGGCCGAGATAAACACAGACACAAGCCCTTGTCCAAATTCTAAATGGACCTTTTTTTTTACTACCACATGTGGAAAGGGGTATGGTTTGGCCGAGCTTGTTTCTGGGGAAGGGGTGGAATGGGGTGAGATGGCACCAGGCTGACCCGCAGTGTCAGACCTCACTGTCGCAGTGCTGGCTCAGGGAACTAACACCCCAAAAATAAGCTTCCCTACAGCAATGGGCAGCCAGGAAGCCATGGACCTCCAGCTTGTCCAGAGAGGCTGTAGATGCCCCATCCCTGGGGACGTTCAAGGTCAGGTTGGATGGGGCTCTGAGCAACCTGGCCTAGTTGAAGATGTCCCTGCTGATCTACACCCATCTGGGGTAGATGACTGTTATGGTTTGAGGAACCCACACCAGTTTATTGTCATTTAGACAATTATTCTCTCCCCCAGTGACCCCTCCCACACCTGGGACGGGGAATCGGGAAAAACAAGGAAACCCAAGGGTTGAAATATAAACAGATTTTTTAGAATAAGACTAGATAATTAACATTAATAACGCTACAGAACCAGTATTGATCCCAATACCAGTATAAAATACACAAGTCCCAGCCCACCCCAGCGGGATGCTGCTCACTCCCAGCAGGAGACAGCTAATGTGGGACACTGTGAGTGCAGTGGCTTTGAGAGGAAGGGAAGGGCTCAGGTACCAGGACAAGGAGTTCTCAGGATCACCACCATTCAGGGAGAGAGAAAACTCCTCAGCAAGCTTCTTGATTTATATAGAATGTGATGTTCATGGTATGAAATTACCCCATTGGCAGCTTGGGGCAAGTGCCCATGTCTCACTCTTCATCCATCGTCCCTGGACCTGGCAAGGTTCAAACACACCGAGACCTTGAATCCCTCACCCCAGAGCTGGCTATAAAGTAGTTTCATATATTCAGACACTGGAGTCTTCTAAAAGTACCCCAAGCATTAGAAAAGGCTTTACTGAAATGTGAAATTACTGAATGGGAAATTAATCCTGTGTCACTGAAACCAGGACAGTGACCTTTAGAGGTCCCTTCCAACCCAAACTATTCTACAAGTCTATATCATTTCCAGTCCTGGAGGGGAGATCTGTGGGTTGCCATGACTGTGCTGGCATGTGCCCAGCACCTGCTTCTCGCATGGGGCACGGAGGGCTGGCCCCATCCCCAGGAAGCAGAAGCGGATCAGAAGCACAAGGACCATCCCCACTGCATGTGGTGCTTCCTAAACCACTTCTGGGCCCTTCCAGGAGCACAGTTCTGTTCCCTGCAGGGGTTGGCTCAGCCCATTTGTGGCCTGGAAGAAGCCAGTCCCATCCAGGTCTCAGAGCACTCCTTGCTTCCCTGCAGAACACTTGCCTGAGCTGCAGCTCAGCTGGGGAACAAGAGCATCACACACCCCAGGGACAGAAACCCCCATTCCACACAATGAAAGGATGGGCTGGTCCAGAAATGGCAGAGAGCTGGCCAACAGCCCAAAACTCACCCTCTGGAGCCACCTCCAGTCGTCACCTTGCTTACACCGCTGCTGCAGTCCACCCTCCATGAACAGGTCCTCTGCTGCAGGACGTCTACCTGCCTTCCTATGGCTTGACTTCACATCACAGCATGCTGGGCTTGGTCAGCAGGGAATGAGAGGATCAGCCTGAGGAGCTGGAGTGCCTCTGTCAGCATGATTTGGATTCCCATCCATCATGAGCAGCGAGAGCAGGGTCACCCCAGCGCAGGTGGTGCTGTCCCCCACCAGGGTACAGTCCCACCAACAAGCTGGTGCCAAAGCTGACTGTACTATTGGTCCAAGATCTGTCCAGGAGATGGAGCTACGTACATCAGGCTGAAGTCCATCCAGGGGTACAGTCTGGACCCAGCACAGACCTACCTTCAGTACAACTTGGGAGGGGGCTTATGGCCCAGGCCTGGGCTTAAATGGAGCCTCCAGTCCAAGAGGCAGCAGGTGGGGGGGGGTCCAGGTGAGGCCAATTAGCGTTCCCAGGGCCTTGACACCCTTCCTGGCCCCACTGGGATCTTGGGCAGCTCCCTTGGGCCTTTCCTCTTGCTGGGGCTTAGGAGAGGGGCCAAGCGGCTCTCCCAGCGCAGGATGGTTAGGCAGCAAAGTCCTTTATTCTCCAAAGCCTTGTTGGGGTGTGCCTGCTCCAGCACATTAATTTGGCTTGAAGGTGCACTTCTGAAACCGATCTCCTGCCTCTCCCCACTTTACTGTACTTTGGATTGTGTCCTGGAGCAGTTCTGGAGAGCTCAGGCTTGGGAGAGCTTCAGCTGGATTCCTTTCAGATGAAACCAAATCAAATGTGCTCCAGGAACACACCTCATGCTCCCCAGTCGCTGATGGGCGTTCAGACCAGACCACAGCTCATCTGGAGTGAAAAAAAACAAGCCTTGTAAATGTGTAGTTACATACACTGGGTCCTCAGCTCTGCGTGTCTCCTGCTCCCGCTGCTAGTGCGCAGCCACCAGAGCCCACATCCTCACAGATTTTCTCTTTCCATTACATTTTGCTCTTGAGTTGCTTGTGGATCAGAGTTTTCCTTTCCAAATCCCACTGCCTGGCACCAGTGGGACAGTGCCCCTGGTCTTCTGCAGTTCAGTTCCCCAAATCACAAGGCGGGGAGAAGGGACGGACAGAAAGAGGAGCGATGGGCCCGGTGGGGTCCTTCACTATCCCACCCCCACTTGGTGCACCCTCAGCTGCGGGAACAGAATATTCCGAGGAAAATCCATGTATTCCCCCTAGGAATTCACCCAAACCAGCCCACGTACCGCTAGATGGCAACTGCTGACCGCGGATGCCGGCCCGAGCACACCCGGGAGCGGCGGGACGGAGGGTTGGCTGGTTTGCCGGCAGCCTGGGCTGCTTTTTTTTATGAATGAAGGCTGCCTTCCACACCCACACCCCCCCAACACACATACCCACACCCCCCCGGCTCCTCCCTGCTGCCCACAGCCTCCAGGTGCTTTGGATTTGCTGGGGACACAGCGCTGGAGGCTGTGGGGCTGGCAGCGTGGTTGGGGACATCGCCGCTGGGATCCCGTGGGCTGGTGAGTACCCGAGAGATGGTTTTAATTGTTGTTCATCAGGCTGGCAGCCCAAACTGGGCTCGACCGCCTTGGGTCTCTCCCCAGGAGAGCCAAACTGGGATGGTGTTCCCACTGGGAGCAGCTCAGCCCCAGGCAGCTCAGCCAGGTCTGACCCGCTGGAAAAGGGGCTGCTTTTAGGGGCTGCTCTGTCGGGTTTTGTATCTCTGTGTAGAACGACTCACTTCTTTTCTCAGCTGCTAAAGAGAGAGGAGCTTTTTCTGCCCCTCACTTTGCCAAGAAAATCTTGTGGTAATAATCTTTTATGGTTATATCTATTCATGATTTAACTTAGATTCCAGGAGGGTTTATTGTTTTATTACTACGGTGAAGCTCTCTTGTCTCCAGAGTGGGTTTTTCTGGGGTTTCTTGACTTAGATGCTCCGCTCTGCTAAGGTTTAACAGCCTGAAATCCTATACTGGGCAGATTGTCACTAAACGCCCAGCCCATGCTGGGGACTTTTCCACTGCTCAAAGACGGCTTTGCCGGATTTCCCCCCCCCCCAGAAAAAGTCACTCATTTGCCTCTGAGCAGTTGTGACTGCCTTGGTCTGAGGAGAAAGAAAATCGCCCCCCCCCAGTCCCTGGGGGGGGGATCATCCCCTGCTCAAGGCTTCGTGAAATCTGTCAGGACAGGGAAACTGTGCTTCTTCAACCTCCCTCTCTGCAGTGCCTCAGCTCTCAGAAACCCCGGGACGTACAGGCAGAAAAGAAACAGAGCCTGAGAAGTGCCGGGTGCTCTCCAAAGGAGTTCTTTAACTGATGATCCCTCTGTTTGGAAGCATTGCAGGGCCTGGGGATGAGTGGCTGGGAGTCGGGGGTCTTACGTGCCTCCAGCATCCTGAAAGCCATGAGTGGATGTTTCGGTGGGATGGGGTTGTGACAGGGTGGGAAGGAGAAGGATAAATGTTGGTTTATGTCTAGAAACAAATAACAATGAAACTGAAATGAAGGCAAAGGGGGTTATTTTTCCCTGTCCTTGATATAAGACCCCTCTGGAGTGAATTACAGCCCCTGAGAGCACGTGGTGGCCGGGCAGCCAGGCTGATGGATGGAGATCCTCAGGAGGCACCGAACAGGCAGGGTGAGGCTGGGTTTCAGCAGAACCCCAGGTCCCAGCCTTGCTGCTGTAGTTGTGTGGAGTTAAGCAGTTTGTTGCCCGTAAGGAGCCACTGCATAAATCCAGCAGCTGAGCACCGGCACGGAATTTTTCAGCTGGAAACTGGCATTTTCCAATGCAGGTTGGTGCTTCAGGGGAAAAGTGCTGCAGGAGAATAGCTCAGAGGACTGCAGCCGTCCCGCACACATGCCGGCCACGCGACCCACACGCAAACCGCGGGGAGCTTTCTCTTTGCCAAGTGGAGCGTGTCCCAGCTTTCCGCCGGCTGGGCCTCTCACAGCCTTCAAAGGGAGAGGGGGGAGCTCTGGCAGCCCCCACAGGGCACTGACTCGACACGATGGGTTGCTGTAACGTATGGATTTCTCCTGCGGAGTTAACGGTATCGAAAGAGACCGAGACACAAACACCCGTGTGATTTATGGAGCCAGGGATGGAGAAGTCAATCAGAAAGCCAGGGCAGAGATATCAGCTCTATAAGAAATATGGGAAGAATTCATCCCTAATCTAATCTCACCAAATTCCACAAGGATGCAAGACGGGGATCGTTTGCTCCGCTTCCTTAGGTTGAGATTTAAACAGGAAACCCCCAAGGGTGTAAGTTGTTCTCCCAAATACCAAGGCGTTTGCGCGGGGAGGCCGGAGAGGGGGGTGCCACGCTCTGAGCCATCTCTCCAGGCTGGGCAATAGGCGATGCCAGGCTCTGGGGCTGCCAAGCAGCGGCATCCAGGAGCACCGAGCTCAAGCAGACGGAGCAGGAGCCAAGCTCGGGGTCCTGGGCAGGAATTGATGCTAATGATGCTCTTTGCCAAACCAAGCCCTTGAGCCAGCAGGGCTGGCAGATGTTATCGCCGGCCAGGGTTTCTGGCTGCCTCGCTCACTGCTGTGCTATTTGACACCCTCTCAGGGGCTGTTTATAGCAAGGATGAAGATTTATTGTAAACTTTGGCTCCTGGACTCTTGGAGCTGCCTCTTCCTCCAAGTTTGGTCTACCCCCGCTCCAGCTAGGATCACAGCGAGAGGTGGCTTCGAGAGCACAGGGTAATTAGGGCTTTACAGGCACTCGCTCGTGCAGTTACAAACCTAGTGTTGAAAGGAAAGACAGGGAGACCAGCCAGCTGAATAACCTCCCAGCCCTGGGGGCTGCTGGGAATGGATTTTGGATGGGGAATGGGGGGCCATACCTGGCCTCACCTGCCTTCTTCGAGAAGCCCTCCCCTGCTCAGGGTGGCAGAGGACAAGCAGCAGTTGGAAAGAGGGAGAAAACACTGCTACTTGTTCTGCAGCAGGTCTCCAGCCTTGGTCCTCTCTGGTCCCTGTGAGCTACCCATCGCCTCCCCACCTACTTCTCACTTCTGCCTCGCTCACAGGAACTGGCCCTGCCACCTCTGAATCTTGCCTGGGGAAAGGGAAGCACAGAGTGGCAAAATGACCAGTGTAAGGCTGCAGAGCTGGGCTCCCAGTGCAGGGGACTGATCTGTTCTGCCTCCCTAAAGACTAGACTATCCCAATTCACAGCCATAAAAATCCAGCACCTACCTATAGCTGGTTGCCAACCAATGACAGTGGTTTCGTGGTACTCAAGAGGGAACAATCCATACTGCTGGCAGAGATAAACCTTTATTATTCCCTGATCCGGCCACCGTAGGAAGTTTGGGCTCTGCAATCTCAATATTCAGTGGCCCCATGTACCCCTCCAGATTCACCCCCCTGCTCCACCGTGCCTGCAGGCACACCACGTGCGTGCTCCCAGCCAGCCCAGCCCAGCCCAGCTCTGCCAGTGGGATGGCATGGCACGGGAGGGCAATTGTTGACAACGTCACACCCCTGAGTTGACTTGGGAGCCTGCCCAGGATATGGCTTTCCCTAAAAACAATGCCTTTCACAAGCTGTGTGGGGTTATTGTTCTCGTCTCGTGCGCTGGCGAGCTGCCATTTATTGTGCGCAGGAAGTACTCTGCTGCTCCCACCGTCCAGTTCAGATTTGTTTCCCCCTTTTCCAGGAGGAGATCACTGATGTCAGCTCGTTTGGCCAGAGTGGTTTTGTAGCATGGAAGAAAAACAACAAAAAAAACACCCCAACTTGCAAAAACCTTTCGGTTTCAATCTGTCCATTGTCCACTGGGAGAAGAGCTGGTCTTCCCACGGTGCGTGCTCCCACGCAGGTGGGTGGTGACAGCGCTGCCACCACATGCCACTACGTGCTTGCTTGTGCATGGGCAGTGGTAGAGCCAAGCTTGGTGCTGAGCTTTCTCACAAAGCTCTGGTCTGTGCTGCAGGAGGATGAGCTGCTGTTTGGAGTAAGAGGGGAGATTTGGGGGTCAGTCCCTGCCCTCCAATGGCATCCTGGGGTCTATTAGTAGGGGGGTGGTTAGTAGGTCGTGAGAGGTTCTCCTCCCCCTCTACTCTGCCCTGGTGAGACCCCATCTGGAATATGGTGTCCAGTTCTGGGACCCTCAGTTCAAGAAGGACAGGGAACTGCTTGAGAAAGTCCAGGGCAGGGCTACCAAGATGATTAAGGGAGTGGAGCATCTCCCATATGAGGAAAGACTGAGGGAGTTGGGACTCTTTAGCTTGGAGAAGAGGAGACTGAGGGGCAACCTCATTAATGTTTATAAATCTGTAAAGGGTGAGTGTCAGGAGGATGGAGCCAAGCTCTTCTCAGTGACACCCAATGACAGGACAAGGTCTAATTGACGCAAGTTGGAACATAAGAGATTCCAGTTAAATATGAGGAAAAACTTCTTCACAGTGAGAGTGACTGAACACTGGCAGGGGCTGCCCAGGGAGGTTGTGGAATCTCCTTCTCTGGAGACATTCAAAACCCGCCTGGAGGCATTCCTGGGTGATCTGATCTAGGTGTTCCTGCTCCAGCAGGGGGACTGGACTAGGTGATCTTTCAAGGTCCCTTCCAATCCCTGATATTCTGTGATTCTATGATTCTTTGCCCATGTGGGCAGGGCAGGTCACTTAGGTCATCCATACCACANAACCCGCCTGGAGGCATTCCTGGGTGATCTGATCTAGGTGTTCCTGCTCCAGCAGGGGGACTGGACTAGGTGATCTTTCAAGGTCCCTTCCAATCCCTGATATTCTGTGATTCTATGATTCTTTGCCCATGTGGGCAGGGCAGGTCACTTAGGTCATCCACACCACAGCTCCACACTGGAATAATGGCAGCCTTAGTGGCTTTCCACAGCGGGATGCTGAGCAGATGAGTACCTGGAGGGCCAAGAGACCTTCCCGAAAACTAGGGGTTGGACAGGGAGGATTTGTCCTGGGAGCAGCACCTTGGGCATTGTACGTGGTGGTGGCTGCTGGCCAGGTGGGGATAGTGACACATGGAGCCGTCCTGTGAGGAGGTATCTCCAATTGTGACCAGCTGCTGGTTTAGGTTGTCTCTGGTGTGACCAGGGGGTTAAATGATTGCAATGAGGGGACTGTCTGCCTTGAAGCATGCTGCTGTCAGCAGCTGCTCTGGTTCCCCTCGTACAAAAGCTACAGCAGCCAACCAGCAACTGACCTGCCCCAACCCCTGACAGATGTGTCTTCATCCTCAGCTAAGCCTCCAGGGGAAGAATGAATGAGCAGCCAGCTGGGGTGAATGGCCCGTCATCCATTCAACCAGCAGTGTCTCTGCTGGTCACTTATCCTAATAAATACCCTACACAGAGGCTGCAGCCTGGCCGGATCCAGCACCTCTTGCTCCAGAGGACTCCCTTTGCCCCTGCAGAGTTGCTGGGGTGGGGACAGTGAGGTTGCTCAGCCACTCGGGAGCTCACCACCAGGCGAAGCCATGTCCCCTGGCTCCCCAAGCAGTGTGCCAAAGCCAAGTGTAGCCTGTTGAGGATGATGCTGGAGCGTGGTGGTCTGTGGGGGTCCGGACCTTGCGAGCCAGAGAGCTTACCCAGCAATCCAGGCTGTAATTACTGAGGAGCCCAGCCAAGAGGCTCTGAGAAGAAGCAGATAACATTGCAGACACCCTCCAGCCTCATTAAAATACTTTCTCCGGCAAAGCCCCCCACGCCTGCCCAGCCTGTTCCAATTAGCGCAGCAGGCCAAGGAGAGCAGAGAGCAGGGCTCCCCTTGATGAAAAGAAAACACTAAAGAACTTTCAAGTGTTGGGAGGAGGCAGGCGGCCCCAGGCTGGGACAGCGAGAGGCCCTGGGAGCGCGACCGGCAGCCGTGTCGCTGGCTGGCAACGATGGAGCGGATGAGTCGGGTCACTGAGCAGCGGAGCAGGTGCTTCATAGCCAGCTCCTGCTCTGAGATTATGGCTGGGGATTTTTGGTGGAGCCAACAGCTCTCTAAGAGAAGCTGAGCACCCCTGTCCAGTAGGTCTGAAGGTGAGGAGCAATAATCCCACCGTAAATGAAGAAAATGCTTGTTACAAATTTTTCAGGTTTGCTGCAGAACATCTCAGCAGCTTAAGGTGGCAACAGGCTGTAGCTTGGGAGTGCTGGAGAGGACTGCATCCTGCCTGTCCAGGGAGCGGGGTTGCTTCTCTGCTCCCCAGGGCTGGGTTTTAGGGATGGAGCTGTCTCCAGCCCTTGGCTCATTGCTGGGGTACTTCAAAAAGACCCCCTAGGATGTTGGTAATGTTCACCAGAACCCTGACCAAGCCCACCACCTCTTTTCCAGGGATCACCAAAGGACCAGGAACAAAATGACACTAGGTGGTGGCCAAGCCTGCTCAGGTTCAAGCTGGTGACCCAGAGTTGGTGAGCTCTGAATGAAAACCCTGGGTGTCACCCAGTCCCTCTCCCCAGGAGAGGCTTTTCAGCCAGCCTGGGGCAAGAAGCCTCTAGCAAACCCATCCCTGGTTAGGGCCCATGTTGACTGATGGCTGTAGAGCCCCTGACAGGTTTTAGCATGTGTGTGATTCAGCCAGACCGAGCCTGGGAAGCCTGAAGTCCAGAAAACGGCTCCTGAGGCAGGGAGAGCTCCCGGAGCCTGGCAGGGGCTGTATTGAGTGTCAGGCCATGTGGCGGACAGGTGACAAGGGTGGGTTTCAGCCAGCGTGCAGTGTCATGGTATAAATGGCTCTGAGGAATGTGGCGCTGCCTCTGGGGAGTCCCAAGGCTTTGGGGAGCCGGCCTGGCAGCGGAGTGGGCTGCACAGAGCCTCTTTGCTGCCTTATTTGGGTACTAAAACAATATCAGAGGGTGGGCAAGTCCCTTCTCAAATGAGAAATAATTTTAAACTTCTCATAGTGCATCAGGAGGCAAGTTGGGAGTTTAATACACTAAATCAATCTGGACTATAGTCCCCCCCATCAGTTCTGGTTGGGCTGAGATGAGTTGTACGGCTGCTGCCGGGAGTGTAACACGCTTGTTCCACCTCTCTGACCCTCCACTTTGTCTGAGGAGAACCTCAGCCTTCTTCCTCAGAAGTTGTCTCTGTGCAGTTGTCCCCATATTGTTTGCCCACCCTGATCCCTGGCCTGATCAGCATTCCACAGACATTCTGGAGATGCCAGCATGGAAGCCATGAGCAGAGGTGGGGAAATGTGGTGCTGGGACAAGAAGGAGCAAGCCAGAGGGAGTGCAGGGTCCCAAGAAATCCCTGCCTGCCTAGGTTTTCTCTGAGGTACATTTGCTCAAGCTGTGACTGTTTAGTTTGAGGAAGAAGAGGCTGAGGGGAGATCGCATCACTCTCTACAACTACTTGAAAGGACATTGTAGAGAGGTTGGTGCTGGTCTCTTCTCACCGATCTCATCATTAGCAATAGAAAAAGAGGGAATGGCTGCAAGCTGCAGCAGGGCAGGATTAGGCTGGACATTAGGGAAGAATTCTTCCCAGAAAGAGTGGTCAGAGCCTGGAATGTGCTGCCCAGGGAGGTGGTTGAGTCCCCATCCCTGAACGTGTGTCAGAGTCGTTTAGATGTGGTGTTGAGGGATCTGGTGTGTGGGAGAACTTTGTAGAGTGGGGCTGATGGTTGGGGTTGGACTTGATGATCCCAAGGGTCTTTTCCAACCTGAATGATTCTGTGATTCTATGATTCTAATCTGGACTGTTCTCTGGCAGCATTTTAGGTGAGGTGCAATTGCACTGTGTCTCCATCCAGCTTTCTCTGCACATTGGGCTTGTTACCTCCCTGGTGCTGCATGCCCTTGGGGTGAATTAGAGGGAGGAACAATGGAGGTTACTTGACTGTCAGTACCTGGCTCAAACAGCATGTTCAGAAACATTAAAAAGCCCTCCAGGAATCACTGTCTGAAAGCACAGGCCAGTCCAGACCATCACCATGATCATCACCATGATCATCACCATGATCATCACCATGCCCATCACAGTGCAGTGAGATAAGACCAGCTGCTGGGCTACCATCCCAGCCTGACACCCAAGAGCCTAGCCAGAGCAGGCTTTACCTCTCTTGGTAGCAAGGGAAAGGTAGGGGCTGAGCCAGCAGCCTCCCAGGAAAGAGATTAGGAGGATGTTAAATGAAGGCAGCTCCTTATTCCTTCACAAACAGTTATTAACAGCCTGGCCAGCCCTAGGCTTGGTACTTCCCCATTTGGTTCCAAAGGATGTGGTCCCAACTGAAGGGTGCCTTAAGCTACTGAAACTTCAGGGAGACGAGCATTGTTAGGGAAGATCCTGTCTTTGCCCTTCCAAACATCAACGTTTACTCCCCTCCAGATCAGGAGCTGAGCTCTCACCTACCAGGGCCCTGCATGGGCAGAAACCCTCCTGTGGGCAGAGAAGGGCAGAGGCAGCTGGGTTCTGCCAGGGTGCAGCATGCTGATGGATGGGTTCACAACCTGGCTGGGGAGGAGGAACACCAGCTGTAGAAGAGCCTGAAGTCTGCACTCATGTGGCAATGCAGCTGGCGTGCGCTTAATGTGACAACAAGACTCTCTGGGACCAGGAATATTTGCACAACAGCGTGAAAAAGAAGGGAAAAAGGGGGAGGAAAAAAGATGCTCTGAAATGTCACCACGGGTAGTGAAGTCCCCCCTGCTACCACCCAGACCACAGAGCTGTCCCTGCCCCCTGGCCGTCATCATCAGGTAGGATGGAGGAGGCTCCAGTGAGGATCCCTCCTGCCCGGCAGGGGTGACGTGTCAATGGCCATGGTGTGCCAGCAGCAGCTGGAACTCCTTCCTCCCGCCCTCACAGCCCTTGGCATGCTTTGGCAGTGATGGTTGGCAAGAAAGCATGGTCTGGGGCTAATTGCAATTTGTGGGCTTTAATCTCACGAGGCGGGAGTGTAGAGGGCTGTTGGAGATGTCCCAGCTGGAAGAGAGCCTGCTGGCCATGCCAGGGCACAGAAATGTAGGCAAAGCTTGAGCAGCCTCAGCCGCCTTCTGCTGTTGAACAAGTCCTTCAGTCAAACCCTCCAAAGTCTTCTCCCCCTGCGAGCCGTGTGGGATGGTCGCAGTTGGGCATGTGTGACCTGTGTTACTGAGGGATTCCCTGAACCCTGCCATGTCACAGGGCCCATTACAGCCTCCTGATGCCACCTGAGCTCTGGTACTGGCTTTTGCGGTCCCGATGCAGGTGTTGAGTTGCAAGAGCATCACATACCTCCGTCCCTGTCCCGTGGTTCAGCACCGCAGGCTTCCCCAGCATCAGTCCTGCCCCAGCCATGCATCTCTGGAGGAAGGCAGGGAGGGAGCCGAGGGCTTTGTCCTCCTGGCTGGAGAAGGAACGACAGCTGCCTCTCCCTGCAGCTGCTGGGGCATCCATCATCCTGTGCGGGATGGAGGGGAACAACCGGCTCCCTGAGATGAGCAGAGCAGGGAGGGTTGCTGTGCCTGTGCGTTGGGAAGAGGGACAGCCATGGGTAGGAGAGCACACACCAAGGCATGGGACCAGCAGTTCCAGCCGTACACGCTTCCCTGCACGCCTTGGCCCGGCATTCGCATGGCACAGACGGACGGGCACGCTAACCAGGGATAGGGACACAGGCTGAGCCATGGGACAGAGAGAGGGAGGCTCCCTGGTGGCAGGGGATGGCTGTCCTGCCTGCTGGACCTCCTTGCCTGGCTTTGCCCCTCACTTCCTTTGCTGGGGCAAGACTTGTTTCTCCCTGTTCCCAAATGTGGCAGAGCAGTACCTGCTCTCCCAGGCAGAGAGGAGACCGCCCGCACCCAGGGTTTCTTCAGAGGGGATGCAAGGACAGTCCCCAGAGCGTGGGGCTCTGGTTTGGGAGTGAGGGCTTGGCTGCTCGGGAGCCTCGGGGGTCACTAACCCCATGGAGGGGGTCTCCCCCCTCACAGCAAGTTATAGCATGGCGTTTCCTTCCTTCTGCAGAGGGGGGGGTCACTGTGGCTGAACGCTGACAGCGGAGGGCAACCCCTCTCCTCTCCAACCCCACCACTGCCAGCTCCTCTCCCTTGAGGTCCCCCAGCTGCTGGGGGGCCAGCACTTCTCCCCCTGCCCCGTGGCCTGGCCAGCCCTGCCATGTGTAATTGAAGAAGGCACTAGGCTGCAAATGGCGTGTGGGGATTAGCCAAAACACAATTGGGGCCTGTGAGAGCCGTGGAGCACATGGTGGGCGGCGCTGGGCAGGGAGGCGGCGCGGGGGCTGCTGTCAATGCCGCCGGGTGGCTGAAAAGCTGGAGTTGAGCCCGCTCTACCCTCTCAGGAGATAATGCACAGCATGATAAATCCACTGCCAGGGCCCTTCCCCCACTGAAATTTGGGCTGTTTGACACGATTCATGGCATCGCAGCGCATAGGCGTTGTCGGGAAGAAATTGGTGCTTTCACGGATAAACGATTCCCTCCCATACCCGCATGTCTCAAACAGGAGGGATTTGTCTTTTCCCTCTGCTGCTCAGTCTCTGGCCAGACCTTCCAGGGCACTTTGTTCCTCAAATGAAAAAAAAGTGACAGACCCTTAAACCTCTTGGGCTCCTGCAGGTCACCAGTGGAAGGAGAGAGAGGGGAGAGCACAGGGTGATGGCTGCCATTGGGACATCGCTGGATTGCTGCTGGCACAAAATCCGCCCAGCACCCCAGTGTCACCACCCATGCCACCTACGCCAGGGTGCTCCNCAGCGGAGGGCAACCTCTCTCCTCTCCAACCCCACCACTGCCAGCTCCTCTCCCTTGAGGTCCCCCAGCTGCTGGGGGGCCAGCACTTCTCCCCCTGCCCCGTGGCCTGGCCAGCCCTGCCATGTGTAATTGAAGAAGGCACTAGGCTGCAAATGGCGTGTGGGGATTAGCCAAAACACAATTGGGGCCTGTGAGAGCCGTGGAGCACATGGTGGGCGGCGCTGGGCAGGGAGGCGGCGCGGGGGCTGCTGTCAATGCCGCCGGGTGGCTGAAAAGCTGGAGTTGAGCCCGCTCTACCCTCTCAGGAGATAATGCACAGCATGATAAATCCACTGCCAGGGCCCTTCCCCCACTGAAATTTGGGCTGTTTGACACGATTCATGGCATCGCAGCGCATAGGCGTTGTCGGGAAGAAATTGGTGCTTTCACGGATAAACGATTCCCTCCCATACCCGCATGTCTCAAACAGGAGGGATTTGTCTTTTCCCTCTGCTGCTCAGTCTCTGGCCAGACCTTCCAGGGCACTTTGTTCTCCAAATGAAAAAAAAAGTGACAGCCCAGACACTTAAACTTCTTGGGCTCCTGCAGGTCACCAGTGGAAGGAGAGAGAGGGGAGAGCACAGGGTGATGGCTGCCATTGGGACATCACTGGATTGCTGCTGGCACAAAATCCGCCCAGCACCCCAGTGTCACCACCCATGCCACCTACGCCAGGGTGCTCCTGGTGACTGCCAGCCTCCCCCCGCCCCGAAACAGAGCTGCAATCATTCATTTCCCCCCGCTTCCTTCAGGCCCCACAGTGACTGGGGTATGAAATCTTAACCCTCAGAGGTCCCCTCGCCCAGCAGCCTGCCCTCATCAGCACTTCTCTCTCCAAACTGAGATAGAAATAGTTGCAGCTCCAGGCAGTTGATTATTTAGAGCTGTCAAGAATGTTTAATTTAACCCTGGATTCATCATCTGCAGCTTGTTTCCATCCGCTAGATACCCGTGCTCTCCCTCTCACTGTAAACTCAGCCTCTGCCGAGCTCCTCACCTCCAGGCAGATTTGGAGAGGGCTTTACAGGCAGGGGCTGTAGTCCTGCTTCATGTTCCTCCCCTGTACCCCTCTGGTGTCACCACTCTGGCTGGCACAGCAAGGGATGCCCCGGTGCCAGAGGCTGTGGGCATGGCTGGGCTGGGGAGCCGCTGCTGGAATTTTAGTTGTATGTGAGGAGATGGACATGCTGAGTCCCTCACAATGGGCACGGTGGCAGGGAGCCCCCAAGGCTCGGTGAAAGCACAATATATAGGGGAAGCCTTTCTTATTGGAAGCTGTTGGACGGGAGGTGATTGTCCCCCTGTACTCAGCACTGGTGAGGCCACACCTTGAGTCCAGTGTCCAGTTCTGGGCACCTCAACACAAGAGAGATCTGGAGGGACTGGAGCGAGTACAGAGGAGGGACATGGAGCTGGAGAAGGGCCTGGAGAATAAATCTTATGAGGAGCGATTGAAGGAGCTGGAACTGTTGAGTTGGAGGAAGAGGAGGCTGAGGGGAAACCTCATCACTCTCTACAGCTGCTTGAAAGGACATTGTAGAGAGGTTGGTGCTCATGGGTAATTAGCAACAGAATGAGAGGGAATGGCTTCAAGCTGCAGCAGGGCAGGTTTAAGCTGGACATTAGGAAAGAATTATTCCCAGAAACAGTAGTCAGGCACTGGAATGGGCTGCCCAGGGAGGTGGTGGAATCACCATCCCTGACTGTGTTTAAGAGTAGATTGGATGTGGTGTTGAGGGATCTGGTGTAGGGGAGAATTTTGTAGAGTGGGGCTGATGGTTGGACTCGATGATCCCAAGGGTCTTTTCCAACACAAAGGATTCTATCCCTCTGGCTATTTTTCTTTGCTTGCCCACTGAGCCCTTCCAGCAAGATCCCTGCCCAGCTCTGCTAGCACTTTGGGTTCCTCCTGTGTGTGGCTATTGCTCCTGCCACCATCAAAACCATCTTTGGCATCCCCAGGGCGAGGAAGCAAAGCTGAGCTGCAGATGGGAGCATGCACAACTGCCTCACCACCCCAGCCCCCGCTGCAGGCATCTAAAGCATCCCCAAAACTCACCCCGTGGTCATGTCTGAGTGTGCCCACCAGCAGGAGCCGTGCCCTGCCTGCCATCCACAGAATCGTGACCCACCCTGGAATCCTCTGGAGCTCTGGGTCATGAAAGGTTCCACCAGGGGCTAGTTTAGCCCAAACTTAAGCCTAGCACAGCCCCTGCTCCATTTATAGAAAGCTGCAATTAGAGACCAGCTTTCCCATACACACACCCGGCCCCGGGTCCTCCAGCAACTGGATGCATGTTGGCAAAGAAAAAACTTTCCCTGTCAAATCACAGGCATGTCCTTGCGCTGACCCCGGGGAGAGCAGGGCTCGGGCAGGGGCACGGCTGCGGGTCAGCAGCGGGATGGCTCCGGGTGACTCCACTGCAGCTGGCTGAGTGTGGGGAAGAGCTAAAATTGCTGGAGCATCCCCAGCCCAGGAAAGCTGCTCACCATCCCTGCCTGCTGGAAAGGTGCTTGTGGGGGAAGCAAGAGCAGCACTGCTGTTAGTGGCTCCCCAGTGTGGGGTTCCTACCTGGGGGACATGCACCCCCCTGTTTCCATGATCAGTGTGTCGAGCAAAGAGCAATTGAAACTGTCTGTGGGGTTTTTCTGGTTGGCCTGTGGGAAAGTCTCTCCAGCAAAGGGACAGATATGCCCTCATGGCCAAGAAGGCCAATGGCATCCTGGGGTATATTAGAAGGGGGGTGGTTAGTAGGTTGAGAGAGGTTCTCCTCCCCCTCTACTCTACCCTGATGAGACCCCATCTGGAATATGGTGTCCAGTTCTGGGCCCCTCAGTTCAAGAAGGACAGGGAACCGCTTCAGAGAGTCCAGGACAGGACTACCAAGATGATGAAGGGAGTGGAGTATCTCCTATACAAGAAAAGGCTGAGGGAGCTGGGTCTCTTGAGCTTGGAGAAGAGGAGACTGAGGGGTGACCTTATTAACGTTTATAAATCTGTAAAGGGTGAGTGTCAGGTGGCTCCTCTCTGTCAAGCAGCTGGCCTGATGTCTGCTGGTGGGCTGGTTTAAGCTGGCCTGCAGACCTGCCCAGCCATCCCTCGCTGTACCTCGAGCACCCTGGACTGGGGGTCCTGCCCTGCACACAACTCACAGCAGTGCAACCTCCACCCTTTCTCTGCTTGCAGCTGGTGGTGGAGGCAGCTTCTCGGCGCTGGACCATGGTGTTGTGAGGGCGAGCTGCCCTCTCCCCAGCTGCCAGGATGCAAGCTGCCCCCAGCCACAAGATCTGCCCCCTCGCCGCCATCCTCCTCTGCCTCCTCCTGCAGCAGCCGGGCAGCAGCAAGGCATGGAAGCAGCACGCCCCACGTCTTCGTCTCACCTACAGAGGTAAGCAGAATTCCTTGGGGTCTGCACCTCCCTTGGGAGGGCTGGGAGAGCATCTTGCAGCCAGGGGGAAAAGTGGGGGGGCAGGGCTCCAGGAAAGCAGACAGTAGCCCTGCTGTTGTGGCTGCAGCATCTCCATACAGAGGATCCTTGGGATGTTGGATGGTTGCAGCCCCAACCACAGCCTGAGGATGCTGCTGGTATTGGAGAAGAGGGCTGAGTAAAGAATGCCCTGCCATGGTTCAGCACAACGTTGGGCCAGCAGGGATGTCTACATCTGCTCAGACTCATTCTGAACATGTTATGGTATGTTCAGGGCTGGCGACCAGGGTAGCCCCAGGTCTTTGTGCTCACTGTGCAATGGGGACCATGAGCCCCAGGCAAGGCTCCTGCCCTCCTCCTCTGTCTCCCACCAGTGCAGTCCTGCAACAGTGCAGCCCTGCTGCCCATACCCCTCCTTTTCTGCCAAGGGGAGGCTGATCGGTTGTACAGATCATTTCCCTGTGCTCTACCCTTCCCCCCTACATCTGTCACGTCTGTTTAGATTATGAACTCTTCAGAGGAGGCATCATTTGCTCTTCTTGTGCCTGATGCAAAGGGAGGGCCTCTTCTTGGTCATCCGAAGGTGCATGAGGAGCAGACTGATGGGTAGCACGGTACACACCCTGGCAGCAAAGTGCAAAAGGGGAGACTTTCCCTAGAGACCCTCCAGGGAAAGGGTCTCTGCAAGGGAATGGCCTGAGCTTTTAGAGCAGAGTCCTGCTGGCCCAGCAGCTGGTCACCCTGCCATGGACCTGCAGAGTGGACTTGGCCAGTTTACCAGCTTTCCGGCTTCTCCAATATGAAAAAGAGCAAGTTGCTTTGAAGGACAGACAGACAGCTCAATACTCTGCACATTCTTTGCACATGGCAGTCAGAATAGCACAATCAGCCCTTCTCCACGCCTTTGAGGTGGCAATGCAGCTTTCCCGTGGGCACGACACTCAAAGCTCTGGGACCATCCTCTTGGCTTGCTCCATCACCCTGAGAAGATGCTCTCCAGGCAGTGGCCACCAGCGATGTGGAAGTTAGTGGCTGCAGAGAGCTGGGCCTCCTTGAGATATCATCCTAGGATATCTCTGCAGGGAGATGGCCCCCGCTGATAGCCCAGCTCAGAAACACAGCACAAGGTCTGCCTTTCCTTGGAGCCAGAGGAGGTGGAGCAGAGCTGCCGGGGCAGCAGGAGCACAGAGGGACTGCTATCTTCAAAGCCCCACGGTGTGCTGTGGCCAGACATGCCAAAAGCCCTCAAGTCTTGGGCAGAGGCAGAAGAGGAAGCTCCCAGCATCAGGAGGGCTCAAGGACAATGTGAACAATGGCAGGGGATGTGACTCATGGACAGCACGGGGCAGGTTCAAGGACACAATGCCTTGAGAAGTTTAGGTTTAAAAACCCTAAGAAAAAAATAATAAAAGGAGGCCTTTGAGCATCCGTCCGCCCCAGAGCCTACAGGATCAGCCTTGTCCTCAGATCCCAGCATGGGGGAGGCAGGCAGAGCCCTTGGTGGGGTCGGGAGGAGAAGATGCAAGCAGGCTTGCGAGAAGGAAATGACAGCAGCAAAGGCTGGGAGAGCAAAGGAAGGATGGGGCATGGGGCACAGGGCCAGGAACAACAGCAGCGGCTCCCACCCTGCCAAGGAGGAGAGGAGGTGGTTTATAATAGCAGGATGGCAATCGCGGACGCACGAGAGGCAGCCTCCGGGTAAGCTCTGGGTCAGGCTGGGTCATCCCTGACGCTGCCCAGGGCTGAGCCTCTCTGTTTTCTGAGGCCATGCAGCTATGTGGTGAAACCACAGCACGCCTCCCAGCTCCTCTTACGGTAATAATCCAGGGCCCGCACAACTAGGAGCTGGAGAATGGGTCTTCTGCCAGGCTTTGATCTGCAGCCAGCCCAGCCGGGCATGACCCAGGAGCCATCACCATGCAGAAAGTGCTCAGGAGCCCAGAGGTTGGTGGGTTTCTCGTTATCAGCACCAAAAGCTGAGCTGGCATGTCTCTTATCAGTCAATGGCAGTGGGGGCTGGAGCCCAATTTAGCACCAGGCTTCCCCTGGGTTTCAAGGATCTCCTCCATGGCCTGCTCCATCTGATGGCTGGGGGAAGGGGAGAGGACAGCCCCCCGGCACAGCCGGGCTGTGACCCCAGGAAGCCCAGGGTCGCCCTGCACTGAGGATGCTGTGGCTAAGGGGCAGGCGGAGATGATGGATGGGACAGGACGGTCACAGTGGGCCCTGACAATAAAGAAAAACACCGTGGCCTTGGGAGATAATGAACACAAAGGAGAGGATGTTTCTCCGGGCTCAGCCATTGGTTTAGCCACCCCATAGCTGCTGCAGAGACCGCCTGGTTCCCTGCCTCAGGGGTTGTGGCTTGGACTAAATGCCTTGTTCTTCTAGCTAGAATCAGCGTCAGGAAGAGGCTGGTTTGTGCATAGCAGCTTCCTGAGTACACAGTCTGGATCCACAGCACTCACCATCCCCTTGGTGAGGGACCAGAACTGCACCAGGGACTCAGGACGAGAACCCTCATGGTCATTGATGCTGCCAGAGGTCTCATGGTGCAAGTGCAGGGCAGTGAGTCCTTTCTGGGTCCTCCCACACACTGTCACAGCAGCAGGGAGGGCTCCTCCATCATCCTACCTGACCTTGTCCTTGGATGGGACTGGGGCAGGTCAGGGAATGACCAGCAGGTGACATCCCCTGGGACCAGCCTTGCCCCAGTCCATTTAATTATGCCTTTGTCCTACCCTCCCACCCCAACCCTACCCCAGCACCCTGCTCTGCAATTCTCCCTGGATCCATCCAGTCCCGGGAGCACTGGCAGACACAGGAGGGTGAGCAATGCACAGAAGCCCACTGGCAACCCAGCAGTGACAATGGCCTGCAGGCAGGGACAGGAATTCAGCTGTTAATCCCATTCAGCTAGTGGGAAATGGCTTGGAAATCTGCCCCTCTTATCTGTGGCACCCAGAGGAGACCCCTTGGGAGCTTGAGGGGTAGTGGGGAGTGAAGTGGAGCCACACACAACTTTTACAGGCTCAGAAGGAGGGCCAGGAGCTGTGTTGAGCTGGGGAGAGGGGGACTTGTGTCCCGCAGTGACTGGAGCTCTGACCCTGGAGGAAGGTGAGAAGGAAACATTTGCTGGGAGCGAGCCTGGCTGAGGTGGCGTGGATCCGGGCAGGGACCCCTGCCTGTGACCCAGCAGGTCCTTTCCCGCAGGGACAAGCAGACGTCAGTGGCATTTCCAGCTCACAGGCGCTGGTCCCGCTTCCCTTCTGCCCTGGAAATGGGGTGGAAGGAAGAGAGACGCAGTCTCCCGGGGCAGCCAGTCCCCATTGAAGGAAGCCATGCCCGTCCCCACGTACACCCCACCTGCTCCTGGGGCTGCATGGCCATCCACACTCCCATACACCCAGACGGCACCGGCTCCCCTTGGCAGCTTCCTTCCCTCCACACTGCTACAATTACGTGATCTGGGACAATTTCTCAGCTTGGGTTTGGTCTCACCACCCTGGTTTTCCAGCTGCTCTCCACCTCTCTGCAGTTCCATCCAGCAGCTGCCCTTCTCCATCCCCCTTTCCCATAGCTCTGGTTTTGCACCGGTCCCTGCACGGCACCAAAGCCAAGAGCATCACTGACACCATAACCAGCTTTCACCCTCTCCCTAGTCTGGTCCTACCACTTTTGAAGAGGGAAGCGATGTGCTAGGATTTCTGGCAGGCTTGATGCCAGTCTCCCCTGCCTTGATCCCAGGGAGCCGGCGTTTGCTGGGGCAGCAGCTGCTGTGGCGCCCTGTCTGGTGCAGCAGCCGCCCCTGCCATGCTGGGGGATGCTCGCCCCGGCAGCCAGCCAGCCCCAAACCTGGCGCTGCGCATCACATCCCCAAGGATGTTGTTTCAGGAGTGGCTGACCAAGAGACAAGAGCTTATTGTCTCACACCCACGTGTCCACAACTGTGCCGGAGGGGCCGTGCTAACCACCCCCAGACTTCAGCACAGGAGGAGCTACAGGCTGAACAGTGGAGCCTTTCCCGCTGCCTTGCCATTTCCATGGGTGTGTTCCACACCACACTTTCCCCTTGGCAAGGTGGCTCTTCCCTCCAGCAGCACCAAAGGGGTGCTCTTGAAACCCCTTTTCCTGAGCCAGTCTAATGTCAGGTTTGGGCTGTGCCCCAGAACAGGGCAGGGGGACAAAATGTAGGGGTGGAAGAAGCAGGGTCAGCGCAGCAGCTGAGATACAGTTGGGGGCTTCCCTTACAAGCTCCATGGGCCAGGGACTGGCCACCCAGCTGTCTGTCTGTCTCTCCTGGTGCACCTACCTGCCTGCCTGTCCTGGTGCCCATGTAAAGCCCAGCAGCCGACAGACACTGCACAGAAGAAAAGGCTCTGGGCTGGATGGAGGAGAGAAGTGTCCAGGCTGGGCTGTGGTGGCTGTATCCATACAGCCTTCCCTTGGAGGGATGCTTTGCCCAAGAAATAGCCAAAAATCTCTTTTTAGATAAACTCTCCCGATTTGAAAGCCCAGGGAAAACAAGCTGGGAGTCACAGCAAGCAAGTCTCTTGTGTTGTCAGCCCTCTCCCCATGTTTTTGGGGAGCAGAGGCTTTGGGACTCCAAGAGCTCCTTTGAAAGCTGAGTTACCTGAGCTCCTCAGGCTGGACCCCTGTCCTGCCCCATGCTTGCAAACCAGCCCAGGGCAAGGCCAGAGTAGTTTTCCTCTTTGAGAAGTGACTCACTCTTTCCTCCAGGTAAGGTCATGGGAGGAGGCTCCATGATGAGCTTCAGGTCACCACGGGTGGTGTTTTTCTGTTAAGGCAGTGGCAGGAAAGTCACATTCCTATGGGATGGGGTGGGTAGCCAGAATTGTCCCAAAGTGTGTGTGTGGTACAGGGCCTCTGTCTGCTTATTGTGCCTCTCATGGAGGGGTTTTTCTTTCATCTTCTGCTCCTCAGACCTGCTGAAATCCAACAGCTCTCGCCTGCTGCTGGCCACAGGGGACGGGATGGATTTCCAAGCCCTCTTGGTGGATGAAGACAGGGCTTGGCTGATGGTAGGAGCAAAAAACCACATCTTCCTGTTCCACCTGGACCATCCCAGCAGAGAGCCCGAGAAGGTCAGTGCTGGGAGGAGGGTGTGAGCATGACCCTGGCCAGGCTGGCTCCTTCCTCCCCAGGAGCTGCTCCCCGTTCCTGTGCCGGGGCGTGGAGATGAATGTGCTCCCAGCTGGGCTGTTGCAACAGCACCAGGGACACATTCACACCAGGATGTCTCAATCAGTGGGGTCAACCCATCCCTGGCAGTGTTAAGCCCCGCAGGGACAGGGTGACGCAAGGGAGGGACAGAGTGGCTTGGCCAGCAGAGGAGACATGGGTGGGCCCCGGGTAGGATGGAAGGGCAGTGCCCAGAGCCCTGCCATCACATCTAGTCCCTGCTGCTGCCGCTGCTGCAAGAGCTGAAACAACTCCAGCAGTGAGCCCGCTAATGACATCCCAAGACATCCTGCTGGCAGGGTGCGCAGCCCAAGCCCAACAAAAGGAAAGCCCATTAAGGCACTGCAGCCTGGCGTCCCCACGGGCCGGCATCCAGGAGAGCCTGCCCACCCTCTGGGTGTGCCGTGGCCCACCCAGGCTCTGTCCCCATTCCAGATTCAATCTGAGCCTGTTAGGCAGGCTGCCAGCCGAGCTGGGTTGGGCCCTGGGGACCCAAAGGGGTGTCAGACCCATTGAAGAGCAGCCCCAGGCCCTAACCATGCACCCGAGCCTGGCAGCAACTTTTGGCCAAGCCCGTTCCCAACAGAGCCAGCTGACCCAGTCAGGTGGAGGAGAGCAGGGGCTGCATCGGTGGGGTCTCTGTGTTGCAGATTTTCTGGCCAGCCACCAGGGAGCAGGTTGAGCATTGCCAGCTGGCAGGGAAGAACGTGGAGGTAAGCAGGGCTGCCAGCCCCCCGGGCTCATGGACTTTTCTGGTTTTCTATGGATATTAAACACACGCATCACCCCGAGAGGGAGCGTGGGATCTGCCTGAGACAAGGCTGTTGAGCCAGCCAGACTTAAGCTCAGCTTGCCAGCATCCAGGGTCCCACATCCCATACAGACACACCACAGGGCTGGGCACAAGTGCCCAGACCTGGGCTCAGCCCTCTAACAAGCATCTCCCCTCGAGCAGACGGAGTGTGCCAACTTCATCCGCCTCCTTCAGCCCTTCAACAGGACCCACGTGTTTGCCTGTGGGACCGGCTCCTACCAACCCGTCTGTGCCTTCATCCAGCTAGGAGCCAGGGGGAAGGTGAGGGACACCCTGGCCAGCCACGTCCCCCATGCAGAAGGTGGCAAGAGGGACCCTCACTGCAAGTCAAGGCATGAGAGGAAGCCCCAGAGCCTGGGGAGGCTGGCCAGCCAGCCTGGTGCAGTCCCTGCCCCTATGTCTGATGAGTGGTGAGAAGGAGCCCTGGTGCCAGGGTGCCCCACAGGGACAAGACTGGGTGCTGGCAGCCACCTCGAGGGACTCACTGCAGAACCGAACTCACCAGCCACCTTCCCACTCTATTCCATATGCCCAGCTTGTTTCCAGCCTTCCCCTGTGCTGACATCTCCCCTTCGTCTCTGCCAGGGTCCTGGGTCTCCCTCCATGCGGTTGCTGACCCACTCCTTGGAATCGGGGCGAGGACGGTGCCCATACAGCCCCCATGAACCCTTCACAGGGCTCCTCATTGGTAAGAAGGAGGGGGGAGCAGAGGGGATGCTGGAAGGTGGGTGCACTGGGAATGGTCTGTGCTGGGAGGGACCGTCAATGGTGCCTATGCCCTGCTCTGCTGCACATACCCGCAGTCCTGGGCTGCTGCCTGAGCAGCTGTGAGAAAGAGGAGCCATCCTGTAGAGCCTGGTCCTGCCCTGGCTCACCCCAACCTCACGATTCCTGCACAGAATAGCAAATTAGGGGTGTAGATCAAGAGGAACACCCATGGCGGGGCAGGCACACCCACCTTGTATGGGCACTGTGGAAGGGCTAGGTCAGTGTGGGGCTGGAAGCCATGCTGGGTTATGGGTCTGGAGGACTGGCTGTGCCACCTCCATCCTCCCTGAGCCTCCGAGGACACTGGGATGTCCTTCCAGGGTGCCTCCAGCAGTGGAAGCCCAACCCACCCACACCCCTTCTTGCCCTGCAGATGGGGAGCTGTACTCGGGCACCTCTAGCGACTTCATGGGCAGCAGCGCTGCTTTCTTCCGCACCTGGGTCCACGGGGCTGAGCAGAGCTACATCCGGACAGAGCAGAACCAGGACCACTGGCTACACGGTAAGAGCAGAGGGACCCACGGAGTCCAGGGAGAGCTCTCCTGCCTGCTGAGGAGGGGCTGGGAGCAGCACTGGCTCCAGAACACAGTGGTCTGGCCCTCTTCTGCTCTTTGGGAGGAAGCACTGATGAAGCCTCTGGTGGGACCCATGCTCTAGCATGCATTCTGCAGCCTGAGCACCAGGAATGGGGCTCCACCCTCTGGGTAACAGGTTCCCCATGGGGCACCCTGAGTACCTTTGGCATCACAGAGAGCTCCCAAGGTCTTCCCAGGCCAGTACAGCCAGATGAGGGCACAGGGCCATGTCATGCTGCTCCTTCTCCCCACAGAACCCGCTTTTGTCAGCGCCTATGCCATCCCTGATACCTACAACCCGCACGATGACAAGGTCTACATCTTCTTCCGTGAGACAGCCATGGAAGCTGGGCAGTGGGAGAGGCGGCACATCCATGCCAGGGTGGCCAGGGTCTGCAAGGTCAGTTGCAGAAGGCCAGCATGCCATGACTGGGTGTCCCACCAGGTGGGCTTTCACCTCTCCTGGTCCACCCTAAGCAGGGTCCAACATAGGGCAAGGAGTTGTCATACACCCCCCAAAACAGATCAGAGGTCTCAGAGCTGGGGGGTGTCCCACTGGGGGGGACTGAGAAGTGCATGGCAGTGGGGGAGGCTTGGAGAGGCTGGGCTGAACCTGGCTTTTGGTGCTTGGCAGAATGATGTTGGAGGGAAGCGCAGCCTCATCAACCGCTGGAGCACGTTCCTGAAGGCACGCCTGGTGTGCTCCATCCCTGGGCCCCAGGGCACTGAGACCCACTTTGACCAGCTCGGTGAGTGGACAGCATGGTCTGCAGCTGGGAGCAGCACTGCTCTGCTATGGTTGCTCCCCCCCAGCACACCCAGGGAGGTGGGCATGGCATAGGGGATGCCCACCTGCATCCCCTAGACCTGCACTCCAGCTCCAAGCTGCCTCACCTCCCTCCCTCTCTTTTCAGAGGATATTTTTCTCCTGCAAACCCGAGACCCCCAGAACCCCCTCATCTTTGGGCTCTTCACGGTCTCCAGGTGAGCAGGGCTCTGGCTAACCCCTGTCCGGGGCAGTCCAGCCCCACCAGCTCCTGCCTTGCAGGGCAGAAGGGCAGGACCAGCATCCAGCTGGGAGAGGAAGGGCCTCTGGCCATTTCACTGCTTTCCCCGCCGCTGTTTCACCAGCCTGGCCACCAAACCATCAGGTTTGGCATCGGCACGGCTGGATAGAGAGTGTCAAGAGCATTCCTGTCAGCACCTGAGTGCTGTGCATGACTCCCACGCTGACTGGGGGACAGCATGGGCTCAGAAGCATGGGTGAGCATCTGCCTGGTCCTCGAGGAGCAGCAGGGACAGTGACAGTCCCCTGCTCCCCACCCCACAGTGGTGTCTTCAGTGGCTCTGCTGTCTGCGTCTACTCCATGGCTGCCGTGAGAGCTGCCTTCAACGGCCCCTTTGCACACAAGGAGGGATTCGACTACCGCTGGGTGGAATACAAGGGTCGTGTCCCCTATCCCCGTCCGGGCACGGTAAGGGGCCGGGGAGGAGGGTTGGGAGCAAGGGAGGGGTGGAGCAGGAGGGGCTGGCCTGGCTCTCATATAGCAACCCCACCTCCCCATGTCACCACACAGTGCCCCAGCGAGACGTACGACCCCCTGCTGCAGTCCACCAAGGACTTCCCCAATGAGGTGATCAGCTTCATGCGCACCCACCAGCTGATGTGGGAGCCCGTGTACCCCCAGGGCCACCAGCCCGTCCTGGTGAGGGTCAACGTATCGTACCGGCTGCGGCGGCTGCTGGTGCACAGGCTGGAGATGGAGAGCCGGCCCTACGACGTGCTCTTCCTCGGCACAGGTGGGAACTCGGCCCCAGCTTTGGGGACGCTGTCACCACAGGGTAGCTTGCCCAGTACACTGGTCCTGTTGGCTTGGGTGGCTCCCAGCCCTGACAGCTCCTTCTCCTGCTGTGTTCACAGATGAAGGTAAAGTCCTGAAGGTGGGGCTGGCCAGCGGGGTGAACCGTGGCACTGAGGTGATCAGCCTGGAGGAGATCAGCGTCACCAAGGTACAGGAGTCCAGGTCAGGGCTGGACAAAGCAGCCTCCCACTGCCCCATGGCTCCCTCCTTGCAGGCTCCTCCTCCAACTCACTGTCCTTTATCGGGGAGGTCCCTCACCTCCCTGCTGGTGGCTCCCAGCTGCCCTGACAAGCCCTTAGCATGGAGGGACACCAGAGGGATGGCAGCCAAGTCATCTCCAAGCTCCTCAGCCAGCCCAGGCTGAGACCGGAGAGCTGTCACCCTGCCACTCCAGGGTCCTAGCCCCATGGGCAGACTGGGGGACCCAGGAGGGACTGACACAGCTGAAGCACCCTCTCCTTCCCCTCTAGGTGCCTTCTCCCATCCTGGACATGAAGTTATCACCAAAGCGGGTGAGTCCTTCCTCCTTCTTCTTCCCAAAGCAGCCAAAGGACAGGCTCTGCCTGGGTCCCCCTGGGCTTGCACATTTAGGGAATGTGCTCCTGCCAGGGCAGACTGAGGGGTAGGAGGCTCTGCCCCCCACTCCCTGCCCCCCACTCCCCTGCAGGGGGCAGGGGGCTCTGTTCCCCAGCTAGCACAGGGTCTCCAGCTGTGGGGACTGACCACAGCCATTCTCTCCTGAGCAGCAGGAGCTGTTTGTGAGCACCACCCATGGGCTGCTCCAGCTCTCCTTCTACCGCTGCGAGCTCTATGGCAGGACCTGCACTGACTGCTGCCTGGCCAGGGACCCCTACTGCACCTGGGATAGCAGGACCTGCGCCCCTCAGCTCCTCACTGAGAAAAGGTAAGTGTCCACCTGGGCCAGCCCCATTGTCCCATTGCAAAGGGATGGCATTCAGATCAGGGAAGGGCAAGCTACCACATCTGGAGTTTTATCCATCACCGCAGACCCCTACTGCCACCCTGTCACCCAGCCCTCCTCTTCTCCTTGGGTGCTCTGCCATGGAGAGGTCGCACAGCCCATGGCGGGTGCCCACCCCACAGCCTAGTCTGCTGTCCCACAGGCGTGCCCGCTGCCAGGACGTTCTGAAGTCTGACCCGCTCAGCCAGTGCCAGGACACTGCAGAGGGTGAGCCCCAGCCCCTCCAAAAAGCCCTGGTGCAAGAGCCAGCTCAGCCCTGGAGCCAGCAATGCCCAGGAGGGTGGGAAGCATGGTGCTGGGACACCGATGCCCACCAGCACCGTCCACTGCAGACCTTGTGCTGGATGCTCCATGCTGCCCGCCCTCCCTGCCTGTCACAGCTCCCACATAGGGTACTCACCCTGTCCCCTACTCAGGGACCACTGCTACGGAGAAGCTGGTTTATGGGGTGGAGAAGAACTCAACCTTCCTCGAGTGCCTGGCACGCTCCCCGCAGACAACGGTCCGGTGGCTGGTGCAGCACAGCGAGGAGATGGGCCTCAGCGAGGTATAGGGGAGACGGGGCGTTGCGGGGGACAAAGGTGCAGGGGTGGCTCGGTCCCCCACGACTGACCATGGGATGTTCTGCTTTTGCCCCAGGTGAGGAACAACGGCCACTTCTCAGTGCTGGAGCAAGGGTTGCTGATCCGCCAGCTGGCGAGGGAGGACGCGGGCAGTTACGAGTGCCAGGCGGTGGAGCGCTCCTTCTCCCGTCCCCTCACCCGATACAGCCTCCGAGTCATCAGGCAGGAGGCCATGGAGGTGCCACCATACAAACAGAGCAAAGGGGCTGAGCTGGGAGGGACCCACCAGAGCCCCCGACCCCGGATTGACCTGCACCCGGGCTATAAGGGCTTCCCACGGGCCCTGGGGGCACCGGGCACCAGCCTGGACGTCTACTGCAATGCCCTGCGGCACCAGGAACGGCAGCGGCAGAAAGCCTGGCACCAGAAGTGGCAGCACCCATCGCCCGACAGCAAGACGGGCCGGGTGCGGAGGCACCCCCAACCCCTGTGAGGGGGCAGAGGGAGTCGGGGCCTCCCATATCTCTCTCCTCCTCCTCCTCTCCAGGGCCCTTCTCACACGCCACCATCAGCTCCGAGACACCTCTTGGCTCCCCATGCAGAAGCACCTCGCAGTTACTACCTCAAACCCTGCCAGTTCCCCAGTGCATCTCCAGGAGCCCCAAGGGGCATACTGGGGCAAGGGCACGCAGCCCACCTTGGCTCTCCGGGACTCAAAGCTATTTACACCCCGCAGAATATTTATTCTCCTTGTTTACCCCCTTAATGACGATCGTTATCAGCAGCAATAATCAACACAGAGAAGGGAAAGGGAAGGGAACCATCTCTCACAGATGGTTCCCTGGCACTTGGTGGCATCCATGGACATCCAGGCACCCAGTGTCGCTGCAGCCCCAGCCTGGTGCTCAGCGGGGTGGCCACCGAGGAGCCAGTGGAGGCAGCGGGACACGGCTCCTCACCAAGCCCCGTCTCCAGCAGCCAGGAACTGGGGTTTGCAGAGGTGCCCATGCCCATACCCATGCCCAGCTCCCAGCTCCCAGCTTTAAAACACTGACCTGCGTTTTGCTACTAAAAAGAGAGCGAAACACCAGGCAGTTATACCAACTTACAATTTATTATTTTTATTTTATGGTGTTTTTGTTTTTGTTTTTTTTTTAAAAATGACATGAAACACAAGTAAAAATAAATACATCATATAAACAACAAATTGTTCAAAGTCTCTTCTGTGGGAGATCAGGCGAGCACATCCCCGTTGGA
>VZTM01024293.1:0-57443 GCA_013400555.1 Jacana jacana | reverse complement strand
CCCCCGACCCCGCATCAGGTCCTTCCAAGACCGGATTAAGAAAATTCATGTCCCAGAGTGGCGAGAAACACCAGTTGTGAAGGTCATTTGCTGTACGTGCCCCTTTTGGCTGGGAAGCCATCCGCGGACCAACAGCGACGCCCTGGCATCCTGCCATCTGCCACCATCATTAAGCCAAAATACACATAATTTTCTAGTGAAACCCCGTGGAAACCCCACCCTTGGCTCGCCAGAATATTTGCTTTCTGTGAGCACCTGCATCCACCCCACCAACCCCCCCAGGTGCTCTGGGGGGACTGGGCAAACATGCAGCAGTGGGTCCTCCGTGGGCTGGGCTGTGTTGCCCCCACCCCACAACCTCCCCCCCACCATTCCCCAGAAGCCCATTGAGGCCGAGGGGGAGGGATGGGGACACACACAGCAGCCACAACCCTCCCTGTGCCACCACGTCCCACAGCGGTGCCCAGCCTTCACCCCACTGTCCCCAGGAGTGGAATCCCCCAACCCAAGGGACGGTCTGAGGGCTGAAGGCAAGGAGGATGGTGGGGTGGGGGGAGGAAAGTTCAGGCCCCTGTGGCTCTGCCCCGGCCTTGGGGCCGTGCCCAAAAATCTTCCTTAGTGTCCAAAAACCTCAGGGGAGAGCCCTGCACTGCTGTCCTCAGTGTCACCCACGGCCCCACTGCCAACTGGCAGCTGCTTCCCTCCAACCATTCGGAGACAGAAATTCAGCAACCACAGAAAAGGATTAACCCATGCGGGGAAAGAAGCCCCCCCGTTCCAGGCTCAGAGGAAGCCAGCTGGGACCCTCTGCAGCAGAACCGTGTGCTGAAGGAGAAAAGTCACGGGAGGGGAAGATAAGGGGGAGATGGAGTCCCAAGGCAGAGGAGTTTTAGGGCTCTAAGAGGTGTCCCTCCCCTCATAAAGCCCCTGGCTAACCTGCCCGCTCTGGTGGCTTCTCCGGGGCAGAGGAAATCCTTCCCACAGCAACGTGGAAGAGGAGGTGCCTCTGGTGGCCTTGGAGCAGCCTCAGTACCTGCCAGTCCTCATGGTAGCCCCATGGGGGTCTCTGCCACCACCTCCCAGCCGAGGCTCTGAGGGGGTGCAGGGGACCCGGCCCCTTGCCAAGGGGGTGCTCAGGGCTGGTATGTGGGGCACACTGCCCGACTGTGTACCGGGAGGACAGCTAGGGCTTCACTCAGGGACACCGTGCTGTGGTTGCCCTGATCCACAGATGCTTGCCAGCAGGAGGAAAACCCTCACACAGCAGGTTGCTTCTTGGGGCAGCCACAGCACAGGAGGACAGCCAGGAGTCTCCAAGGCATCGTGGCCAGGCAGGAGCTGGGAGAGCCCTTGCACCTCACCCTGGCACAGGGAAGTTATAGATGGCCCTGCAGCAGCTGGGCACCAACCACCTCCAGCTCCTACAGCCACAGGGCTTGGGCCATGCTGGGGACCCCTGGCAGGACATCAGATAGCAGAGTGGGGCTGTGCCAGGGCCTGCTCAGGAAGCCCCAGGTGCTCTCCTGGCAAGGAGAGAAAACGGTGTGCGGTCACAGGTACTGCACCCAGAGCCACAAACTGCCCCCCAGCCCCATCTTCATGCCTCGTCCCCACGCAGAGCCACGGAAAAACCCAGTTCAGAGAGGACTCGGGAGGTGCCCTTGGATGAAGCCCACAACCCTGACCACCCCCAGGTCTCAAAACTTGCTGCTCTGGATAAGGAAAGCCCCTCAGCCCAGGTCCACTCCCACAGATCCACCGGGAAAACCACGAAACCGAAACCAAACCAAGAAACCGACAAAAAAACCCACCCCAATCGACCCCAACCCCTGACAGCCTCACAGGGACGCAACGGACATCTGGGCAAGCTCGTCATACAATCAGTGTCACAGGGTTGGGCATGAGGACACAGAGCACAGGAGGGCATGACTCACAGACGCAGCACTGTCAAGTCTTTGGAGAAACTTGCATGAACACCATCAGATAATTTGCTTTGTTACTTTTGTGGGGGGGTTTGATTTTTATTTCCATGGTGCATCCAAAGACAAGTTGTCCAGCAGTTTGCTCAGAACCCCTCGGTTTTCAACTCCTAGGATATGTTAAAGAAGAAAGCACTATTTTAATGTTTGGGTTTTGGGATTGTTTGTTTGTTTTTGCTTTTGTTTTTTTTTAAAAATATAATGAAAATAATTTGCATAGCTAAACTGTTGATCTAAGGCTTCTATGAATGGTGTGGTTATGTTTGACAGACAATGTCCATTAAACAGAGAAAGACACTAGGAGAGCCCCATAACATTTTTTTTATTATGTTTTTGTAACACACGCGGGCATACACCCCCACCCCCACCTCTCTCTCAGGAAGGGAGGTCCCCATCTTCCAGTGCCCCCTTTGATGGAGGATGTCAAGACATCCTGCCCTTTCCTACACCCAGTTGGTCCCAGCAAACACCAGTGACTGTGGCTTCCCTGGCCAAGGAAGACCCCCTAGCAAGCTACCACTGCTCCAAGGGACATCCTACACAGGCAAGCACACCTCCTGCCTGGTGACACCCTGATGTGACACGGAGGTTCCTGGGTTTCAAGTCTCCATCCTAATGCATTCACACACACACACAGAGTCACACACACCAAGTCCAGCTGCACTTGGGTGGCCCAACCTCTCCTTAGGAGCCCTGGCACTGAGGTGAGCATGTTCGCTGTCAGGGCTACGGCAATTCCCTGGCAGAATCATGGAATCATAGAATCATTCAGGTTGGAAGAGACCCTTGGGATCATCGAGTCCAACCATCTGCCCTACTCTAAAAGTTCTCCCCTACACCATATCCAGCCCTACTTGCCTCTAAGCTCTCCTCCTCACTGGGAACGAGCACAGGAGGCTTCCACATGCGCTCCTCCACCTGACACAACACGACAAGAGGTCTCCATCCTCCCTGAGGCTGCTGGAGAACACCAGGAGCAGTTTCTCCCTGCTCTGGCACGATCCCCTCCATGGAGCACGTCCAGGCAATGCCACACCACACAGGTCAGCTATGGGCAACCTCAATGGCTGGTCCTAACCCTAGGCTACGGGCTATGCTGTTGTCAGCCGGCTGCTTCTCCCCACACAGACAACCCAACAAGCAACCACTGCAGGATGGAGGCCAGCATTTTATTATTTGTTTTTTTTTTAATATGGAAATTAATTTAAAAGTAGAAAGAGAAGAGTCCCCCAAACAATAAATATTATGCCTTCATGAAATAAATTAATGTAGAGATTCTGTGCAGGGGGAAGTGGCTCCACTCACAGGTTCAACAGCAACTGGCACTGGGTCCAGTGTCCCCTCCCAACCTCTTCCACTGCCTGATGCTGTTCAGAAGCAGCAATGAGCCCACCTACCCCTGGATCTGGTGGGCCATGGCAGGGTGAGATGCGGCCTTTACGCAACCTGGCAGGGTCAGGGAGCCAGGGAAGTCACCAGGACTCCCCTCCAGTGGCCACCCAGATACATGTCTGGGATTGCTCCACGCCCCTGGCACACAGAGCTGGCATTAGAACCACAGGACCAACCTACCTTGGACAGGACTCTCCAGAAGTGCCCAAGGGAGCCCCCTGCCAGCCCCCTGCCCTCCTCACCACCGCAGGAGCCTGCCTGGAGCCCTCACACTAATTCCACGTGAATTTGAAGAGGATGACGAATTGTTTGTGGGGTGTTTTNCTCCCCCAGCCCACACCTCCCGGAGTGAGAGAACTTCACAGATAAGGCAGTTCGTGCGAGAGGGAGAGCTGGGCTCTGCCAGCGGTCAAGCCCGTGCCTCGAGGCCTGAGAAGGGCAGTGACTCTCAAGCACCAAGCCTCCCCCCTTCCAGACAAGACAGAGAACAGAGACAGACAGACAGACAGAGCGTGGGAGGGAGGCACTCCTACAGGTTTGCATTGCTGCTTTCCTCCTCCCCTAAATCTTGCTCCCAACCCTCGCAGGGCTGCTCTATCCCCCTTCCCATCTCCCGGCCCCTAATACAATTCAGATCCTTGACAGCTAAAAAACAACAAAAGAAAATGAAAAGAACAAAACAAACCCCACGCCACACCCTTCACATCCTTCTCCACCTGCTGCTGTGGCCCAGAGGGGAAATCCTGACTCCCAAAAAGGTCCTGCAACTTTTGCCTCCTGGCGGAGCTGAGACCGAACAGGAGCTGGGCCCATTAATTCCCTGTGATCTCTATAACATCGTCGTCTTTGTCCTCGTCATTAGAGCTGCATCCCACCTCTGGGACCTCCTGGGGTTCAAACTGAGGCACCTGGGACCGAAGGAGGCCCCCGGCCGGGTAGCCCGAGTGAGGGGACATGTAGCCAGGGTAGGCAGATGCCATGCTCCTGGGAAGGCTGCTAGGCAAGACAGGGGCTGGGAAAGGAGCAAACATCCTGGGCTCGGGCAGGAGTGACTGCGTGAAGGGAAGCGAGTAATTGGGCAGCACCCCCGTCAGAGAAGGGTTTAGCATGAATGAGGGGACGCTGGCGGTGGCTGAGGTAGCAGCAGAAGAGCTGGCGGTGCCGGCTGTCAGCAGAGGGTCAGTAGTCACAGGGAACACCAGATGAGGGTCTGGGAGTAAATTGGGCAGCTGGTAATAAGAGGAGCCAGTGCCCATGTACAAGGAGTTTCCTGGTTGGGAGGCAAATGGATGGGTTAGGTTGTGGTTTAAAGAGACAGGAGGCATGGCGAACCCACCAGAGACGGGGTACCCGTGTTCGTAGGGCTGCACGGACGATGGCAACTGGCGCTTCTTCTGCTGCCTGCGGGCTTGCTCCTCCGGAGCTGATGGGGAGGTGGACTTGCGCTTGTTGCCCCGTAAGTCCAACACCGAGTGGGCATCGACATGCTGGCTGGTGGCCGGCAGGGCCGAAGACACAGAGGGAGCCATGCAGTGAATCCCCACCCGCTGCTCGGCTCCTCGGGCCGCTAAGCCAGGCGCGTTGTCCATGCGAGTAGGGTGGCTTTGCGCTGCGTTGGTGCTGGGAGAGCTGTGCCGGGACTCCCGGGCAGCCGCTGCCTCCGCGTACTGCTGCAGCTCGCTGATGATCTCGGGGCTGTCGGGGGATATGGGTCGAGTGAGCTCCTCCGCACTGGGGAGCTGCGGTGATGAGGCACTGTGTCTGCCATTGCTCGTGGACTCCAGTGAAGAGCTCTGGGAGCCTTGGAAACAAGGAGACGGAGCAGGTGAGAGAGACAACCTTGGAGAGAAACCGTGGGGCCAAGGAGCAACAGTGGAAAGGAAGGCGAGGATATGACGGGAAGATGGTGGGGTCAGCTCCGGACAAAGGCGTGATGGAAGGCGGCCAGGGAACACTGCCCACCCCAGACACTTGGGTAGGAAAGCACTTGGAGCCTCCCAGAGCATCCACAGCACCCTACCTGAGGCAGCTGTCCGATGGTCTTCATTGCCCTTTGGCTTCCCAGTGGTCCGGATCGCAAAAATTCGCCCGTCACTGGTCCGGATGTACGTCCCTGGAGCAGAGGCAGAACAACTTCATTTGCAGCTTCTGTGAGGCTGCATAAGGCCAGCCCACAGATCATGCAGAGAAAGTGGTGGCAGGGGTCTTCTGACCCCTTCCTCACTCCTCATTTCCACCATTTCAGATTCCCCGAGTTGGAGCTCAACCCCGCTCCCAATGTGCTCCTGGTAGGAAAGGCGGAACTTTATACTTGGGACTAAGTTTGCTCTGGGAGCACCAGGAAGCATTTGGCTGCCCCAGTACACGCAGGGGCATTGTGAGAAAGAGACACCCAGCCGAAGTCCAACAGCTCCTCTCAGAGGCAGCAGGAGCCACAGCTCCAATAGCCCCGAAGCGTCAGCAACAACAGCACACCCAAAGCATGGGCTGCAACAGAGCCACTGCAGAGCCCAGATCTCCTCCTTTTCTTGTTTCTTTTCCTCTCAAGGGACAGATACATGCTTTTATATCCTTTCCTTTGGTAATAAGCACTGGCTGGGACACTATCCACAAGTCTTACCCAAGACAGAGAGACTGACCTTTCGTCCCTCGGATGATGTGGATGCTCTCGCCAGCACTGATCCTTGCCTGTACATCAGTGGATGTGTTTGTACCCGGAATCACAATATCTGGCAGTGGGGGAAGAAACAGAACAGTGTCCTTGAAATTATGTGGCAGCCACAGTCAGGAGTGGGGAGGTGCAGTTGTCTTTCCTGTGTGCTGTGCTAGAGGCAAGCTCTGGGTTTATTTCCAAGCAGCACAGGAAGGCAGCAGAGGCTGCAAGAAAGCAAAAGCCACACAGCTCTGGCACAGCATCTCCCCAGTCCCGAAAAGGACAACTGGTGACAGTACTGCAGGCCATCTTGCAGGGATTTCACTCCCAAAAACTCACCAGCCCCATGCCCTACCTGGCAAGGAAAGTTCTCCAGCTACAAGGGAACCACTCAAATACAGAGAAACAGTATCAGTGGCTCTGATACCTGTCTGCCCCCAGCCCACTTGGGCATCAACTACTCACCTTGCTTTCTCAATTCACCTTAGGCATCACAACTCAACTGTCTGTGAGCATCAGCAACTCACCTGTGGTGGTGACAATCTTCTGCACAAAGACACCAGCTCGCTGTAGATAGTTGATGGGGAAGTTGACAGCAGGGTTGGAACTTGAGGCTGATCCTGCACTACCCATAGGGACATGCCGGGGCATCATAGGAATGGGAGTGGACTGAACTGGGCGGACGCTTGCCACTGGCTTGTCCTCACCCTTGAGGGCTGGTCGCCTGGTGAGAGAGGAAGGAGGAAAATGCAGTGCCCTCCCCACGAGGGATAAAAGTGTCCTTTGCCCCCTCATTTCATGTTTGCAGCATGGGAAGAAGGGGAGGAGGCAGGTACTCACCAGTTTCTCTGGCTAAAGGCAGGGATGCTCGTCAGACTCTGGTCACTGGCTGGGTAATACTGTGCGTAGGACGGCCGGGTGTAGGGGACGGATGCTCGCTTTTCCTCCTCATAGCTCTTCTTGGCTGCTTTCTTCTCTGCCTTGGTCAGCTTGTGCTCCTTCCGGTCGATCAGCAGTGACTCATGCTGAAAAGGCTCCTGCAACCCCACAGCACTGAGGTTTTGACACCGACACACCACAAGAGGGAACCAACATGCCCCTGATGGCAACCGCTTGGTCCCTGCATCAGCACTGTCTTCATCCCAGGCTGGAGCAGGGACGAGGGGAGTTGGGAGGCAGAGCTGGTCATGGTAAAGCACATGCTGGGCAACGCTGCAGATGTGACCAAGGCTCAGCTTGAAGAGTGACAAGGTGAGTGACTAAACCTGCCCAGCCAAGGCCACCACTTACCATGAGCGCACAGCAAAACCCAGGAGCCAGGAGTGGATGCACAGAGCCTGCTAAGATGTCACACAGCCACCAGAGCCACATGGCAGCCAGCCACAGGCTCACTCTGCAGGACCACCCTACCAGTGAAACTCTGCACAACACAGGCAAGTGCTAGCTGTCCCAGCTCTGTTTTAAAGCCACTCCAGGAAAACATCAGGCAGCAAGCTGGGATATGCCACTGCCACCTTCCTGCCCAGCACCAAGTTGAAGAAAGGGGTGCCCTACAACCTGCCTAGGACAGACATGGCTCTAAATTTTTAGACAAGATTGCAGGGAAGGGCAGGCCTCCTAGGGCCTTCTCTAGGCAAATTTTTACCTACTCCCACCAGCACACAGATGTGTCCTTCTTGCCACCACGTCCCCATCACATAGACTCGCTCCTCTAGACATCCTCCTGCCTGTGCAGTGCTGTGCCAGCAAGGAAGCAGGTTGGTCTTACCTTGGTGATGAGGTGAGGATACTTGAGACAGGCTAATTGTAGAACAGACTCCTTCATCTTGCTTGGATTGAGGGAGAGCTGAGCAGGGTCAGATTCTTCTTCTACAAAATGCAGCAGGTTCTCTACCTCCCGTCGGGTGAAGTTCAGCACTGGGTTCAGATCATCCACCACCCGATCTGGAAAAGGGAGGGCAGGGAGTGAGCAGAGGAGGGAAGAGAGAAGTACTGCTGCCCTTCCTACGCTTCTGTCCTAACAAAACTCCCTCCTTGTGATCTGCATGATGCTCAGAAGCCTTTTGTAAATGTCAGGGCAGGGAGAAAAACCATCAGCCATGTTCAGAGATAAGCCTGTTTGACCAAGTCAGGCCGACAAACGCCTTACGCTCTAGACTGCACAGCAATGCAGTGCAGGTCACTGAGCTCCTGGCATGCAGGAACATGAAGCTAATTATGGATGGTGTCCCATCAGTGAGGCTGAAAACATGCAAGTCCTGGGACAGAACAGCAGCCACATCAGTACATGGCCTTCCACAAACCCCACCAAAAAGGCTCAAGTTAATATCCAGGTGCTGAAATTTACAGAACTCTGGGTCAAAAGCTCAGAAAAGCAGCCACAGTCCCTCTCTCACAAGAGCCTGGAAGATTTTCTTTCCTGCATACAGGGCAAATGGGAGCACATGGAGAAAACATCTACATCCAAGACTCTCCCGGGAGCCCGGCCAGCTGCCAAGGGAGTCCACCTCAAGTGCAAGACAGCACACTGGGCTGCTGCCTCTGGAGTTGGGTGGGTTTCAAGACAAAGAAGGACACAGGCAGCAGAACTCTTTCTGGGTCACTACAACCCTCAGCTGCATGCTCTGCAAGAGCAGCTCGACAGCTGGAACAAGCCAGCACAAAAGATAATTTTGGTATAAGGACAGGTCAGAATGGGGTAAATGCATTATTCTTGGCTCCTAAGTAAGCACTGTAAGTCAAAGGTATCAATTTATTTATTTATTTTTGGCTATTACCTCTCTCTTTCTGCTGGAAAAAATGGAGGTACAGATCTATTTAAGAAGTAATGCCCAGTTTAAGACAAGTAAGAAGATGACCATGCCCCTAGTCTCTCATAGTAACCATAAATTGCAGGAGAGCAGCATGGAAGACAAATGATTGCACACTGGCCTGGTAGCACAACCCTGCTTCAGGTGCCTACTGCTCTACCTTGCATTTCTGACAGGGTCTCATGTCACCATCAACTCAGAGACATCAAACATAGCCCTAAGATAACATGGCTGTCATTTCTTCGGCTGTTTGATTTTCAACCTTAATAAAATAAATGTCACAAACCCCACAGAAATGGGATTTGAAGGAGCCAAAATGAGCAAAAGCCAAGAGCAGAGCCCATATCCACACTTACCTGACATGCCCTGCTTGGAGATCTGACGGTCATAGATCTTCTTCTCGAGGGTGTAGTCTGAAACCAGTCTGTAAATGTGGCATGGCTTCCTCTGCCCGTAGCGGTAGACACGGCACACAGCCTGGGCATCATGGCACGGGTTCCAAGAAGCATCAAACACCACCACTCTGTTTGCTCCAATGAGGTTGACACCCAAACACCCAGCACTGAAAAGTAAAGGCAATTTTCAAATCAGTGTCTTGGCCAATTTTCACAGTTTCTAGGCAGGGACAGCCATCACAGGCAAGAGTCCATGAGGTGTCTATGGAAAGTTCCCTCCAGTCATACAGGCAACTTCAAACCCATGCTTGGTTTCCAAGACCATTGATAAATTGTTGCAGTGGACTCAGGCTAAAAAGCCACTCCCCTGGGGAATTAAGAAGCAGATGGCACTGTCCCCCCATAGTGTCTTGAGAGCACATTACAAAGATAGCTAAGAACTGAAAACCTATATACACACAGAGCATCAGCATGAGTCCTCCACTGCACCCTTCTGCTCCAGCCAACTTACCGTGTGGACAAAAGGAAGAGCCAAACAGAGGCATTGCTGGGGTCATTGAACTGGTTAATCAGCCGTTCCCGTTCCGAGGCAGAAGTGCTGCCATCCAGTCCTGAGAAGGAAATTAAGGACACATTTAAAAGCTCTTGCATGTTAGGGGGTATCCCATCAGAACCAAACCACTTCACAAACACTGAGGTTTGGACCTGGTTCCCAACCAGTCTGTCTTCCTTAAGTCATGCACTCCAGGAACCTCAAACGGACCACTCCGTACCTCTAATTTGCCCAGGTGGATGCAGCCAGCCAGGATGGGGTTTGTACAACTGAAAGATCAAGTGAAGTACCACTCCACCTCGGCAAGGCCGAGCCTGGGAGTGCTGCAACACGTGCCAGCCTGGTAAGGCTCCATATTAGGCAGGACAGAGAACAAGTGAGAGCAGCAGAGAGGCCTCACGTATACTGGAAGGCCAAGAGAAGGCAAAATTTCTGAAAGCCTTTGGCAAAACCCCATAGACTGGATCTGAGCACAGAGAGTACAGGTCTAAAGAAGTACAGGGGGTATCACATCTCTGTTCCTGGGCAACAGCTGGCTTCTGGGAGCTCTACAAAAATCAGGAACGCCCTATCCACTGCTCCTCTGGGTCCTGCCCTGTAAAAGTAGCCACACAAAGCAACAACCCATGCTAGGACAAGGTTTAAAGCTGGGGGAGTAGGGAGGAGGACTTCACAGCACCAAATTAGTGAAAGCATTCCACAGTGATTCTGGTTTGGGAAGCAAGATCTAGAAAATAGCCAAAGAGGAAGCCAAAAGTATCTTCTACAAGTTAGAAAAGCACTAGTGTCTAAGGGAGATGTTAGAGATGTCCAACACCTTCTGAGTAAGATGTCGAAAAGAGGATTTAGAAATACTGCTATCAAATTGCCACTGTCTCCCCAAGCAGGTAAAGTAACAACAGACTGAAAGAGACATCATCAGAAGAATGTTTCAGAAGAGCATTTTCACACTCAGGGACAACTACAAGAAGATGGTGGGTGGCTTTCAGGAATTAGTCTGTCACAGAGGATCAAACAGTTTGTCGCACCAAAAAAGAAGACTGGCTGCACTCACTGTAATAGTTGATGTTTCGGACCCAGTTGTGAACTCCTCCATCTGAGCCTGGGGGACTCGGCATTGGTCTCTTTGCCAAAAACTCTTCAATGACAGATAACGTGGACAAGCTCTGGCTGCAAAACCGAGATCTCTGTTAAGGAGAAAGCCCCATAGCAGCAGAAGTGGAGTATCAGAGCTCTCCCCCAACCATGACAGCACTGACAGTTGTCAAAACCCATTTGTGGCAGCACACCTCTCCACTAGTAAACTTGATAGTGGCAGAAGCATAAAATCCATGGAGGAAAACCAGAATCTAATACAATAAAGAAGGAAAGGGGAACTGCCACACCACCCTGTGTAACAACCTCCTAGCACCACGAGGGGTTTAACTGCTCCAACGTTTAGTGACTCTAAGATCAGCTGTTGATACTTTGCTTACCTGAAGACCAAGATCTTGTCTCCAAGCTTCACACTTTCCTCGATTAGGTGGAACAGTAACACCATCTTGGGTGAGTTCTCCAAGACCCCCGTTTGGTAATCACACAAGATGTCTTTGGCCTACCAAGAAATGAGAGACTATTACAGGTGGAATTGCTCACTCCCTGTTTAGTTCAACAATCCTGCCTCAAGGTGAGAGAAATAAGTCATTGCAGACAAGTTACATACATTCAACCTGGTCCAGGTGACAATGTTACTCCTAACTACTGCTTCTACCTCCCATTCCAGATGCTTAAAATGACAAAATGCTTGGAGTATGGATGAAGGAGCACCCTCTTAACCTCTCATGACTCTCTATCTCAAGACCTCTCCTCCAGCCTGCTAGATTTACCATCATCTTATCTAGATTAAACTTCACCTTAACACCTTTCTTAGAACAACAAAACTCCATCGACTTCTTGGTCAGATTAAAAGAATGGTAAAAAATGAGAGCTGCCTGCACTCCAGCCTCACAAAAGTCCCAAGACCACTACCCAGATGCCAGGCAGACGTGCTTTTCAAGATGATCTGTGGCACAGAAAATGGTTGAGAAAACTCCATCTCTTAAACAGAAGAGTCTTTTCTTTGCCATAGTTGGGAAAACTGCCCTAACAAAAGGAGTACAGTATTTCAGAGTGAGCATCCAGTCTATTTGTATTGTAACTCTCCAAACAAGCAGTTTTCCAGCAGTGGTACTCACCCACTCATAAGTAACGACCTGATTTGCTCTCTCCTGAAAGGGGTTGAAGCCAACACTCTGGAGGAACTTGCTATTGGTAGCATCTCCAACTGGTGATGCCACAGCATTACTCTCTGTTTTGACTTTAATTCCCTGAGGCTGGCACCGGGAATTAGTACTTGCTGTGCCAAGGTCATCCACATCCAAATCCTGCTCGTTGGCCAGATTCTCCTTTTGCAGAGCTTCATACAACACGTCTGGATGGTTCCAGATCTGAAGAAAAGAAAGTGGTTAGGCCTAGGCTGGCCTGCTGCCTTGTCAATGATGGCAGGCTGAAATCCCCCCCAGCTATTCACAGGAAAGAAGTCATGCTTCCATCACCCCGTCACCACCCGCACACGGAACCGTACAGCACGGCAGAGAAAGACAGTCTGACAGCACTAAGGTACTGAAAGTGGAAGACACGACTCTGCCATGACACAAGGTACAAACACTCTTGACTAAGGTTTTCCTGGCTTTAAGACTGCCAAATTCTTTCCTTGAGAACAAACCAGAAGGCCACTATGCACCCACACAGCACAAACACAGAAGAAGCTGCTTGTTTTGCATTGCAGCAGCAAGCGGTAAAGGTATCAGCCCAGTATCATCTCAGCTGCAGGTTTCCTGTACAAATTTAAACAAGACATTTAATACCCTTGCACCCCTGTTCTGGAAGTGGGGCTAGAAATTCTGCAGGGCACTCTGTGGAGAGAAGATACACTTGGCCAACCACACGTACCTCCTGTTTTCACTCATATTCCTTTCCCTCACGTACTAGAATATTTCTTTGCAGCTCCTGCCAAAGCTTACCTTACAACAGACGCAGAAAGCTTTGAGTGGGTTCAGTCCCAGCCAGCCACTGTTGCCTGCGTCTCGGAACCGGTTCATGAACTCCGTATAAAGGGCCCGCTGGATCTTGGAAAGACGTACCAAAATGACGTGTTCTTCCTTAGATGGGAGCTGAACCTTCAGCACATTGTGGCCTCGCCTGTGGAGGAAATAGAGTTAAACAGAGGGAATGGAGTTTCCCAACCTGACCTCTCTGTGGCTGCCTGTAGGGTGAGATTTTGACTTCTTGCCCACCTGGCTGCAGGGAGAAAGACCTCCAGTTGCATGCTTCTCTAACACATGACACTCCCAAGATCCTCTCCCTGCAGCCAAATGCCAACTATAAGGACAATTACAGAGATGTCAGATGTTACAATCTTCTAGCACAGGTCAGTGTTAAGAGTGTGAAGAAAGTCCCATTTTTCTCGAAATTTGAAAACCAGGAATAAGACCTAAGGTCTCTTTTTAGCTCTACCAATGACTAAGACACTCCATCCAAATCAATGGTCCAGCATCTTAGAACCCTCAAGTGAGAAACAAAGCTGATTTACTTCCAGAGTAAAACTGAAGGTTTGTGAAATGCTTTCAGATCCTTGGGCAGATGATGTCAGGAAATCGTTGATTTGAATGCACACTAAGACGTCAAAATAAACCTGAGTCACTCTGGTGCAGTCAGATGTGTTGTTCTCCATTATCAGAGTCTGTGGTACCAACTCAAACCAACTTTAATTCTAACCCCAAGGCAAAACAGAGTCATAAGGATCACTTTGCAACAGACAGATTGAAGGAGACAAGAGATTCGGAGAGAAATATGGAGCTGCTAACCTGAGAATCTCCTTTGTGGTTTTCTCTGTATGGTTAAGAACCAGCCACAAAGACAGACAAGGCACCTATTTAAAACTCAAGCCTAAGAAGCTGGATCAACGGGCCAACACAGGGCCAATGGTATGAAGTTCAATACAGCCAAGTGCTGGATCCGGCACTTGGGTCACAACAACCCCATGCAATGCTACAGGCTTGTGGCAGAGTGGCTGGAGAGCTGCCTGTTGGAAAAGAACCTTGGGTCAACAGCAACGGAAAATGAGCTGATTGTGTGCCCAAGTGGCCAAGGTCAACAGCATTCTGGCTGTCCAGGGAAGTCGTTGAGTCACCACCCCTGAAGGTATTTAGAAGACATGTAGATGTGGAGCTTAGGGACATGATCTAGTGGTGGACTCAGTAGCATTAGGTTAATGGTTGGACTCGACTCTAAGGTCTTTTCCAACCTCAATGATTCTATAAGGCAGCATGATTAGTTGTACTGCATGAACTCAGCAAACAAGCAGGCTAATTTGGGATGAAGGAGCTGATTGCATGGACTATATCGTTAAGAACTTGTAGACTCACCGCTGCACAAAGCCTTCCAGCAGGCTATGCAGGACATGACTGCGATACCTCATGAGGCGGACATCTTGAGGGGTACTGTCGATACACTGCCCGTTCAGGATAGGGCGCTCAAACATATTGCTGAATTCCTGCCGTGAGCCTAGAAAGTCGGGTCGGACAAAGTCTACCATGCACCAGTACTCAATGAGGTTGTTCTGGAGCGGGTAGCCCGTCAGCACCACCCGCCGGCGGGAGCGGATGTTCTTCAGGGCCTGTGAAGTGCTGGCATGGCAGTTCTTTATCCGGTGTCCCTCGTCACAAATAACCACATCTGGGCCAGGCCGAGACAAAGCTTTCTCGATCCCTGAGGACAAGGAACATTAAGTGTTAGTTAGAGATGAAAAAGACAAAGTCCTGGTTTTATATCACAGAACGATATGGGGTTGGAAGGGACCTCTGGAGATCGTCTAGTCCAAACCCCTGCCACAGCAGGTCCACCCAGAGCAGGGCCCACAGGAATGTGTCCAGGTGGGTTTGAATATGTCCAGAGACAGAGACTCCACCACCTCTCTGGGCAGCATCTGCCAGGGCTCTGCCACCCTCACAGGAAACAAGTTCCTCCTCATGTTGAGATGGAATTTCTCATGTTACAGGTTGTGCCCGTTCCCTCTTGTCCTGTCACTGGGCACCGCTGAAAAAGGATTGGCCCCATCCTCCTGACACGCACCCTTTAAGTAGACAGAACTTCTTCTGAAACCAACACTGCTTTTGCCTTCGCAGACCCAAACTCCCCCCTTTCATTACATCTGTCCAATTTGGGAGTCAATTATCCCCTTTAAAACATCCCCAGAATGAACCTCCCGAGTCTCTATCCCATGGCACAGATCAGCCATGGGGACAAGCCATGGCAGCAGAAGTGATGTCCTGTATTGTGGCAGAGTCATCACCAGCTGGAAGCCAGAAAGAGGGGGAGAAATTCTGAAATGAGCAAATACAGACCATCCCGTGCATGAGGACACTTCTGCTTAATTTATTCAGGAAGTGGCTAGCTTTTACCTTAAACCTTCCCTCTCTCTAATAAAAACCTTCATACCTGAGCTGTATTGATCATGGAGGCCTTCAGCATCTAACGAAAGATGTTTAAAAATTCTGATGTACTTATCATCACTGATTTCCAGCAGTGGGCTCTGCATGTCCAGCACCATGTGTCATTTTAAAGGGGCTGATTCACCACCAGGCTTCATTTCATCTATAAAGGCACCAAAGCATTTCAGCCCAGTGCACGAAAAACAAATGCTTATTCACAGACCTTCGCACAAACTGGCTTGTGCTGAGTCTGGGCACCTTCCTGCTGAGCTCTTCAATGCCTTGGGGTCCTACTTAAACCTAGAAATTGTCCCCCAGGGCTGATTACTGGAAGGTTTGCAGCACAGGGTAGGAGGACTCTCTCCACGGACTTAAGAGGACCCCACAGAACAAGGACCTCTGCTCCAGCCCATGAATTCACACCTCCTTTTGCAAACACCCAGCAGACCCAGCCTCTCCATTCCTTCCACAGCTATGGATTTGCCAAGGGCAGTCACATAGACAGAACCTGCCCAAATCACCACTGGAGAAAAAAACAAAACAGGTTTGATGCCAGAAGAGGCAGATAGTGTAGATACTGTCCCTCCACTCTCCAGCTTCTCATGTACTTCCCAACCACATCCATGGGATCCCACTGCCCACCCTCTCCTCTGCTGCTTTCACAGCCTCCTGCCCCACAGCTTGGGGAAGAAGGTAAATAGGTCTCACACCTCCAGCACTCCCAGACCTCCAAACCCATACAGACATACTCAGCAACTCTTACTGCCCTCTACATCTTATCTTATCATGTATTGTATGGTCACCAACAGGCTTTCACCTTGTATGGTGACCAACTTCACCTTCTATTAGTGACTATACAAGGTACAGGCTTGTATGGTCACCAACTTCACATTAAAAAAAAAGAGAAAAAAGAGTAGTAGCTCTGTGTCCTGGTTTGAGGTGGTTCTGAAAGACAAATAGAGCAGTATTGATGGGTGGCAGAGAGCAAGGCCACTTCAGGAAATAAAATGTGACTAGATACTAGCTCCAATTTAGCATAATGTGGTAATGACCACACATGACTGTCCCTTGATTTCTGGCCAAGAACCCACACTGCATCAAGTTGGGTGTCTTGATTCAGACCAGACTGGCAAATCTCACAGAGAGAAACCTTGGAGCTCAGTGTACTGACTTCCATGCTCACCTGCAGCTATGGCAAGAAATGAAAGACTCAACCAAAGCTCAACAACCTTCTGTTTCCAAAGCCACAATCCTGCCCAGCAAGGTCCAATCATGTCAGGGATGCCAAAAGCAAGTTACAGGTTGTTGCTCTGTGCTGCCAAAGCTGACAGACAGAGGGACAACAGGATCATACTCTCTCGTGGACTGGGCTCCCACCTTTCAGAAGCTCTTGCTGCCTGTCTTCTTCATCCAAGTCAATAATGACAGGGCCAGTTTGTTTCTTTGTTTTCTTCTTCCGGCCAGTGGCAAAGGACTTCTTCAGTGAGAGGAGACGGTACATCTCATATCCCATCAGCAGCACACCACCTTCTATCACCCAGTCATTCACCACCTTTGCACGTGCAGCTGTTGTCCTGCAAAACAGAAAACCATCCAAATAAGTGGAAGGCTTTATCTCCAGTTTCAGTTTGAAGAACTGGATTGGAGTCTGCTGAGCAAAAAGAGCTGTTCAATTAATTAAAGCACTTTCTTGCATCAAACTAGACCACCAGATCCCATCCAAAAGTAAACACATGGCTGGAGCAGCATCGGCAGATTCAAAGTACATTCCACCCAGAAGGTGAAGACCTCAACAAAGAAGCCTATGAGCACAGCTGATGAACTAATTGTTCCCTAGAATTACTACCCTGTCCTGATCCATGCAAGAAAAATGACCCAGAATGAAGGAGAGAGCCATGAGCCAAGAATACACTCCAAACCAGGCAGTAAATGCAATCACTGATCTCTCCTTTCTGAACAAGGAGGCTTTGTATAACTTGCTAGAATCCCTTAAAGACAACAGAATTCATGGAAAGTCACAGTGCCAGGTAGAGGAATTCCTAAGTGTGTGAAAAGCCTCTGGGAAAAAAAAAATACAACCCATATTTAAAATACAAGAGACACCTGGAATCCCAGAACTCTGACAAGTTCTAGTACCACCAGAAACAAACCATAGCCCTTCTGCTCCTCTCTGCAGAAGTAGCTCTGTCTCTGGAACTGGGTTGCTGGTCTCAGCACACATGGAAGAAGAGAAAGGCAAGTCAGCAGCGTGAGAAGGAAGCATAAGATATAAATATTGAATGAAAATTATCAGTAGCTCTCACAGGTGCAAAAATCCTCCCTTCAAGATGATATCCACAGCAATGCAGAGCAGGAAAGATCTGGGAGTTGAGGGCACAGAAGTAGCTCAAATTAAACAGTCTGCAACAGTGATTCTGTTAACAGTTCTATAAGACACAGCCCAAGAGCTCAAAAGGGCTTTTCCCGGCACCTACTTGTGTTCATCATTCAGGATATGGACTTTGAAGGTACGGGGCTGGACCTCTTTGGAGTTATAATCAGCAGGAAGGTTTTCAGGTGCTGGGAGCCACATGTTGAATTCTGCTAGCCAGTTTTGTAGCGTGTTCACCTGAAAAAGTTTGCCGTGGAAGGATTAAAAACTCCATTGAGTCACTCTGGATTTTAAAAGCAAAAATGAGAACAAAGAAATGATGCTCAGCTGTGCCCAGAGGGAAGACCACACAGCATGCAAACTCGGGGACGGACATGGGGAATGAAAGAGGGAGAAGAAGAGCAAGGGTATGATAGAGCGTGACTGGAACAGGACACTATTCAATGGTTTGTATGTGAAGGAAAAAAGCAGTGCAAGGAAGCCCCTCAGCCAGCCCTTGATGTAGCCACTTACAGGTACAATTGCAAGAACAGTCTTTGCCTCCGTGTGCCGAAAAAGTACATCCAGGAAAGAGATGACCTGTATGGTCTTGCCCAGGCCCATGCTATGTGCTAAAATACACCCAAACCCACTGCTGGTTTTAAATCTCTCCAAGGACTCGACCAAGTTGTCATAAAGGAATCGGATCCCACCAATCTAGACAGAAAAGTAGAAAAGGTATTAGAATAGCAGAAGGAAAAAAGCCCAAGATGGGTATGTATTTACAGAGTGAAAAGCACATTAGGATCACATAACCTGTGAAAACATTAGGGGATGTTTCAAGTTCACTACAGTAGTCTCATCTTGGGAAGGCTCAGAAAGTGTTAGGTACTCACAAAACTTCCTGAGAATATAACAATAAATCAAAAGTAATTTGTAGCCAGAGAATCTGAATTAGGGTTGATTAGTTTGTTTATATTTTATTTTTTAAATGTTCATCTAAATATAAAAAGGTCTGATGATAACAATAGCCAAAGTTATATATAGCTCTGGCCTTGCTTTAATTTGTCCTTGTCATCTGAGTGTCCACAATGGCCACCACCACGACCAGACTGGCCACAGAGCTCACCAAAGAAGTTCTGCTGAGCTTGCAGACCAGGCTTGCCTGAACCCATTGCATTTTCAAGGCCAGTAAAGCCTACCTGATGAGGTTTTACTGCATGTGCAAGCTGGGGAGCCAGGAAAATGTCCTCCTCATTTGGCGGATGATTGATGTTGACAATGACTTGCCCCAGAGCATCTGACTGATTTAAGGCATCATTCACATGAGAGCCACTGCTCTCTTCACTGCCATCATCCTCCCCTTCATTGCCAGAGTCACTGCTGTCCACAATCTGGAGGGCATCATCCTCTCCTGAACTCAGCTCAATCACTTCTGTAAAGTAACCAAAACAGGAAAGAATAAGGGCAAAGGTTAACTTGATGTCAGACTTGATAAAAAAATCGTACCAGGAAGACACAGCTACCACCTTTTGCATTCCACACTGGCCTACTGACCTATTCTGAATATGCAGGCACAATGCAGGCACCCATCAGGCCCATCAAATCAGTGTATAAAAGCATGAGTTTCCCTGTGTTTCAGAGAACACTAATTTGGGCTGACCCAAACAGAACAGAGATGGTTTCTGTAAATGTTTTACATTTTCCTCCATGTAAATGTTTTACATTTTCCTCTTAATTCCCAGATGCAGACAAGCATTTTATTTGTTGATACAGCCTCTAAAGACCACCAAAGAAATCAGGCAGAAGTACTCTACTGGAGTGATATAAAGAAGTCAGATTAGATCCGTTTGGGACAAGGGACACAAAATCCACTCTCAGTTGCACCTCTGGATATTTAGATACTACTTTAGATACACAGTAGTTGATGCCACATCTTGCAAATGTAAGTGTTTTTCAGCAGAGCACTGAGCAAAACTAAGTGCATTTATAAAGCAGAAGTTTGGAAAAGTGCCTGAGAGGGCAGGTTCTAAGTGTCAGTTTAGGACTCAAAGGTTCAAACTGGCCATATATTTGGAAGCAAATAGGCCTACAAAAACCTGAAGTTACTCACTACTGGAGCATCTGCCTAGATGAAAACAGGAGGCTTGTGGCTAAAGAAACAGCATATTGTGAGAAGACCAGGCTGAAGCAATCGGTCACTTACCATCTTTGATACTATTCTTTCCTTTAGCATCATCCTCGCTGCCGCTGCTGGTACTATCGAGGCAGATCACCTCCTCAGCCAGTACCTGAGGGGGGAGCTGGGTAGCCTCTGCTGTTCTGAAAACGATGTCCTCTACAAGCATCAATTACAAACAATAAGTAATTCATAATAATGGGGAAGGAGACAAAATTTTTCAGAAACCAGACAGTATTTCCTTCCACTTTTGCTCCAGTAACTTAGCCCTGGAATTTTCCATAACAGACTCTCACTGTCTACAAAGCTGCTATGACTCAGCTTCCTGGGTCACAATCTCCTCCTTTCTCAATATGCCAAAAACAATTGCCCATTGCTGATGGCACCCTCTCTATTGCATGCCGTGACTGGGGCACACTGACCACGGGACATACCAAAGCCCCCCTTCTGTTTTTTTTTAAGGTTATTCTGTTTTATTGGGGTCTCAGAAGCAAAAGCTGGTTTACACCAGAAGAGAAAGAACCAACAGCTGAAGGGATGACAATTGCCCTCTGTCAGCAGAGACACTGTAATAACTGTATCCCGTGTATCATAAACAACTTCTGCTGATCAAGACTGTCTGTTTGTATGCATTGCCACGTGGGGAGAGAGGCAACTGCAACCGGGCCAAATAAGCACCACTGGAGTGACTCAGCAAGCAATGATGATTTTCTGGGGCTGCAACCTACTCTGCAACAGTTAAAGTGCAGAGTCCTGCCCCCCGTGTAAAACGTTTCAAACACTGGCACTTATGGGAGAATACACATTCTTCTCTAGAGGGAAGGTCAACTCAAGAACTCCTTACCCCCAGCATCACTTCCAACTGCACTTCACTTTGGGCCCCTTACCACAACAAAGACATTGAGGTGCTGGAGCAGGTCCAGAGAAGGGCAATGAAGCTGGTGAGGGGTCTGGAGAACAAGTCTTACAAGGAGAGGCTGAGGGAGCTGGGGTTGTTCAGCCTGGAGAAGAGGAGGCTAAGGAGAGACCTTCTCGCTCTCTACAGCTACCTGAAAGGAGGGTGTAGGGAGGCAGGGGTCGGCATCTTGTCCCAAGTCACAGGTCATAGGACAAGAGGAAATGGCCTCAAGTTGTCCTTAAGTATTGGAATGTGCTGCTCAGGAAAATGGTTGAGTCACCATCCCTGGTGGTATTTAAAAGACAGGCTGACATAGGGCTGAGTGACATGGTTTAGAGATGTTTTTTATCAGAGTCAGGCTGATGGTTGGACTAGATGATCTTAAAGGTCCCTTCCAACCTAGAAAATTTCATGATTCTGTGATCTCTTTGACAGTTTGACTGTACTACATTATGGCAGGAGATTGAGCCTGTTTTTAACCCAGTGGAGAATACTCCCACCCAAGCCACAGGCAGCCAGTTTCTCCAGAAGAATGCCTTTAAAGTCCAGGTAAATACCCACAGCCTTTCCCTCATCCACCAAGTGGGTCACTTTGTCACAGAAGGAGATCAGGTTTGTCAAACAGGACCTGACTTCCATGAACCCACGTTGATGGGGCCTGATTCCCTGGGTGTCCTTCGTGTGCTGCATAATGGCACTCAGGATGATCCGCTCCATCACCTTTCCAACCACCGAGGTCAGACCAACAGGCCTGTAGAACCTTGGTGACTGATAGTTGGAAAGACAATGGATACCCACTCCAGAATCCCGCTTACACACAGTTAACCTGTCAACCTATCTTCAGCAAAAGTTACCTGGTACTTTTCATCCTGCAGCCACAGCATCTTGATTCAGAACTAGCTCAGAAGTGGAACTGACTAGACTGAACCAACAAGTGGGTTGGGTTGGAACTGTCATTTCAAGAGCTTACACTTGAGAGTCCAAGCACAACATAGAATCATAGAACAGTTTGGGTTGGGAGGAACCTTTAATGTCATCTAATCCAACCTTCCTTGCAATGAGCAGGGACATCTTCAACTAGATCGGGTTGCTCAGAGCCCCATCCAGCCTGGTGTTGAATGTTCCCAGGGATGGGGCATCAACCACCTCTCTGGGCAACCTGGGCCTGTGTGTCACCACCCTCACTGCAAAAGATTTCTTCTTTCTATCTAGTCTGAATCTTCCCTCTTTTACTTCAATACCATTACCCCTTGTCCAGTCATAGACAAACATGGCACTACCTTCTTCTTCGTTCACCTTCTGTTGTTAAAAATCTTGCTTCAGATGGCATCTCCCACTGCTTACCAGGAAGAAGCTCTAGGGGTAGAGTTGGGATAGTGGCTGGATAATCCTTCCGTTGCTGCTCTAACCGTTTCCTTCTCTCCAACTCTTCCTGCTGGGCTGCTTTTGTCACAGCTTCCAGTTGGTCCTCACGCAACAGCTTTCTGCACACAGGAGCAAACAGAGAAATGTGATTTGGTTACACTGAAACAATGTCTTCCAAAACCCTGAATGGCTGTACAGCTGGCTCTAAAGCTGATTTAGGAGCTCCAAGTAGTCTGTCAGCTACACAGACTACAAACAGCATCGCCAAAAGCTACAGGCAAATCCTATCCTACCCTGTGCTTCCCAACTACAGGTGACGCTACCATTACTCAAGGAAAGGACAAAAGCTTGACAGGAGCAAAATAGTGAGAGGAGGGAAAACGTGAGTGGGTAAGCATAACTTCAGCTATGCTATCATAGACTAGTTCTTCTGTCTAAAAGGATGGTATTTATTGCAATTCAGTTTATAACAGAAAATGCACAAAGTCAAGCAAAGAAGATATGTGGGAAGAAAAGGAATCAATGGCCCCACCAAAAGCCATCGCCCTGATTCTTCTCTGATACAGCGTTCTCAGGAACTAGGACCTCTAATGGATTTAACAATTGTCTTGAAGGATGCTCTCAAAGAACCTTTCTTTTACAGGTTATTTTCATTACTTGCAAAAGTTGTTTTTCCCCCACTTGGGTTTCTCATGCGCAGCCCTGGAAACTAAGGCTCTTTTGCCAGAGGGGAGGTGCAGCACAGGCAGTGGTAAAATCCAGCTCCCTCAAACTTTAAATCCACCCAACCCCACACTGCAGGGACACCTCCTCCACCCTAACAAAGATTCAGCTTCTAAGGCCCACTCAATGCTCATTCCTTCAGCTTTAAGAAAGTCAATCTGCACAAGCTTAAATATGAACCAAAGACCACCAGCATGTTACATACAGGGCAAAAGAGCCACTTGCTGCCACAGGAGATCCTGCTCCATTATGTCTTCTCTGACCATTTTAGATCCCCTTGAACAAAATTTCATAGTGAATTACCACCTCAGAGCCTGTCCCAGAACACATGGGGTGATTTACATGATCAAACAATTCATGTTTTATAAAAACCAGGTGAAATCCATTTCCAACATTTCAGTCACCAGTCACAGCACCAGCATTCCTGCCAACACACACCCAGGGGAGTAGAAGAAAGGACTACATTTTAGGCTGTTTGCAACAGGATCCTCACCAACAGATATCAGAAACTGGGTTTTTACTTAATGGCAGTGCTGGTTTTCAATTATGTGTCTTAAAAGCCAGCAGCAAGTACACAATTTTTGCAATATATTCCAAACCAAATAGTCTTTCTTCTGAAATACCAAACACGTCTGCACCCACATGCAGCACTCCAGTCTGAGATCATACTACTCCCACTGGCAAAATCCTAAGCTTTTGGAAAAGAAAAGCCATCTGGTTTGCCAGCAGTGGCAAAATGTAGCCCGGAAGCAAAGTCCAGAGACTCCATTTTTTACCCAAAAAGGCTGTACAGGACCCTAACTTTTTCTGTCCTGTCTGCTGCTCCTTACCTTATGTTCCTCCGCATGTGAGACGGTTTCTGAGCTCTCTTCTTTTTGGTGTCCTCAGAGGCCAGGCTCTTGTGCTGGTTCTGCAAGAGTCGCTCTGCCCGCTCACTCTGAGATGAGGTAGTTGAAGTAGAGCGCTGCCATTCTCCATCCTCCTCCGCATGTTCAACATGGTCACCGCTGAACACAGCTTCCTGGGGTTGGTCTGGAAAGGCACGGAGGAAGAGACATGAGAACCACCACGCCAGGCTGGCAGCTGGCCTTTCAGCAGGACTGGCGCTGAATGGGAACCAGCAATCCCTATTCTCCCTCAATTGCAAGATGTCTCTCTCAGGGTCAAAACCAGGGTCCTTTCCAATAGTGCCACTCCAAGAGTGTTAAGTTTTACAGTGAAGAGGCAGTTCCCAGTGAAAGCTACGACTGACGCTGCCCAACACAGCCCTCAAGTGTCCTGACAAGAAAACAAGACAAAATTATTTCAGTCCACGCAGAGCACTTGCTGCCCCCAGGAGCCTATTTTCCTACAGGGGCCCAACGAGCTCCAATTAAAACCAGGAACTGAAATCTGGTTTTCTTTGTTTCACAACAGTGGGGCAGAAATTCTGCTTTACGTGACACCTGTGGAGCCATCTTCCAAGTTAGCAGAACATACCATGCAAGAGGTTATCGGGTTCAAACATGGGGTCACGGCCTGGCAGGCAGCTCAGTGGTTTCATCACCAGGCTCCACTCTCAGGATTTAAATGGTAACTTCTGGCAAGCTTTTTAAAAAACAAGTAAGCAGCAATATTCTCTCCACATTGTAAACCACATGTACTCGTTTTTCACTACTTTCTCCTATTTTCAGCCTTGCATTAATGTCTGAATTCAGTCTTAAAGCACTAAGTGAAATGACACCTTGCTCTATGTGACATTTGGCTCTTCAACAGGCTGTCAGTGACCAAGGTAATGCTTGTAGAGCACAGAAAGGAAATGTTTCTGTTCAAAAGCTTCCCTTGAATAAAACTCTTTCTGAAAAGCCTTGTAATAGCTTCTTTGAAGCATCTTGTCCCCTTGCGTCAGGCAAAGAGATACCATGACCCTCATCTCATAATCAGCTTTCTTGCCTCCTATACTGTGTGTCTGAGCTAATGACTGAACTGAAATGACACTTAAGACAGAACTTTGAAGGAAAGAAGACATCAGCGCAGAAGAATGTGGTAGATGAAGTAATATAGAACCAACAAGCATCACATTGTAACTCCATGGGATCTGGAGACAAAGAGCATCCCTTCTCAAAAAGCTGGGAGCTTAAATGAAGGGTGCTTCAGTCCAGCACGTTGCACGTACGGGCAACACTACAGCTGCCGTGTTAACATGCCTTTTAAATCAACCTTACCACCAATGTTATCTCTTACAACTGAGATGACAAGAACTAGGTTCAGTCCTTGGTCAAAAGCATCGACTTTGCAAGCTTCCTCTCCAGACATCCCACCAGTCCTGCCCCAGAAACTCGCCTGAAGTCTATCTCAGCATCCATTTGGGACTTTAGGGCTCACCCCACCATGGACCAGTACCAGCAGTAGAGCAGCTCAAACATTTCTGTGAACATCAGTCCCAGCAAGTCCTACATGTACCAGAAGAACAGGTATTCACGACTCAGGTGATGAAACAGAGCTCCTGATGATGCATGCAGGAAAGCAAGACTGTAATTGTAAAGGGGTTTGCTGCTACAATCACAGCAGTTCTCCCACCGCAGCCATGGCCTTGAAGCCCTGTCCTCCCACCATGTCTGCTTAAACTTAGAAGGCTCAGACATCGGGCATCACATTCTCTTGGAGACAGAAAACCGGGCTGGGAATGAACCCGGTTTCCCAGGCTTCCCAGACAAGAGTTCTGCTATTTGAGCTGCAGACTCATTTTGGTCACATAACCTGCAGTTCTCCCATACTGTTTCCTTCCCCCGACCCCTCTCAACTCCTGGTTATACAACCAGATCAAAAGATTGGATGAAATAGGGCAAAGAGACGCGGGGAGGCTGCACACGTGATCGCATTCTCCGGGATGAGTCATTAAACCGGTGACTATCCTGGAGACAAACACTGCCATGGTTACACCGCTGCCATCTCACCCTGGGCCCAGGGGACCTCCACAAAGCATCAGAGAGCACAAAGTCACTCTTGTTTGGAAGAGGAAGCACTTCTCTCCCCTACAGTCCAGCAATTACCCACGTCACCTCCTTCAGCAGTGGCTCTGTCACCTGCACCATGCCAGGAAAGGGTGCCCTTCAGGACGAGGGCGATGCTGACAGCATCTAAGGGCTCAGCAGCCCAAAGGTGGGGCTGTTATGCATCTCCTTGGTATGTTTTCATATTTGTTGTAGAATCCTCGTCTATACTCATCCCACCTCTGCAATTTTACTTTTCCTTCCTCTTCATCAGGTTTAATGCAAGCTCTGGTGAAACATACACACAGCTGGGGCAGGCAGGTTTCTTCGTTAAAAAGATAAGTCTCATCTGAGCAAAGGCCTGAAGCCTAAAATCTAGTGACAAATGTGGCGCCGTACTGAGTCCAGGCCCTCAGCCACCATAGCCATGTCTGCTCAGGCTGGTGTTTGTCCTGCCAACACAAATTCTGAGGTGAGGAACACAATCTGTGCCTCAGCCCACACTCCTGACACATACGCATCCAGAGACTGAGATCCCTTCTACACCAGCGACATTAACCGAACACCTCCCTGCTTCAGCTCCAGAGGAATTCAGACATTTCCAAGGCCAGCCCCATCCTTGCCACTGCTGCTTTTTTCACAAAGCTTAACTAACCCAATGATAAAATCCCAAGTCGCTTCCATCTAACCGGGCAACAGCTCCCACCACACCTGTGACACGAGCTGGCAGTTACTGGCAGGAATCGTTTTGCTGCTGTTTGGTATTAAAACTCCTGATTGTTTAGAACACAGCCTGAATCTCACCATAGCCATGGGGCTGCAACTCCGGTGTGGTGAGCTCCATGCTGGGCAACTGGGACCCACGTGGGGACAGAAACACGTTAAGAAACAATAACTACACACACAAAAACCTATTTTGTACAAGAACAGGTTCGGTCTTTGGGTTGGAGGGAGTGTGGGAACAGCCTCGCTGAACAGGTCCCATCTGGTAATCAATGGAATAAGTCCTGCCCCAGTTCTGCCAAGGTGACATCTACACCAGAAATGCAATTGTGGTTTTGTAACAGGAGCTCGGCACGCTGCTCTGACATGGCTAAACAAGTTGCTTTTTACACAACACACAAAATCAGCAGCCATGCTTGCATGCTGACAAGTGCCCGATGGTGCTTTCGCTGTCAGCGCACTCTAGGAAGACCCAGGCAGTTATCCACCTTGCCTCAATGAGAAAAGCACTGCCACCAGCCCATGGATGACAGCCTGGCACAGGGAGGTCAGCCACATACACCCAAGCACACTGGGGCAAAAGGGCAGGCCCAGGTCCATATGGGTCAGTAGCTGTCATCGACAAGGACGTAGTCTCCTCCCATGCTTACACACTGTGGGAATTGAGAATCAGCTGGAACACCAACTGCTGGGTTGACACCAGCTCTCTTGCTCATTTTGCACCGTGCTCACCAGAACAGGCATCAGATATAGAAAGAGGGTCTCCTGAAGGCAGTGGTGATAGTATCATTGAGCTTTTCAAGCAGCTTCAGGTGGGTTACAGCTCTCCGCCTGAGAAGTCCCCAAGCAGGTCCCACTGGTCCTCAGTGATGGACACCAGCATACACTCAGGCACTCTGTCNAGTCTCCTCCCATGCTTACACACTGTGGGAATTGAGAATCAGCTGGAACACCAACTGCTGGGTTGACACCAGCTCTCTTGCTCATTTTGCACCGTGCTCACCAGAACAGGCATCAGATATAGAAAGAGGGTCTCCTGAAGGCAGTGGTGATAGTATCATTGAGCTTTTCAAGCAGCTTCAGGTGGGTTACAGCTCTCCGCCTGAGAAGTCCCCAAGCAGGTCCCACTGGTCCTCAGTGATGGACACCAGCATACACCCAGGCACTCTGTCCTGCAAGGTACCCTGAACACCAAGAGAGAACCATCCTTTCTCATGCACTTCATGGAGGTTTAAAGTGTGCCTGCACTATCAAAACCATTACAGGGCGGCTCTGGCTCATGCTGTAGACCAGTGGTTGCCAGTTTTCTCTGATCACTCAGCAGCAGCAACCACCGCCCCCAGCTGTACATACAAGCAGGGGGAGGTGTTTGGCTTCTCGACTGACACTTGCATATTATGGTTTAGAAGCCTCTGCAAGGAAAAGAGTCGTGACTGCTCTGTGTAACTCTGCTTCAGACTCTCCCTGTGGTGCGACCACCAGAGCTGCCCCTAAATACTGCACACAGGCGTGACTCACACAGCAAAAGAGCTGTCCCACAGTGGGGCGCTTCCTAGTGCACCCAAGCTTATAAAACCCACCTCATCACCTCCTCCTGCAAAATACTCCCAAATTTCCCCTAAAACAGCACAGGATGCAGCCTGGAGAACATTCCCTAGCATCTTGGATTCAGCAGTGAATTGCTCTCGATGCACACAGCCTGCTCTATAAGGGGCCTCAGATCACTGTGAAGTGTCATGAAGCAGCAGGTACATTTTTTGGGGCATGAGATTTCTGTAACTAACACAGTCTTCTCCTGACACTGAGGTGTGAGAGAAACAGTATTATAGCTGCATCTGATCTCTGGGCTCCAAGGCAAGCCTCAATATAATCCAAATGTCTGAGCATACACAAGGAAACATCCTAGGAGTAAAGAAATTGCCATTCAGGGTAAGACCCGAGGGTCCCCGACCTGGGGCTGTTACACAAAAAGGTACAAGAAACCCCTCAGTAGACAGAACACTGTGTTAGATGATTATTTCCTTGCCTCCTCGGTTCCTAGCTGGCTAACGTGGCTAGCTAGAGGTTCATCCTCCTCCTAGGAAACCAACTTCTCTCTGCCAGGATAACTCAAATGCCTCCAGGGAGGTCATACCCCTGAAAACCAGACACTTCACAGAAATCATAACATCATAGAAATGCAAGTTTGGAAAGGACCTACAGGATCATCTAGTCCAACCGTCCTCCTGTCATCAATACTGCTCACTGAGCTGCTAAATCATGCCTTATAGCACCTCATCCAGACGCTTCTTGAACACCACCAGGGATGGTGATGCCACCACCTCCCTGGGCAGCCCATCCCAGTGCCTGAGACCACTCTTGGGGAGAAAAAGGCTTTCCTGACATCTAATCTAAATCTCCCCCGGTGCAACTTGTGGCCATTCCCTCGAGTCCTATCAGTAGTTCTCTGGGAGATGAGGCCGACCCCCTCCTCTTCACACCCTCCCTTCATTTCACTACAGAAACTCAGGACGCCGAATAGCAGTATTCTGCTGAGTCTTTGGGCATCGTTTCCTACCCTAGGGGGGGGGGGAGAGGGTGGGGGGTGGGGTGGGGGTGTGTGTGTGCACAGAGAAGGTGGTAGCTGCATTCTGAGCAGGGAGGAGTTAATTCTTGCCTCGGGAGCTCTCTTTTGTCCTGCACAAAGAGCAAGGAGCAGTTTAATACTATTGCAGGCGTTGTGGGAACCTCCGTGCAGCTTGTGGGCAACAGCTTGTCAGAAACCAGCTAGTACTAGCTGGTCCTACTACAGCCGGTACTGAGCTGTCAAAGCAAGAATGGGAGGAGCACTGGGGGCCGGCACAGCACGGGAAAGACTAATTGCAGAGCTCCAGCTGCAGCACTCGCAGCCACTGACACACTGAACTACAACTGTGCCAAGGGCTGGAGAAGCGACTCTGCAGAGCAAGCCTGACTGCAAAGGCACCGACCGGCTGGCAGATGTTCTCTCTGGGGTTCTCTGATGTACCCCCGATGTGCTTGGCTCTAGGGTAGGTGTGTAGGTGACACCACTGTACTGGACACCTGAGGAACAGCAGCTCACCAAGCGCAGCACAGCAATTATCTCAGAGGCTGACAACAGCCAGAGTGCTCTGGCTCATCCTGTATTCAGCTGAAGTGGAAAATAAATGAAATCTTTTCAGAATGTCCTTTCTCTGTATGCAACTGGTGGAGCTGTTGCACAGATGCCATGCAAGAGGGGAGGAGAGGTGTCTGCAGAGAGCACTCTCTCACAGAGACCGCTTTACGAAAACCCTCGAGAACTCCATGGCTGGAGGCAGGAAATTCCTTGTGAGACCCCTCAAGGATGATGGAGTGGAGAAGGGGGCAGCTTGGGCTCCTTTCCTCCAGGCCCCACCAGCTGCAACACCCAGGAGACCTGCAAAGCCCCTTCCTGGGGCTTGACACCCATCAATCCCAGGAAGTGGGGGGACCGAGAGGTGGAGGGACAGCCCCTCCGAGGACTCAAGGCTGTAGCTTCTCCCAGTAGCCGCCATCAGGGGCAGGTAATTAGCAGTATTAGCAGTAAGACTTTGTTCTCCTCGGCAAGAAAAAAAAAAAATCAGGCTCAGTCTTGGGAGGCAGGACGCCCCTCCCAGTCACAACTGCTTAACAAAGCCCTAATTATGTAAGGATTATATAAACTGACACACCTACCACCCCCCTGCGCTGCAGCGCCCGCTCGCAGCCCGGGCGCCTCTCGGGCAAGACCAGCCCCGAGCAGCCACCAAGCAGCCACCACCTGACAACACCAAGCTGGGACCAGCTTTTTGCCTATACCAGTGGTGTCTGGGGTGCACAGGGTGCTTCTGCGCTCGGCTGGGTGTCTCATGTGGATGTCCTCTCCTCGGCAAGGCCACGGCCACCTGGAGCTCTCCAGGAAGGCCACCATGCTGTGCCTCAGGCAAGCGGGACCCACAGTTCCCAGCCCCTCTCTGCACGCCAGCCACGTGCTGCGACGGCTGGTGTCCTGCTGAGTCACAGCCACGGCACTGCGAGACACACTGGCATCTTTCTGGCTGAGCCTGCCCAGCCCCGGAGCTCGCCTGCTCCCAGGGGAAGCTTCCCTCACATGTCAAATGGCACCTACGTGGGCTTGGACGTCTTCATTCTGGCTACCGATTTATGTGGGAGTTAACCACTTCGGGTCTGCCGCTCCTCCTCATCACTAGAACCCAGACACGGCGACTGTCATACTGGTCTAACAAACAGCGCTGCTCCAAGTCTGAGTAACACACTTCTCATCTCGCCAGGTCTCTGTAAAGCGGTCTGTCGCCGTGGGTTCAAGACACCTACTGTGCAACCTACAGGCTGCTGGCGAGAGATGGCAGGGTGCTTCCATCCCCAGCCTGGGGCCAGAGGGGAGAGACGTGCTCTGCAGACACCTCACCAGTACAGGCTCTGTGGGCCAGAACACAGGGAAGGAGCCCGACCAGCAACACACAAAAGCCAAACCCATCTCCAGGCTCCTTCTTGGGCAGGAAGTAAGCACCAGTCGATGGGAAACTTTACAAGATAAATTATAAGCCAGCACTGCCCTTTTTATTTACTTCAGAGGTCTTTCAGAGTATCAGTTACTGATGAGGTTGTGCTGCAGAATAAAACCCCTCTCCTGGCCTGAAGAAATCCTTCAGGAGCAAAAGTGAAGGGCAGGAGCAAGTAGGGTACCACCCAAAAACCAAAGGGAAAGCAAGCAGCCAAGAAGTGCCAGGAGGCAAACTGGAACATCAAACAGCCAGCTTCGGTGACAGACAATATATCTTCTAGCCCTGGGATTATGCAAGCAGAACCAGGCCCCAAATACCCAAGAGCTCTTGTTCTGGCCGTGCCTCAACGCTGTGGACGCTGAGACCCGGGTTACATAAACACCAAAGAGCACTTATACAACCCCTGTATGGCACGGGCTGGCAGCCACTGGCCACTGTGTCACCAGTAGCTGCTCCAGCATCCCCGTGCCCAGGCAGCTGCCCCCAGCCCCTCCAGGACTCCAAAAGGCAGCCCAAGTGGGGCGCCCCTCAGGTTGTCCCCCCTCTCACAGGCACCATGGAGGAAGAGCTGATGGGTACGCAGGAGCACCGGGCAATCTCGTGTCCCTTTCCAGCTCCGATACGCTGAAAGGAGGCTTGTGAAATTTCAAATCAAGTATTTTTATAGTGCTTCCAGGTGGGAAGAACTGGAGGAACGCAGACACCGCTGCTACCTGGCATCCCTCTTCTAGATGTGTAATCAAAACTACTGTTCCCAGTANTCCTTGCACTGACACTGCGATCAGGAGCCAAGAGAGGGAAACAAAGCCAGGAAACGGCACCCCTGAAGGTGGCGAGCGCAGCAGGGATGGGTTTCATTTGTCCTTTAGCCGGGGGTGTGAGAGAGCAGCCCAGTTACATAAAATCACTGCACCGGAGTCAGGAAGCGTTTCAGGCTCAAGTGCCGGGAAGTTTTCAACAAGCTGCACCCAGGAGGGAACCAAAACCTCCCCTTTCTGGTTAGCCCAGTTAACTAGTAACCCAGAATATTGTTTTGCCAGCCAGATTACAAAAACTACTGTAGGGATCTAAACCACAAGTAACCAGACTTAACCATCAGACCTTATTGATCTTCACAATAGTTCAGAACTTTAAATAAATAAATAAAAATCTGCTCTATTCTGTTAAGGGGGGTAAACGTTGATTTAGGTAGCAAAGACAGACTTCCCCTCCCAGCTTCAGAAAAGAGAGGCATACCAGGGCCAGGGGAGGGAGGGGGGACAAGGCAAGGCTCGACGTGTTCCCAGCACAGTGAATCCTGCTCGGGTGACTCTTCTCAGGATAAATGAGGGACGGAGAAAGGAGGACGAGCCGGGGAGCTCTGCATTATGCAATGATTACATAAGCACCAGTTTACACTAGGTAGCTGGGAGTTGTGGTATTAGCTTTATACCAGGATACCCTCCCAGCAATGAGAAACAACAAAGAAGGGATTATTGCTGCCACACGCTTCCAAGGCCACCAAAATGGCAAACAAACAACAAGCACAAAACAAACTTTAAGCTCTGCCTCAAGCCCTCGCTGGAGCTTGGTTCAGGACCTGTTAGCAGGGAGGGGGGAGAAGCCAGCTGATACTCCCTCCTGATTTAAAAGAGCAGCATGGGAAATAATCCCAGCGTTAAAGCATCCTGAGTGCTCCTTTGTTGTTGCTCACGATGGCAATGGTAGGAGACAGGAGGGATTTCAAAATGATAATACCTGGCGTTTGCACTCCAGTTCAGTGTCAAAGGAGTTCACAACCATGACACAGTCCTTGCAATAACCTGTGAAACACCCTCTTGCAGAGGAGGAAACTAAGGCAAAGAAGTCAGGCAGGCATCAGTGCTAAGTAACTCCCAAGTTGTTGGCTCCCTGTCCTATGCTCCGATCAACAGGCTCTCTTTCCTCTCCTTAAATATAATTTCCTACTTGGAGAAACAAAACATAGCTGTGGATTTTTTTAGAACTGTAACAAAGCACAGAACTTCAGCTGCATTCCCTTTTTCTGCTTCAGCCTCTAAAGCCATTTCAGAGGAATTTTCAAGGACTCTCTTTAATGAGGGAGGCATCACTTGGGAGAAAAATGCAAGTTGTTGAATTTGAGCCTGTGTGCCACCGCATTCCACTGGCACTTCTCCCATCAAGTGCAGCCAGAAAAGTGACCGAGAGCACTGGAGAAAGCTAGTAAGACCAGTGTGAAACACCATCACTCAAAGAACAATCTGTTTCTACTTTTCCTCTCCAAAATTCTGCTTTGTTGGGCTGCTAAAGGAGTTCAACAAAGGGCTGCAAAGTTCACTGCAATCAGACTCGCATCTTGAAGCCACGATGTCACATGGATACCCCCATCCAAAATACATTAACACCCCAAAAGCTGAGCACATTACAGCCTGGAAAAAACCCCAAGCACCGGTTCTTTCATAAGGCTGCTGTAATTACAACTACCTCCATGGTCAAAAAAGAAGCTTATGTGTATATACAGGGAGGAGACACAGCTCTAAGTAAGAGACATTTTCGTTGCAGAGCAACAGGTAGTGTACTGCAACACACCTTGATTTACTAGCTGGTACGTGCCACTGTAAAAATAATTAAAATCCTAGCATTCCAGATACATTAATAAACACTAAATAAATAGCACAGCACTGCACATACAAGCACTCGCTGCACTGAAGACACCAAAGAAGTGTTGAGGCCCCTGGAGTGAGAAAAAGCCAAACAAACCAGCGAGGAAAAGAAACACTGCCCAGTGGCTGAAGCACAAGGGCAGGGAAGAACACGATGTGCCAGTTCTGCCCCAGACTCACTCTGTGACCTTGTGCAGTTTTATCATCTTCTCTGGGGAGAAGGCCACTGTGGAGAAGTGGGACAAAGACCCTCCTGCATCTACCAGCCAGAGCACAACCACGTTAGATGAGTTACAAACACTTCCTCAAACAGAGACAGCTTTCCCACTGGCAGAGGGAACTGCGATAAACCTTGCCCCAGACTTTCTAACTTGACGAGCCATGCTGTACAAGGAGGAATTTATTTGTGCTCTTACTCTCTTAGGTCTGTACAAATGACCACAAAATACCTTTCCACCCAAACTTTTTGGAAGGTCTCCGACCTCGCATTCTTCCTCCATCCATGACCTACAGTCTCATTTCCAAAAGCATCTTCCCCTCCCCATCTTCTCTTTTTATACCTATTATCTAGACTGAGTTACATAAGCCACTTGTATCACCCAGATTCCTCATTTATCCAAACTCATTTTGTATCATAATTCCTTTCTCTTCTCAGTTCACACTCCCCCAGAATTAGCTTCCTTGTCCTGCCAGCACAACCAGAGAAATAAGAAAGCAAGAAAAGATGGGTTTGGGTGGGTTTTTTCTTCTAGAATCCACCCCTCCCACTAATGGACAGCAAATACTGCACAGCTTACGTCTAAAATCTCCTCATGAAGACCACACTGCACTGAACTCCTCTCCTAGAATAAGCCAGGAAGCTAGAGATGAAGCTCCTGGGGATGATTTTTGATCAGCCTATTAAGTTCACAGCATAAACTTTGGAGGCATTTGCCACGTGAAGAAGGTGGAAGCAGCTTCGAGTCCCCAAGCACCTGATCTCCAAGTACCAAGTTAAGTTACAAATTTAGAAAGTTCTTCAAATCTGAACAAAGTTTTTGCCCAATACACAACAACCTTCCACCAGCATGCAAAATACGTGCTAGCCATCCCCAAACTGTAAACTCACGTTAGGGTTTCACCAGTATCTTCCATTGGATGGGAGGGGGGAGAGCCAAGTAGCTCTTAGTTTATTAGGCACTAATTAAGAAATCTGGAGCAAGCACCATCAGCTCTGCCTGGTGCCCAGACTGCTGCCCGGTCAGCAAGTCACCAAGTATTTCACTGACAAAGGAAGCTTTCAAAACTCTTATCAAGGAGAATGTTGGGGGAAAGTACACACAAAAAGTTGAAGGGGGTGAGAGAGAGGACACGGGATGTACAATTGTACTGCTACCAACAACTGCCTCCTCTCCTGCTAAGAATTACTTTTGCAGCATTACAATATGACAGCAGCAAAACCAGTAACAGCCAGACCCAGACTGTCACATCACCAAAGTCTTCAGAATTAAAAGCACAAAGAAAAAGCTTCCTTCTCGTATCCCCTCTCTCAAATCAACAAGCACGGTGAGATTCCGAAAAGTCAACTATTTCCATCCCTGCTCAGCAGGCAGCAAATTAAAACCCACAGGGGAGCCTCTGCTCCTGATGCACTTTGCCAGCAACTGAGTGGGGTGCCCCAGCACAGGGGTGAGAGAATTAATGGTTTGTAGCAGGATAGCAAGAGGGGAAAGAAAACCAGAAGCGGGAGGGGAGGGACGGCAATCAACCCCCAAAAACCCAACCTGTGTCCTACCTGGAAACTGCTGAGACTCATCCAATAGTAACATGCTGCTGAGTGCACGGAGGACAGACCTCTGCCCCAGCACTTGTTCAGTGCGGCCGCACGCTCTCAGCCCTTCTGCTATTCTCGTCTCAGGGTCTTCAGGACAAAAGTTTCCAGTCCCTCCTGACAACTCCTTATCTCTGCCCGCAGCCCAGCGAGCACTAAGTCCGCTCTCACTGGCTGTTCAGCTCCTGAGCGGGAAATGCCTCCTGATAAAACAGTCCAGGGTACAGAGAGGGAAACCTGCCCTTAAGGTTTCTGAAAATAACTTTGGTAAAATAGCTCCTAGTGCTTGAATCCACCCAGCTGGTGTGACGGGAATCAGGACGCATATATCCTCCCTACGCCCAGCCGAGACGGACCGGGGTCACTCTTATATAACGAGTTAAATATGCCTCGTGTTCAGCCTAAATAAAAATTGTCACTATCTCCTCCCCTGCTCGGAGAGTCACACAACACAACCCTGCCCGAGGTAGCTGCCGCTCCACTGGGGACCGATGCCCGGCACCACGCTGCCCAGCCCGTTTGGCTTCGGTATGTGTTCCCGATCAGTGGGAGAACCCTCGGTGACGGCTGGGAAAAAAAGAGTTTGAAAAGAGAGAAGAAGAGCAGGGAGGGTGAGTGGGTGTGTATGGGGGAGGTCTCTCTGTTCTCTCTCTCTCTCTTTCTCTCCTCCAGCGGCGGAGCTGCACGCCGTTCGGGTCGGATCCCATTCAGGCAGCCTGCGATCCAGTTCAACTAGTGGCAGAGACCAAGACTGGGAATAAAATAAAAATCCTTACATAACCATTCCGGCTCTGGCGGGGCCCCGCACAAGGGGAATCCCAACAGACAACAGGGCGAGCGGAGCAGGGGACGCACGGGACCGTAGCCCCGCTTCCCGAGTCTCACAGCACAAAAGGAAAAGAGGGAGGGGAAGGAGTTACAAAAGAGACGTGCAGCCTTTTTGGCTTTGAAAACAATCTCGGTATCGGCGATTTTGGGGCGTTTTTTTATCAACTCTTTGCGTGATGCTTGCGAACTTCCAAGAAACCCGGACAAACCGCGACTGAAACTTGAGCAATTCCTTGGGAGCTGGTAACCTGTTTGCACAGTGACAGGCGAAAGAGCATCCCGCAGTTCGCTTCGTTAAACCAGCGGCTCGTACGGCACCGTTCGCCTGCAGAAGGCTCTCAGCACAGCAAATAACACTGCCAATGAGATTTCCCAGATTTTAGGAAACAACCTGTCAGGCCTCACGAAGTGCAATCTTATTCTAAGCAAGCCTTCCTCCCCACCACCCATCTGCACCAGCAGGACAGGTACAGGAGAGAATAAGCACTCTAAACCCCTAAAGGCTAACCATCATGCCTGGCCTCCTTCAGTGCTACAGAGGCTTTTTCATGCCTGCTTCCCTTCCTGGGCATACCCAATGCCAGTAACGAACAGCAAACCTGGGCTGATAGACACCTAATGAAATCAGCTCGCTCCCAGCAAACATTTCTCCATGTAATGAAGTCTGCTCTTCGCTTGGACCAAGTGGGAACTGAGAGCTGGGAAAACCAGGAGGGGTACGAGCCGCCCGAAGCAGGCTGTGACTGAAGAGCTGTGGCACAGATCTGCGAGGCACAATGTGCTGCACTCATAGCAGCAAAGGGTGATCTTCAAACCCAGGCAGGGCAGAGCTCACTTAACCCCGTGAGTGACTCCAGACATTTGTATTAGACTTCTCATTCCGGGGGGTGGCAGAGCACAGTGAATGCTACCATCAAAACACCCAAAATGTTGCTGCAGGGTACATCACAGCTTCCCAACAAACCCAAGGTGCTGCTTTCATAATTATAGCCATATATATTTTACAACAACAACAAAAAAAAAGATTAACCCTAAATAAAATTAAGAGGCTTGGTAACAAGACAGCCTTTCACCTATGTCACAGATTCAAATGGCCTGGCTGGTGCATAAGAACATCCAGTGTTTATCAAGGGGGAAAAGAGGGACAAATGTACTAAGAAAAAGTTCATGGCTGAGGACCGTGCAGCAGGCCCTATAAGGACTTTGTAGGGTTGGAATAAATAACCAAACATGACCTCAGCATCTGACCTAATGGATTTATGAAACTGGGAAGCAAGATTTAAAGACAAGCATTTGTGTAAATACAGCTGGGTGCTTTCCAAGGCACGTTTATTACAGCGGTCAAGCAGGAGGGAAATGGAAGTTCAATACACGAGAGGGAACAGGCGACCTACACCTGCCTTTGTGCAGAGCGATAAAGAGGGAACTTCCTTCTTCACCTGAGTGTACAAAAGGGAAAGGAATTCTTCCAATTTCTTCTACTCACAAGAGCATAATGGTGAGGCCACCACTGTTTAGCCATGATAAATACGTATTCAAACAGTCAAGAATTAGATCTGCCAGAAACAGTCAGTTTATAAAATGATCTCCTCATGGAAGGTAATCTTGTTATAGATAAGCCCATTTACCAAATAGCTTTCCTGTGAGGCCAGCCTTGCCAGTAAGTAAGGATGTTCTCCCTCCCCTGCAGGGTCTGAAATCTTACCTAGCTGTCATTCCTCACCTGCCTCATGCTCGAGCCACAGGCTCTTTGCAGTTATACCACTGTGCTCTACATCAGAAGCGGCTTCTCAAGAAACTGCTGTTGCTTGAGAGGTTCCCTTGCAAACAACATAGGAGAATCCCCTGGTTAAAAAATAACCAACAAACCAAAACCCAAACCCAACACTGTAAGATTTGTGTTTTCACAGAGCATCAGGATAAGGGCCCTTCAGAACATCTCATTTCCGCAGCAATGTCGGCATCCCTGAGCCCTGCAAATTCCTAAGGGTTAAAACTCAGACCCAAAACTGCCTACACATGAGAGAAGCTTGATCATAAAGTTTTTCAGGATACTAGCTCCACTGAATGGCAGAGAACATTGGAAACTGGGGAGGAATCAACCCATACTCAGTTCAACTAAAAAGTTTCAACAAAATATCTCAATACGTCTCCTCAGCGACTCTCCTTCCCCATCCCCTCAAGCTGGAGTAGTTCCATCCTCATGCCTGCTCTCCACCTTGAGCTTGGTTCTCCCAGCCCACTATTCCCTTTGCTGAGGTCTGCAGGCCACACAGCTCCGCATCTGCTCAACGCTGACCTGATCCAAGCCCACAGAGAAGCACTGGATCCATCATGTGCCACCGCACTCTTGGTCTCTGCAAGCTGGGCTATTTCCCTTCTCTCCAGTGACTGTCCCATGTGCTGGCCACCCTGCAGAACAGAAGAGACCTTCTTTGCCCAGTCTCAACAGCTCCACGCTGGCTGCACGGTCCCTTCCCTGTCCCACAGCTCTCTCGCAGCTCCACATCCACCAGCTGCCACCAACGAGCAGAGAAGCTGCCTACAAATCTGAATTCATGGAATCATAGAATGGTGAGAGTTGGAAGGGACCTTAAAGATCATTGAGCTCCAACCCCCCTGCCCTGGGCAGGGACACCTCCCACCAGACCAGGTTGCTCAAAGCCCCATCCAGCCTGGCCTTGAACCCCTCCAGGGATGGAGCAGCCACAGCTTCTCTGGGCAACCTGGGCCAGTGTCTCACCACTCTCACAGGAAAGAATTTCTTCCTAGTATCTAATCTAAATCTTCCCTCTCCCAGTTTAAAGCTGTCCTGTCACTACAATCCCTGACAAAGAGTCCCTCTCTCTCCAGCTCCCTGTAGTTCCCGTCAGATACTGGAGGGCTGCTCTAAGGTCTCCCCAGAGCCTTCTCTTCTCCAGGCTGAACAAGCCTAGCTCCCTCAACCTGTCTTCATAGGAGAGGTGCTCCAGCCCTCTGAGCATCTTTGTGGCCCTCCGCTGGACCCATACCAACAGGTCCATGTCCTTTCTATGTTGAGGACTTCAGAGCTGGATACAGTACTCCAGGTGAAGTCTCATGAGCGCAGAGTAGAGGGGTAGAATCACCTCCTGCGACCTGCTGGCCACGCTGCTTTTGATGCAGCCCAGGATGGGGTTGGCTCTCTGGGCTGCCAGCACACACTGCCAGCTCATGTTGAGCTTCTCATCCATCATCACTCCAAAGTCCTTCTTCTCAGGGCTGCTCTCCAGTCATTCTCCGCCCAACCTGTATTTGTGCTTGGGATTGCCACGTCCCAGGTGTAGGACCATGCACTAGGCTTTGTTGAGCTTCATGTGATTTGCACTTGATTTGAATTGTTTGCAAGGCTTGACAGCCAAACCTCACTCTTGATTATCAGCTGCCAGGAGCACACACAAGTATCATGAAGACTACTTCCTCTAGCCTGTTCTTCACGTCATTTCAGCAACACAGAAAACACACATGAGAACTGGCTTTGTGTTGATTATGGACTTGTGTTGGTTATGGTATAGGTGATGTTTATCAACCTAAACCAGTTCAAACCCCATAATGCTATTTGTTGGCAACTGAGTATTGCTGGGCTTTGAGAACCATTTGCTTTTTAAAAAACACTATAATAAAAAATCCTTTTTAGAAAGATCTAAACCAGCCATGGAAAATCAGAGTCTCCCTATCGATTTCTGTGAGTTTGGGACTGAACTGTAAGGTATAAGATTTGGTTAGTCTGGTTTTTTCCTCATTTTATTTGTGCTCATATAAATCTTGGTTTGTTTTCTTCCCCACGCTCATCTAAATCGTAACTGGGTGGGAGGTTGCACTTAATATAAGGCAAATCTAACCCCACAAAATACAGGTAGTGATGAAACACACTGCCTTCTGCAAATGCTTTTCAGACTCTCACCGTGGCAAAACACGTACTGCTTCAGGCAGCGGTCCCAGGCTTTCAAAGGTTGGTTCAATGTATTGAAGAAAACAAGCTGTTATTAGACAGGAGGTAATGTGTTTAAGTCGATGGATTCGGATCATCACCATTTAGATCACAGATATTTATCACCATCTTAAAGCTGAATTCATTGAGTCACAATCCCAGCTAGAATCAAGAAACCAATTCCCATGATGTCCTATAACTTGCTGCTGCTGCTGAGGATCACACAATGTGTGCCACAGGAGAGTGATTCTGTACAATTCTCATTTCATCCCAGTTTTCATCCAAGAGCGACGGCGACACAAATCATAAGCTAAGAGTACACAAAAGTGCCGTTTGAAAATTGCTGCTAACAGTCCAAGTGTTTAAATATTTTACACAGGTGAAGATTACCTACAGGTGTTTTAATTGCAAAATGTGTTTTGACAGAGATTTAAACTAGAAGTTTCAGTTTACCCAGCCCCAAAAGATTTTATCTTGTAGCTTTCTCCTGCCTCGTTCCTATTTGCACATTTGCACTGACTCCTACTTGGAATTTTTGTGAGACTGAGTCAGTGAGCTGCATGTTGAAGAAAATGTGAACAAGACATTTTCAACATCTGTAGTACAAACTACCATTATTAACATCAAAAATGGGTATTGCATCAAGAAATGGTGATCCAAACAACGAGCCAGGCATTTCCGAAACTTCCATGTTGCAGTTTCCTACAAAGCCTTTAGGCAACGAACTGTTGCCTGACACTGTGTTTTAAAATCTGAAGAATACTTCTAATTTAATGAAAACAGTCCCCTCTCCTTCCAAACTTGCTGCTGCTTCCTGGCTAACAATATTATACAACATATAGCTGCCTGTACATTTTACTTAACCAGTTGTTAAACACAGCACAATACCAGATAAATACAGGAAAAGTGGAAACAAGGACCCCTTGTGTAGTTTAAACTAAACTGCAGACCAGAGAAGTGTTTCCCCCAGTACATTTGAGAACCAAAGGGGTGCTGTCTAAAATGTAAAGCAGAGGATTTTGACTTTGGCTTCATCACATTTGTCAGCTAACCCTGCCAAAGTCACTTTGCCACTCCTTGCCTGTTCAAGAGGGAAAATACCACCTTACAAATTTGCTAATTAGTTTCCTTGTGATTTCATCATGGTTTCAGAAGTTGCAGCCGATGGAGTGTGGTATCTATTAGCAATATGTAGGTGTGGTACAAACAGACAGGGGGAAAAAGGTACAAAATGTGGCAGAGAACCAAGTGCAATCGCCCTTTGTTACAGGTTCTCTGGCTGCTATGTGGAAAGGGAAAAGCATGGTTTTGGCCAATAAAGCACAATCCCCCATAATCCTGCCAAGTGAGTAAGAAAAGCAGGAAGAAACGAGATACCTCTCTCCGTGGAAGAGTGGAGCGATTCTTTGTTCATTTAATAACTGCTCGCTGACTGACCCTCTCCCTGTGCATTCATGCTACTCTCACCTCTGTGGCAGCTTTAAGAAAAGAAAGGATGTAGCTACAGGTAAAAAAAAGAGGAAAAAAAACCCTAAACATTTGAAAAACTCTGTATACATATATATAGAAGATGCAGAGCCACGGACGTGGGCTGTTCTTAACCGCAGAGAAGGATTTCTATTTTGTATTCCATCACGCGCAATAGATGAAAGGGAAGGAGGAAGAAAAGAGGGGGGAAAAAAACCCCGCAAACCCCATAGCTGGTTCTAATATCCCATCATTTCACGAGATCAGCCAGTGCCTGTGCCCAATCGGCGGGTCTGAAGGAAGCAGAGCTCTGGCGTCATCGCCTCCTTTTAAAGAAGTAAAGCAAGTCATCACTCCGGGTTATGTAAGGCTCGGGCTATGCCAGACTCAGTGCCACCCTCTCAAAAAGGAAGCTGGGAGGGGGACAGAGGAGCCACCAACGTTTTCATCAGGAGCTTCCCCCTTGCTTAGGTTAAGCAGAGGAGACCAGGAAAGAGCCCAGGCGTTGGGACGGAGCAGGCAGCCGGGGAAAGGCTCAGCGACCGACCTGCGCCATCGTCAGTCCGCAATGCCCTGCGAAGGGGGCTGGGGGACAGCTCTCCTCGGGATCTCATCCTTTCTTCCCACCCAGCAGCCCTCAAGCCCCACCTCGCCCCGCTGAGAGTAACCTAGTTCACAAGGTTAATTAAAATGCTGGAATCGGACTCAATAACACACACCCCCCCCAGACCACAGGGGCCGCTCCTCCCACACTCCTCTCCACTCCTATTACCTTCCCCCCCTTCCTCCCAGATTTATGGGCAAAGCACCCGCAGACAAGGGGCTTCCACCTGCCTCTACCACCCTCCGACAACCCAACACGCCCAGCAAGGCAACCTGTGCAAAGAGAACTAACACAGCGTACGGTACTGCCTGTTCTCGGCAAAGCACCCAAGGGGATTTTTATTTGCTTAGTTACTTATTTATTTTCTTAGTGTCACCATTTAACGAGTCCAGTGAAGCCACTCCAAGGGAGCTGGGTGCCTGCCACAGGGGCTGCACGGCCATTAGCAGCTCCCATACAACGTGCCGGGTACACGGACGCCTGCTCGCCGGGCAGGTCCAAAGCCCTCAGGCTGCACACAAACCCACCATTTGTTCTGAAAGACAGACTGTACTACAGGGAAACTTCCAGAAAAAAAAAACAACCAACAACAAACCAACAAAACCCGGGTAAATGATGCAGCTGTCTCTATAACAAAGCAAAGTTCCCAGAGAAATCAGTGGGGCTTTTGCCTAAAGGAGTGGAAAACCTTCTCCCCTGCAATGTCCGTGTAACCCTTCTGCACTGCTCAGTAGCCAGGATGGCTAAAATGGCAAACACTCCTATCCAGTCTCTTTTCACCTTTGATAGGAACAATATCTTTTGTATTTTCTTCAGCTGGATTGTGGAAAGGCAGGAGACAAGCCAGCTCCTAACTTTCTGGGTTTTAGGAAACCAACACAACTCTCCAGTGCAAGATCTGGGGGGGCGGGGAGTGTTATCCATAACAGACACAAAGCAACATTGGAGATGCTCTTATCCCCTCTCCAGAACTGAGAAAACAATATAAACCCCCCTCAACTTTTCAGTCACCTGAGAAATGCATCCAGCATCAGCAGTTAGAGGCAGGTTGGGTGAGTTACCCACAACCAGCTGACCTGGGCCTGAGCCGCACGGTCTGCACCCCATCAGTAAAAACATATTTAAACACTCTGATCCATAAGGATCTATTTTTCAAGGTAATGCAGTTTCCTATAACAATTTGATACAGTTTAAACACATGCCAATATTAAACCACAAGTTTATTCTTTCACACGTAGTGACCACACTTGTACCACCTCGATGGTACCACTCTTTGCATGCAATTACTGGCTTGGAAAGCAGTTTAGGAAAAGTCACTACAAGGATTAAACTCTATCTGGTTGTTTAAGAAGCGTGCAGTACACCATGGTACACAGAAGGTCAGCTCTCATTTCCCAGGCTTACAAAGATCAGGGCCATTGCAGAGGCAACAACTTGACTGTTGAGAAGAGGTTTGCTTCCCCAGGACATGCCCCTCTAGCTGCTTTAGAAGCTGGTGGGCTCTAGGGGAAGCTGCACCCAGTCACAAGTAACCAAAATAGAAGAGTCAAGGTAGGGAAGTACGTCCAGTGAGAAGGAGAAAACCAGGACGATGTCCATCACCACTCTTTCCCTCAATAAATCCACCTTGCACTGTGCAAACTGTAACTTACAGATTAAATTATTACTTATTGATCCCCACTACTCTGGGATATGTAAACACAGAAGACAGGAACCCTCCTGATCACCTCTCAGTGCTTTTCTAGATTTTAGCAAGTCCTGACTTTTGTTTCTCTCTCCATCTTTTTCTCCAGCTCATCCAATCAACAAAGAGCCTCCTCTCCTCTCTAAGCTTACTCCGACAGCCCAGCACCTTTCTGTAGCCCCTGCCACCAGTCTCTGGCTAAACAGCAAGGATGAGAGATCAAAGCACGTGTATCACCCCTCTGAGGCAGAAAGCGAGAAGCCATCGAGCCCCCTGTGCCCATGTAACTGCAGCAGATGGAAGCATCTCATTAAAGGGTTCCTCAAAGAGCAGCCACAGTCCCCAAGGCCACCTCGACCTTGGAATGCCCACCTACCCTCAATACCACCCAAACATATGGCTGTGAAAAGCTGCTTTCTAAAAGGAGTTGGGAGATTAAAGGAGTAAGTACGTATCTACTCCTCCTCTTCTTAAGGAATGCATTTCTTTTTCTAGTACACAAGGAAGACAACTCAAACCCAGTTTTCTAAGAGAAAATGCTGTGCAGTTGTCATGGTTTGAGGTAAAACAAACCAATTTTCTGTTCAGTAATTTTACTTTTTAGCTGGGCCTCTTCTAACTAACCAAAGTCTGAAATTAACAGCACATTGTTCAGAGACTGTTCTGTCTCACAGTGATAAGACCTGATTACACCAAGGGATGGTGCAGAGAGGCCCTTGCTTATACTTATTGCTGGAACAACCAAGGTCAGGGAATTTTGTTATTTGCCACGTTGGAGGGTGGGAAGCAGAAAAAGCATTGAGGGGTCACACTCGTAGGGAGGAGCAGACTGGAGAGGTGACCCCAAATTGACCAACTAAGGTATTCTATCCCATCCCCATCATGCTCAGTAAAAAAGCTGAGGGATCAAAGGGTCAGCTTTCTTCCTTCAATGGCTGACGCCTAAGGAGGACCCTGTCCGTCTGCCTTTGATCCTGATCCGGAATCCAGCTCCTGTCGGTTACCCAGTCCAGCCTGGGACGTTCACTGGTGCTGCTGGGGACGTGATTGTCACCCTGGGAGCTTGACACGTATACTTTTTTTTCTTTCTTTTATACTTTTTTTTTCCCTTTTTATTATTTATTGTATTATTATTTATATTTTCATTAAAGTAGTTTAGTTTTTCTAAACTCCTGAATCTCTTTAATCCCTTCCTCTCCTCTCTTTTCCTTAGGGGGGGAGGGAGGGGTCATCATCTGTCTGATTGGTCAAAACCAGGACAGCAGTCCAGTCAAAAGTAGTAAACAAAGAGATTTCAGGTTGTGGGACTAATCTCCATTAACTGATACGAGCAGGACCACCTTAATCAAGTAAAAAGTGCAAGTAAATTAGTTTCTAACAGCAACTCCTTTTCTTTTTTTCCTTTAGCAGTGTGGGCTTTCCTAAATCTGGGTATAAAATGATACAAAATATATATAATTTAGCAGAGTGTTATTCAGGAGGCTGCCTCCACACTCTTCCTCTGCTTCTCCCTTTCATACAGGTGAGTATAACATGACCCAGTTTATAAGAATAACTTCAGAAGAAAAGCAAAAAAAACCTCATGGACATGAGCAGGAGGAGCCTGCTAAATTAACAGATCTATATCAAAGGCTTTGGTTTTTTCCCCTGTAAGGACAGATATTTGCTCTGTTCCCAGCCCTCCACATCCAGCTGGGGACTCCCACACACACCAGAGTTTTGTTGTGTTCCAGCTCTTTCTGGGGAGGAGAAAAGACTGAATGACTTTGGGCTGGGAACCACATCAATAAGACAATCTCTAAAAATGAGCAGCAGCTCCCTGCACCTCAAGGATACATTCATGTATCATTCACAAAAAAAAGAAATATTAACCCACACTTCCACATGTCTTTAAAAACAGATTTCCAAAATAATTTCAGCTTTAGTAACTCCAGGTACTAATGAACTTCCTAGTAAGTATGATGTTAAGTACCGATTTTCCCCCTCAGGTTAGACAAGGAAATTATCCAGGCAGCTAAAAATCAATTCCACTTTCGATGTAATTGCACCCCTTTCTGCATGCACCATGATGATGAGCTACAAAGAACCATAAAGGAACATGATATTAAACAAAATCCTCACTCCTGCTACAATTCCGTGCCAACCACCAAGTGAAAATCGTACGCACAGCTTATCCAGCAGCACTCCTTTAACTAATCCTGCTTTCCTCTAGCAAGAGTTCAAGGAAAGCAATGAGATTTTCAAACCTGAATGGACAGCATCTGTCACCTGAAGTCAAGTACTCCTGCCCCTGGTATCTTGGGAAACTCAAAACTGTGAGTACTCCAGTGGGAAACTCAAGTTCAAACAACAAGCAGCATGAAATATGTTCAACATGTTCAACATGTTCATATGTTCATGAAATATGTTCATCATGTTCAACAACATGAAATATGTTCTGGATCACGTCCCAGAAATAAGAGGTACCTCTGTTTGAATCTGTCGTGATACTATCAAATGTCATAGACAGGGATGAGCATGCTTTTAAGAGAACAGGGTGAGGAAAAGGGTCTCTCTCTCCCCTCGCTAATCTCCTGTGACAACCTCTCAGAGGTTCTAAGCCGTGGCCCTAGTGCATTCACACTACTAAGAAGTTGGGATTTCCAATTCTGTACCACCAACACTACTGTGCTCTTTATTTACTCCTCTCTTAGGGTCTATGTGTCCATAGAAAGCCCAAACAGAACACTTTTGGTTTGCTCCAGCACTTTGTCAGGGAAGAGGAGGAACAGGGTAAGTCCAAGGTGGGAAGAGGTAGTGCAGACTGCCTCCACCTTCTCCTGTTTTCCACAAGTCAAACAGAGATGCCACGGAGCTAGCAATTCCCTCAGCCCTGGGGAAGGAAAGAGGGGATGGGAAATGAAAAAACAGGCCAAGTGGAAAACACAGGGCAGAAGACAAGGCTAATTGCATGGAGATTATCATATCACAACAGTAGTATCTACTATTACTTGGTGTTGCTTGGTACATCTTCAGAACTGCAAGACTACCATGCTATTGGAAAACTGTCCACTGCTGTGCCCCAGAAGTCCATGTCTGTTGTACCACACACCCTGTAATGCAAACACAACCAGCAGCCTTTGAGAACCACATCTGAAAGCCTGTGCTCACCAAGGCACCTTTCGGAGCACTGAAACAACCAGCTCTTTGCTGAGCTGCACTAAAAAAAACACAGTGTTTAACCCATATTCTCAGAGGTAAGAAAACAAGCAACTTCCTGTCACTATTAATAGCAGAATTACAGCAATGCGTATGAGCAGGAGACAATGAATTCCAGAGACTTCAATCAGAACAATCCAAAGACATTCAGAAAAACACCCGGAGCACTACGGTGGGATTCATTCAAACACTCCCCTACCGTGGCTTTTCCTTGGGAAGGCTCAGAGGTACAAACAGTCCCTGCATTTGAAATGATGTGTAAAATCCATATTGGAGGCTTGTTTCCTTTTTTTGCTCAAATTAGCTTTTATTCCTATCGAGATCTACAGGGCCCTGAGCAACCGCCGGGATCAGAGAAAAAGCCCAGGACTCGAAGCAGCCCTTTATCTCTGCAGCCATCAGCACCTCAGGCTTCCAGCAAACAGGATTTAGGGAGTTAACAACAAAAGTTCTTAGCAGTCACGAGCCAGTATCACAGAGAAAACAGATGCAGTGGGCAGGGATGAGAAGGCTGGAAAAGCAGTGGAAGCCTCCGGCTAGGTTTGAAGCCTGCTGCCGGGGTGGGCGTGCAGTCTGGCAGCCACCAGGAAGGGGCTCTACGTGTCAGGGGAGGTATGTCCAGGAGAAAGTGCTCTAGAGGAAAAGACAGAAGTTATATGAGCCCTTACACACGATGCCAAGGTTCATTAACTGACCAGCTCTGAAGAAATGCACAAAGGAAGTAAGCTGTGTTTAATTAACTCCCACTTACTCAGAAATATTCAGAAAACTAGTCTTCTGTGCTCTTTTTCTTCCTTGGGGGCAGGGGGAAAAGGTTTAAGAACTCATTTTATCAAGACTGAAAGTTTATACCAAAAATGTTCAAACTGAAGTAAACTCTAGACCATCTATGGGGCAGCCTACACTGAACGGAAACAAGATTTCAGGTTCTCAAAGCAGAAATGAGGAAATACTGCCCCAAAACTGAACACAGCACTCTTAATTCCCACAAAGGGAAAGAACACAAAGTTGATTCCATTCACAATGTACATCAAAAGGACAAAAGCAGTTTAAAACACAAGCCACTGCTAAGTCTGAGACCAGACTATCCACCATCAACAGGTGAGGGTAATATCACATTAACCTTGGACTCCGAGGCTCATAAGTAATCTGAGTCACCAGCAAAACATGGAAAACCTGCATCCCCAAAACCAAAGCCACTATTTCACAAGCAAGCAGTAACACCCGTTAGGTTAATAATTGTTGTAAACACTATTACTTAAAGCGAGTAATCAGTTTCAGTTTGGAGGAAATGGATACGCAGCCTGTCACCTTTCCAATCACTGTGAAAGATTAATAATCCCTTAATTCTTGCAGTGCTAGAGATATTATGCAAGAGCCCGTCCACAAGGGAAGGATCCCCCCAGGATTCCTGATGGAACATCTACAGCACAACCACGTTACCAGGAGGGGAGGAGAACAGCACAGCTGGGAACAAGAACAAACTTTTAACAGAAATTACTGAAATTAAGCTTTTCAAAGGTTCATAGTATAAACATTAGAGCACTTCCTTCCTTCTTGTGAATAAAAGTAACTCTCTGCTCCTAAGAGGATTTTTATGAATGAGGGCCATCTACAAAGAGACAGGACTATAAACATCAGATGGCCAAAGTAAAAACGATTCTCTTAACTCTGAAGTCAGCTATATTTCATAGACAAATAGTAGAGACCGGTTTTATATCAGACCTAAGGTAACAGAGATGCCAAACAACAGTTCTGAGGCAGTGAAGGGATACCAGGAAAAGCAGAGTGGACATCTCCCCAGAAAACAGTAATTACACAGCTAAGCACACATCCTCCCATTCAGGCAGACAGAATTACAGCTGAAATAATCTTGCTTTGCTCAGACTGGGTTAGAGAGAGTTTTTCCTGCACTTAATGAACAACTCTAAAAACATTTTATGTTAGTTACGGTTAATTCTCTTTTTACTCTTCCTACATTTGTTAACATTTATTTTTAATTAGTAACTAAAGAAATATAAAGCATAAAAGTGGTTCTAATGTTGTAAGATGAAAATAAACAGCTGTTATTAACAGTTAGCAGTGTTCTGACTGTACCTGTATCAACTGTTTGCTTTGGAAAGAGTAATCCCAACAACTGATTATGGGCATCCAGCCCCAATAATATAGATGTAGCTATAAAATACATAGGTCTACGACAAAATAACCACAGAGAATGACCCACTGGGACATGACACACAACCACCCCTCTCTGTTAGTAAAAGTTTGTCTGCAGTGTCACGCTTCCGATTGCTCCGCTGGGAGAAGGCTCCTGTGCACAAAGTGACAAGGTCACCACCAGTCTCTTTAAGGCAAAGTCATTTCCTTTTTCCACTTCCCGGCAATTCCTCTGCTCCCTGCCTGAACTAACACTTTGATTTCTCTTCCTCTCTCCTTAGAAAAAGCCACCACATGAACAAAACCAGAGGAATAAAATTCACTTCTGTAAACATTTTAAGAGCGTTTTAAATCCAACCAGAATCTTCATGCAGCACGTGGTTCAAAGAATATTAAAAAAAAATAAGCAAAACAAGCCCAAAACAACACTCAAGAACGACAACATACTCTGAAACCAAAAATACTTTAGTAACTAGAGTAAGAGAGTAGTATGTGTCTTTAGCACATTCTATGCCACAAAAAGGAAGACTGTTCTCAGCAGGTTGAAGCAGATGCATTCACAAATCTGCATGCTCTTTGAAATTATTAAAAATGACAATTTTGGAGAAAGCAAATACAGCATCCCCTCAGGCTCCAGTTGTAGTTTGATGATAAAAGGAGTCTGGTGGCAAACACAGGACTGGGAATTCCCGCCCCAGTCATGCACTGCTATCTACATGCCCTAGAACAGCACCCCTTCCACTGGACCAACAAATTTCTCGGATCGTGCCACGAACCAGAGCCGTTACCTAACCTTGCTTAAATGTCACCGGCACAGCACAGGTCCACAAACAGCCACACTGCTCCCAACCAAGGAGAAGAGTGGGGCAGTTACAACAAGGTGAAGATAGAAGGTGGTGACTTAATCAGCACTGCCACCTTTTTATTGTAAAACAAACCAATCAACCCACCCCAACCTGTATGCTCTCAGAAAAGAGTACTTTCCAGTTGAGAATTGCCCAAAGCACCCATTGAATTGTTTACCTATGGGCAAGACAGTGATGTCAATATCTTTAATTTCACCAGATCCTTTTAATAATACAAGTAATTGCCAAGTTATTTATTAACTTCTTTATATAGTTGCTTCCCCAGAATCTATAGCTATTTTAAAAATTCTACCCTCCTTAAATTTTATGCTCATGGCGTGTTTTCACAATGGGATTTTTTTTTTTTTTGGCCAGAATTACAAATTTAACCTACATTAAATCCCTGTTTAAACTAAACACCCACATAAGCACCTCTCCCTACCAAGGACTGGACAAATCCTAACCCTTACGCAACCTACCAAGGTGCCTCTCACCGAGATTAGTACCAGCCGTTTTGTGTAACAAACAAATGCAGGGGTTCACAGCCCCATTCACTTACCACTCTCATCAAGTAAGTCCTCCTCATCATCCCCATCATTGTCCTCCTCCATCGCCTCCTCCTCATCTTCCTCCTCCTCCTCTTCCATATCCTCCTGCTCCAAGTCCGGGTCCAGGTCCGGATCACTCCCTGAGATTGACTCGTCTGACATGATTCCCAGTGGTGCTCCTTGTGCATTACCTGCTCATGTTCTACCGTGAGGCAGCCCTAGGGGAAAATAAATAAAAGGAAAAGAAAAAAAAAAGAAAGAGAGGTACAAAATGAGCCCAGTAATGCCCAACCTCAGAGCCTCAAGGCTCAAAAATCAGAGCAGGATTACTGCATACAAAAACCACAAGTCTGCCATCAGTCTTTTAAATAACAATTGTGCATAAAACCCTGTGCAGAAAATGGGTGCCATAAGCAGCGTCTCATAATGATGTAAGCCCAGCACCGGAGAATCGGTATTACACCAATACATTAACTAATGGCTGAAAAAAACCACCTTTCCTGGTATCTTTGACGTGTATGCAGCAAGAAGCCCCCTGGTATTGACACCTGATTATACAGAGATGCAAAACTAAACCCATGAACAATGTCAGAAGAGTGCCACCCAAACATGGAGCACAGAAAAAAGGACCAGTCTCAGAACCTCGTACGGGTACCCCTCACCCTGATCCCCCAGCTCTGCAAGCGTCATCGCAGAAAGCAGAGCGTGGGTTGCAGGCAGAAGCCACCTCCTTAGCTGTACCTGCTGCCAAGGTCACCCAGCTGCTCATCACAGACTCAGGTCTCTGTTCCAACCAACAGAGCAGAGACAGCGTTACCTTAATAACGGTAGGGACAGAAGACAACGAAGACCCATTTTTTAAAGGCTGCGTGTCCCTTTGAATAGCAGGGTAAGAAGAAAAGCAAACACAAAGGAAGGATGGATCAGAGAGAATTTGCATTGCCTTCCTCTAAAGGACAAGGCCAGAGCTGGCTGCGCAGAACTCCGTTACGCCACTCCAGTGCATCACAGCAGAGATCGTGGTAGAAAACAACAATAAAATCTAAAGAGAGGGCCAGGGCAATCACAAAGTCACAAGTTTATCTGTTCAGATCATGTACTGCCACATCTGGGCAGAGATGCCTATCTGGGCTCTCCTCTTCCAAGTGCAAAGAGTTATCATAAGGGAGCTGTGTAAGCAGACTTAAAACAAAAAACCTGAAGAAACACAACAAGAAAGGAACATCAAGAAGGCACCTTGATCTTGAGCAACATAAAGCAGAGGATGTGTACAAAAAAAAAACCCCAAACCAACCCATTCATGCCTCAGAAGAATTACTACCCACACATTCCCCAAAAAGCTTTGAAGAAGGAAGAGGGAAACATTTCCTTGTTATTCATTTTCCACTGCCCCTACTTCCACACTTCCAGTGTAAACCATGAAATGCCGAGAACTAATCAGCCATATTTACATAAAAAAAAGAAAAAAGACAAGACACTTGTAAGCAGATAAAGCAGCCAGCACATCGACAAACACTTCAAGAAACAGAACAATTTCATTGTCAGCTGTGTCTTGGCAGTGGCTAGATGAGCTCAGAAACTTGAAGGCTACAGACACAACTCAACACCCCTGTAGCAGGGCTGAGAGTCTAACTGTCAAGTATGCCGCCTTATTCCAGCTGAAGTCATCAGTTCCTGCTTTTCCTCTCTCAGCTCCTCAACACTGAGCATCTGAAAGAAAATAAACACAAGGGAAGAGCAGGCTTCGCAGAGATTGGTGTTGGAAGGGGAAGCCTTTCACCACTAGGACCCAGGAGCGCTTTAACCCCAGGCAGAGACAACTGAAGTCCCTACACAATTACACGTTTCACAAAATAAGTTGGCTTAGTCAAGCAGATGGAAGAAAAGGCCAAAAATCTAAATTAGCTCAAGTGGATTCACGCCAGTTTACACAAGGCAAAGAGATTTATTCAGCTCCTGTGCTCTGCTGGTGGGCAGGTACCGAGGCTGCTGTGACACGGTGACCCCCAGCACCCCAAACCTTCTGACATCTGGTGGCTGCAGACACAAAGTGATGCATTATCACACGTTTTTCCTGACAAACACTGTGCTAGAGTCTACCTGTATCTCAAAACAGCAGCTTATTTTCACTTCCAAACAAAAACTGTGTTTCCTTCCAGCTGATACTCAGCCTTAAAGAAAACAAACACTGTTTTACTCTTTACAGGTTGTTCTCAAACCTGTAACTGTAAAGCTGTGTGTGTTTCCTTCCTTTTCAGAAGAAGGTAGTCAGTAGTGTCAGCCTTTGTGGGTCTCTGCTGGTCACCTGGGGCTTCAAGAGGATGTATTTATTCCCATGTTGTCCATACTGTGCTATAAAGCAACTGGCCTGCTGTCTGCCAGAAACCATATCAACAGCTCAAGCAAATGAAGCACCAAGCCAAAAAAAACCCAAAGGAAAAAAAAAAAGGAAGGGAAGGGAAAAAAAAAAAAAGGAAGAAGAAAAAAAAGAAGTACTAAACTGGCAGGAATGAATTCTCATCTACAAATGGGAAATGCAGAAGTGCTGTAATGTCACTCCACGCTCCAGGTCAGAGAATGACACATGATACAGTCTCTCCATCAGCATCTTCCTCTGTATCATCTCTCATGTGTCATTGTTTGTTGCAGAACCTTAAAAAAAACAACCCCCCAAAAAACCCAAAACCAAACAACAACAACAACAAAAAACCCACCCAAAAAAATCCCCCAGCACACCACAAAACACTTACTGAAAATTGTGTAAAGGAAAGGCTATGGGTCCTTGTATTCCTATAAATAAACCCAAACCCCGTGGAGAGCACTTATCTCAGACTGGGGTAGGAAAGGGGTCTAATCTAGGCTTTATTTCTGTTCAGCAGTAAACACATGTTCTTTCTAAGCTAACTCTGGACACCCGTTCAGCAGCCCCAGCCACATGCAGGGGAGTTGAACAGAAGCTTTCAAAAAGACCTAATTAACTCTTGCAGAAGCTGGGTGAAACGAAGACTGTTAACTCCCCTCTGTGCCTATTGTCACACTGCTGCCCATCTTCCTCCCTCCTTCCCTCCCACCTTCCTCCTCCTCGGCTCCGGCAGCTCAGGAGCCGCTCTTCCGCCGCGTGGGGTGTCTGGGGAGGGCTGTCACCCTGCGAGGTGGCAGCGGGGACACGGCAGGACGGGCAGGTAGGCATTGCACAGCCGTGAGATTGCCCTCGTTTCTCACACCGATCTGACCCAGTTCGGAGCCTTCCGCCAAGGGGAGTTACACAACAGGGCCAGATTGGAGCTGCCGCCACTCTTTTATGGCTGAGTTATTCCAACCTGCCCCATCTCTTGCCTTTGCACACACAGGAGCAACGCAGAATCGCTGCAGGAAGGGCACTTTACCCTCAAGTAATCAAAGTCACCATTGGTTTGGATTTTCCAGGTGTCCTGTACGAGACACACCATTGAGGATGCTGCCCTGACACAGAGAGGGGAGCTGCACCCCAAGGAACGTGCTGTAAGAGGGTTACCAGCACTGAGGAATACAAGCCAAACCTCCTGCACCACCACAGCCAACACAAGAAACCCAGAAAGTCACAGAATCACAGAATCTCAGGGATTGGAAGGGACCTTGACAGATCATCTAGTCCAATCCCCCTGCCAGAGCAGGAACACCTAGAGCAGGTCACAGAGGAACGTGTCCAGTCCATACAGTACAGGGCCCCGTTCGATAACTGGTGAGGCCGCGCAGGCAATGGGGTGAAAACACTTGGAAAAATTCCTCTTGCTTACTCAGGGAGGAGAAAAGAGCTGTCATGTTTATCCTACCCGGGTAGTTAAACCCTGCAATCAACTGCACATCAAATTAACATCCAAGACAGCCTCTCTCATGTATTATGTCCTGTCTTTCAAGAAAGATAAAAATAATTCTGAAGGGGTTTTTTTTTTTGGGGCTTTGCTTTTTTAAGGTAGAACATTTCAGATAGTAAGAAAATGTCATGTGGTGGTGAGGGCTGCCTCCACAGCCCACAGAGAAATGAGACCCCGGTCTGGCCAAGGAAACTTCAAGGGGTTGGAAATGTGGACACATTCCTGTTGTTCCTCGTGTTTTTCTTTCACTCTGCAAAGGTTTACAAATCCCCATTTCTTCTCACAGATGAAGTCAAGAGCAAAATGTGAAAGTGAACTTTCTCCCTCCTAAGTGATAGTTTTTCACCACAGGGTCACGTGTGCCATGAGCCAAACTATTCAGGGAAACAGCAAACAGACATCATGGGATCCGGTGACTTTCCCCACTTGTGTGTAACATCACCATTTCATCAAAGGACTCACCAGCACCATAAAAACCAAACTATTCTTTAACTATTACAAACCAGTAGAAAGGAAGGATGCAGGAAAGGGTAGACTGGACTCCGTCCTAACCTGAGCAAGGAGGAGCAGGATTCCCCTGTACCTCCAAGGAAGCCACCAAAGCCAAAGTGGCTTTTACCAAAGCTCTTTGCCTGATAGGGCACAAGCAATTTAGGCACAGGACACGCTCATTCCTGAGCACACACCCATCCCATACAAATCCCTTCAGAAAGGGCAGGTTTAACACTAATGTTACTCTGGGGCCGAATAGCAAAGAGGATTCCATCTCCTCCCCGACCTTCAGCCAAGCCCAATATCTGGGACTCATCAAGATTTGTCCCTTAAAGCCTGTTTTGTAACCAAGACTTCACACTGGCCATCGTGGTGCCTGGCCATAGGAACAGGATCAAGCCTGCTGGTGCATCACAAGGGGATTTGCACAGAGGGTTTCCTAAAACCAGCTATTTCAAAGTCAGTGCTGCATTAATGCTCCTCAGTTGCTGCTACACAGTCATGTTCTGGGGGAATAATAATTGCCTTTACCTTTTTTGTTTCTGTCTTTTATGTTTGTTTGTTTGGCAGCAAAACGGTTGGTTGGTTGATTGGTTGGGGCCAACACTCCAAACTGGGTGCCTATGAAGGTAACTGCTGGTTCCTCAGGAGAAATCTCATCTAGCTGGCTGCTAGCACAGTATTGGTACCTTATAGGAAGCCTTCAGTAACTAATGGGAAATTATTATAAAGCATAGAGATGGATCACTAATGAAGTCATGAGCTTACACTCCTCTGTAAGATCAAAAAAAAGACCTTGTAACAGTTTGCAAGTTGCAATGTTATTGCAAAATAACAACAAAACCTTTTCTGTTCAATTTCAAAAATCTAGGGAGAAATAAACCCAAGATCAACAGGTTTGGATAGTCTGATTCTAAAGAACATGAGAACTTCCCTAATTTATGTTATGTATCAGGTCAACATCTCTATTTTACGTTATCATGTAAAAAACAGCAGGGGAGAGGGAAAATCACTTAAAAGGACAAATATTTTCTCAAAAAAGAGCCAAGAGTGTAACTGACCAACACCAGTATTGGTCCAGCAGATCCCCTACATCTTTTTAACAAAGTGTTTACTGAAAAATCAACTGCAACTTCTTTCCCCAGCGATAACCCTCACAAATTGCATTTAAAGCCACCCTTAATTGATTACTTCATGATTTAAATGCCTTCTTCCTTTGTAGTCTGAGACTGTTAAGACTCCAGCAATACAGCTTTTCATGTGTGACACAGATAACTGGTGGTGACACTGCTAACTGGGAAGGAAGAAAACAATTCTCCTCCTTCATTTCCTCTTGGTCAAATCGCAACAAAACTAAGTGGCATTGACCCCCTCTAAGTGATGTGTTTACTACAGGAATATTAAACTGAAGGAAGGGAAAAGAAGGAGCCTGTAAAATTATAAACTGGAGAGCATCTCCTTGCCCTGGACCAAGTGTGCTTCCCCCAACCAAACACAGGCACAACCCATCCAGGCTTTGCCCACACTTGATGTGAGTATTAAGGAGCTCACTGTGATTTGTGGGGAACAGGAATTGAGCAAAAGAATAACAGAGTGCTGTAAAAAAACACTTTCATGTCAGTTTCAGGAGTTGCAGAACCTGCTCTTTTATTCTCCCTCCTAAAAGGCATCACAATAGTAAAACCAACCAGAAACTGGTTGCTCCCTGACAACAAAAAAAGCAACAAAAGCTGCCTCAAGAAGGGGTGGGAGAAAGTAAGAAAAAAACCCAAAACCACCCAAAACCCCAGCCCATAAAGAAAGAAAAGGGAGAGTTAATCCTTCCCCTCTGCTGACATGAGAGTGCCGGAACGGAGAATGTGACAATGAGCATTACATAAAGCCCAGCTCCCACGGCGCCCCCGAACAAACGAGCTCGTGCCAGTCAATGGCAGCACCTACAGATCATTACACAACCCGGACGGGTGGCAGCCGCACGCACCCGCGTCACCCACCAACTGCTGGGGGAACCTGCTGCCACCACGTCCCTTCGGGAGGGATGAGGCTACACCCCACGGCCGATAGCCCCTACGTTTTGTAACCTTCACAGGTATAAAAGCTCAAATGCTCTTCATAAGACGTCAGCGCCCACTCCCACATGGACTTCATAAGGCAGTGGCCCCATCGGTGAGCCGATGTTAATGGCATGGGTTTCAAAAAGGCTGAGTGCCAAGTCCTGCCCTTGGGCCACAACAAGCCCCTGCATGGCTACAGGCTTGGGGAAGTGTGGCTGGAGCTGCCTGGCAGAAAAGGACCCGGGAGTGCTGGTCAAAAAGTGGCTGAACACGAGCCAGCAGT
>VZTM01024292.1:77600-126437 GCA_013400555.1 Jacana jacana | reverse complement strand
TCTATGTCTCTTACCTTCTTATTAAATTACATCTTAGAAAACATTATAGCTATTTTTAATTTTGTAAAATGTATAATGTAGTGAGATGTAGTGGATTTTACCGAACTGTCTCTTTTTGTACTTTCTTTATGTGATATCTTCATAGTATTACTGTACATAATATTTGGATTTTTCTGAGTAGCAGCGTAGGGTTGCAGAACCCTGCTTTAGCTGTTGATTTAGTCTGTCCCTTCAACCTGGCAATGAGAAATCTGCCAAGTCCTGAGGGTAAGCTTCACCTGCCTCCTCGGGATATACCTACACCAGGACCCAAGCATTTCAGTCCAGTCAGCAACGGCGTTATTCAGATGCCTACCAGTCATAGCCATAAGACTGACACGAAGGAATCAGTCAGTGAGGTCACACAGCAGGAGGAGGTTTGTTCCAGGGAGAGAAGTCTTAGGTCTCTGGTGAAGTTTTAGTGCTACTAAAGGAATTCATTTGAGCTAGCAAACAAATTAAAAAAGCAGATCCCCATCTGCTTACTTATGGTGTAAACCTGTTGGTCTTTTTAAGTTGAGTTAGGAGTAGCTGTGTGGAGTAGCAGGGTCTGGCTCTAAGGCTGTCTATGGCTGCATTGCAGAAACTGTCAAACGCAAGTAGACGCTACAGACCAAAGAAGTGCTACTTGCACAGGAACTGAGGAATTTCTTCCTGCTTTTCTTAGTTGCTTTGTCATTACGTAGCTGCGAAAACCTCTTAATAGGTTTTCTGTTACATTTGGTATTTTATCTTGGACTACTTTGATTATGAAAGGTGCAATATGGTGGTGACCTAAATGACAGCATTTACTATGCTACACATGAATGCATTTATTATGGCTACTGCATTTACTGTTCTATATGTAAATGCATGTACTGTGACTACTGTGTAACCAAGCAAGTAGGATGAATCTGAGTATGAGCTGCAGTACCATATAAATACTGTGTTTTTACAAACATGGGCTGTACAGTTGAATCCGTTGTACTACTGTCTACTGAAGATCATTACATACTTCGAGCAGAGCTGTGGGTACTGGTTTTTAAATTTTATTTTTAGCTTTTCACAGCTTTTTATGTGACTTTTCACTTGCATTCCAAGTCAGTAATGTGTATTTCAGAGTTGCTGAGACATAAATTCCCTGTTTGTGCAAGACACTTATTCTCCTTCACTAAGAGATGCTATCTTTCAGTGCAAAATACTTATGCCATATGTACTTTGTATTAGTTTGCACACAAAACACAACCTGTTTTCTTCTTTTCTTTGGTTTGCTTCTTACTATCGCAACATTAGTTTCTTCCTTTTACTTTTTCCCCTCAAGCTCAGATACTGTTTGGTGTATTTTATGACATCTTTTGGATGCCTGCTGGGTCAGTGTGAAGGATCTGAAGTATTAATTTTGGTTCCAGTAGTAGTATCAAATGTAAACAGTGCAATCTTCTCTTGCTTTTTAAGCTAACAGAATTGAACAGAAGTCTTTGTTGTAAATACACATTTCATTGAACTATATTAATAGCTGGACTGTTTGAATTATATGCTGTGGATGATTTTTTTCTCTAGGTAAGTAAAATACTCAAGTCATTCTTAATATTTGTAGAATGATATAGATGCGAGCAAACCTGCCCCAGTACTGAACACAGCTAAGCAGGATGGACCGATGCCAAAACCCCATAGTGTTTCACTTAATGATACCGAAACAAGGAAGCTAGTGGAGGAGTGCAAAAGACTTCAAGCAGAAATTATGAAGCTGACGGATGAAAATCGGCACCTGAGAGTAAGTTCTACTTCCGTGTTTATATGGAAATGGCTTCACTCCTTTTGATTGAAAGGCCTGGTTTGTCATTAGGACAACAGATGTGCAGTCCAGAAAGTGAATGTAACTACTAGAATGTCAAGATTGATTTGCAATACGGTTTTACTGTCCTTTGTATGCTGTATATTTTGAACTTCTCAGTGATTGAGACTTTGCAGTTGTCATGGAAGAGAAACTGAAGCTGCATAATTTTCTTCTTAAATGAAATGGTCCTATTTAAGGTGGGTCTTAGTTGCTTTAAGTCTAAATCAGAGGTACGAAATTAGTAGCTTTTATTAAAAGTGCATTGTTATTTGTTAAGTGAGTAAAAGAGATCCATAGTGGTAACCCCTGTATCAGAGATTACTAGTCAACAAGAGCAGTTGTTTGGCCAGAGGAGTTAAGCAAACACTGCTTCCCAGTACCTTTATGTACCGTTTCAGTTACCTGTAACTTGTCAATACATCACTGTGTGGCTTTTCTATCTATTTGCTTTTGGGTCTCTGACAATTCCATTGGGCATGGTAGGCTTTTAAAGAACCATGAAATAATGACGTCTCCATACTTGTCATTCTGATTACATTGGAACATTTGGAGAAACGCTGCACAAAGCAGATCTTTCTCCTTCACAATAAAGACTTACTGCTCTTTAATTCTGACACATAGTAAGTGAAAGCAGAATTCTTTGTTGTACCTAGCAAAATTTTCCTAACTGGAGCGTGGAAAGAGACTAGTGTATTACCTGTCCTTAATTGAAGTACTGGGGTTTGCTATGTTCATATTTTGGATTATGGTGTGGTGTAATGCTATTTTTTTTTTTTCCTACTTTATTTAAATGTTCACCAATAAATTTGGCCTCTGAGTTCAGTTTCTACAATTGTAAAGAAGATGTGCTCATAATTTTTTTTCCCATCTGTGTTTTTTCCCCCTTAGGATGAAGGCTTGAGGCTCAGAAAGGTAGCGCACTCGGATAAATCTGGATCACCCACAGCTTTGGCCCTCAGAGATAATGGCTCTAATTCTCTCCCTTCACTTCTTGTTGTAATTGCAGCCATTTTCATTGGATTCTTTCTAGGGAAGTTCATCTTGTAGAAAGAATGAGTGAGANTTTTTTTTTTTTCAATTTTTTTTTTCTTGGCCAGAAAAAGATTTGTTTACCTACCACTTCATTGGTAGTATGGCCCAAGTGGCTATTTTTGTGTACAGCATCATAACAGGCTTTGCCTTTAATGATCTCGCACGGTTAGAAAACACAATCTGAAAAGACAAACTGTTCGGCTACTGGACAAAATTGTACATTGTCATCAATAGCAGGTGTCAGTTGCACAAGTCAGTCCTTGATGAAAATTCATAAATAAAGAATTGTTCTTTCTTTCTGTGGTTTTAATAAGAATTCAAAAATTGTTCAGAGTCTTGTAAATGTTATTTTAATAATCCTTTAAAATTTTATCTGTTGCTGTTACCTCTTGAAAAATGATTTATTAGATTGCTAATCCCACTCATTCAGGAATATGACAAGAGGTATTCTGGGGGAAATGGTGCCTCTTACTGTGTAAATTTTCTCCTTACCTTACTTTGCTAATATCATGGCAGAATTTCTTTCTTATCCCTTGTGAGGCATTGTTGAGAGTTCTTCATCCTTACAATCCTGTCCCATAATATTTAACATGACAAAAGAAATAAAATTGTTAACAGATTTTTCTGCTGGGTAGCCTGTTTGTGTGTGTCGTACTTTTAGAAGGGATTTCTAACAAGTTCATCATTATGGTAATTTGCTACTTGTAACAAATGGCTATTTTGAAGTTTATTTGCTTAAGTCTCTGGCTTAGACTGTTGTAATTGAAGCTTGAGGTTAAAAAAAAAGGTTTCCATTCCATTTGTTTAAAAAAGTTGAACTGTTTTCTGGCTGCTTTCAGCTACAGAGAGGATGGGTATCAAACTTGTTTTGGGACAGAATAATTTGGGTATCCAGCAGGTACAAATACCAGATGTGAATGTTTTCAATACATGAACAATTTGCTTGGATTGTGCGGGAGTTTACTAATCAACCTTCTGTTTCATCCTTGGATCTTCTGGGTGTCTTCCAGGAGTCAACGTTATTATTTGATTCCATAAAGGTACTTCATTCACACACGCCAATTTACTCACTTTAATTCTCTTTTAGCAGATATTCAAAAATGCAATTGGAATGATTCAGACACCCACAGTGAATCCCATGGTGCAGAAGAGTTGATATTTGCTGAGTGAGCTTCGGTTGCTCACCTTTTGAAAAGGAAAAGAATTTTCTGCACCTCTTGGCAGACCTACCTGTGTTAACCATGTATAGCTGAGTTTGAAATAATGCATTTTTGGGGGTCTGAAATGCTTCCCTGCACTTAATCTTACGTCTTGCCTCATCTCTGAATATGTCATAAAACCAAACAGTAGTATTGGAACAAAATATTATCTGTGCATCTGAGTAAGCGTAATCCCGTACAGGGAATTATTGTAGACTGAAAAATTGCAGAAGGGATATACTCCTGTAAGCAAAATTGTGTATCCTCTTGGACAGCTTGACTTGATGTGGTGCAGCTAAGTGTGTTTAGACCTTGGTATATGCACATTTTATGTAGCTGAGAAAAAAATGTTCTGGAGAAGATGTACGTTATCTTGGTTGCCTTTGATTTCTAGTGCTTTTTCTTTTTTTTTTAAAAAAAAAAGGAAACTCCAGTTACATCATGTTCTGTCGTTGCTCTCTCTGAAAAACTTTTTATAAAATCTTGCATATGTGCAAGGAAGATGGTGAAGAAAATGCAAATACTGCTTATCTTTTCACTTAAGCATGCAAGCACAGATGTTTCCAATTACTTGTTCCAGTGTCTGCATTCAAGTCTCCTTCCATCCCAGTGACTGGAAAAAAACATGTTTAAGTCTTGATTATTTTGGTTCCGCTGGTTCAGAATGGTGTAATTCGCTTGGGTTTGGTTTTGTTTTGTTTTGTTTTCTCTAACAGAACATTGCCACATCAAATGTTCATAGCCTGTTCCAAACTGATTCTGTGGAAAATAATGAAAGCAATAGTGTGCAGGACGTAGTTTGCTTCAGACAGAGCAGTCGTGCCTGCGTTGAAGGGAAAAACCAAATTCCTCTGGAAGGCCTTCAGATGTTTCCAGCCTAGTGTACGGAGAGTGTCAAGGGTAGCTAGCACTTTCAGGACTTGATAGCGGGGAAAAAAGAGCCATTGCTCAATGCAGCTGACTCAGGTTTTGATGTCTGGCAGCAGAAATAAGGTAAAAATAACGATAAAATCAGATGGAAGCAACTTTTACAATAAATTACAGACAGGTGGTGGTAAAACTTGGTCATGGTTTAAGTCATGTCTTCAAAGTGAAAGCGTGCAGCGGTCTCGTAACCAGTGTACTTACTAATGGAAAAAGGAGATTGTCTTGGTTTCCAGTAATCCCTTCTCAGCTGTATATAAAATGTAATGCTACAACTATTTTGCTCTCAGGAGTCACTTTGGATGAGATCAACTGTATTCAGTGAATTATGTAATATGGATTAAATTGTTTGTCTTTGTTCCTGAAATGGTTAGAAGTTCTTGCTTTGTCTGCCTGCTTAGGTGTGTCTGTAAGCACGGGGCAATACGGTCTCTCTCCACTGCTCCTGGTGATCCGCTCAGACAGCAGTGCCCGTGAAGTCCTCTGAGACTGAATGTGTAACTTCCGTGAAATGTGCGTCGCTGGTGGCTCTTCTGATGTCGCAGAAGGGCAAGATGGAACAAGTATGCAGTATCAAAGGAGTATTTTAAAGTTTTTATGAATATAGCACTTTAAAAAAGGGTAGTAGGATGGTTCAGGGGGATAAAAAAGCCTAGTTAAATAGAAGATAGAGCTTCTGCAGTAATTCTGGGCACCAAATTTAAGCCACTTTATAAAAGTATGTATGAAATTCATTAAGAAAAAAGTTACTTGTATCAACGCACAAGTTACTTGTGCACTTTGCTCATTCTTTTAAAAGCTGTTGACAAACACTGTTGCCCAGGCTTGCATGTTTCTGCTGCTATGATCCAAGCCAATTTACACATAAGAAGCAACCAAAACACTAGCTTGAAACTTCATTGTCCTCTTGGGAGGAGAGAGGGTGGGAGGAGGAGGTGGAAGGTGACATTTTGCCAAAGGGGAAAAGACAAAGTCAATAAGCAAAACTTATCTTTCAGGCCTTCTTCAAAGTTATTAAAAGTTGAAGTGTTAATAAATCATTAAAAATGTGGTAGTGTCCTTTTTATTTTGGAACTTCTCCATTCTCTGTGTTCTGTAAACTCCTGATAGTGAATGAATGTAGCTGTTCCACCTCGCAGGTGGTGTAACTGCCCTGCTTTTAGGTACTGCTGGTAAAGAGCATGAAGCTGCCCTGGGTGAAAAAATCTGTGTTGGAGTGAAGAGGGGGTGCCTGAATGCAGGCAGCACTGAGGATGTGACAAGCAGGTGTCCTTTTCCTCTTTGGTGTCCCTAGGTATATATGCTTGAACCAACCTGCCAGGGCAAAGGCTTGCTTCAGTCTGTGACGAGAGGGCATGAGAGCTACACAGAAAGCAGCCCTAATAAATGGTTACTATAATATCAAAATGCCCTGCTCTTCGTGTTTGCAGCTGGGATGAAGTTCTATAGCTTGTCTTTTTGGCCACATGCCTGTGCATGTAACAGTTCACCACTGTGCTTTCTACACTGGTTCCTGTCGAGTGGCTTTGCGGTGTGCCTCCCAGAAGGCACAGCTACGGGTGGCACTGACCGCTGCTGCCAGGGAGGCTGTCTCTGCTGGTCTTGAGCTTCTGTGGCAGCTTCAGTCTGGTGGCACACTGTCCTGTTGGGACAAGAGGAGTTGGTTTTTGCACAGGTTTGTGCTTCTGTAGGAAGGACTGAAACTAACGGTGACTAAACGAGAGCAATTTCTTTATTCCTTGCCTGAACCTCTTTTCCAGGGGCACTCGGGTACGGTGACCCAGTCTGGCACTGAGGTTGGTCTGTCGTGGTTTTCTTCTTGAATGCAGGTTGCATAAGTTTAAAACAGTTTCCTGAATCTGGTAGGACTGTGTAAGCAGAGGTAGCGATGGCGTTGTCACCTTTATGCATCTGCCCTCTCTAGGTGACAAATAGAAAAGTAGAAATGAGGTCTTGGATGAAATATAATTTGTAGAGGGTGAAAGATTTTGGGTTTAACTAAATGGTGGTGTAAGCATCGCCCTGCATGTTATGGGGCCATTTTCTTTAAAGCTTGGAACCAGTTCATGTAATGTTGGTAACACCACCAGCAGGGTAGTGAATCCCTGTTTATACAGTACCTGCTGCTGGTGCTGGAAGGGGTGGAATGCTGCTCTTCCCTCCTCCGCCTTTAGAAAGCATTTAGAGGCTGTTCCGGTACCCAGGCACAGGGGCGTGAGACAGACAGCTGTGGGAGCGAAGCACTCTGAACGCAAACACTTGAAATCAATGAAAAATTAATTGAAAGGCGACTAAAAGTTATTAAGTCTTGCCTTTTAAACTTGGGTGTAAGAAAAAAACCCAAACCTTGTGAGGTTTGGTTATTTTTTTTTAAGTTAGTCTGCTTATCGTGCGAGTTCTGGAAGACACAAAATTGCTGGAGTCTGGAAGTAATTCAGGATGTTCTTGAAAGTTTGTCTTTGTACATGTGCTGGTTCACGTGCATAGGCCGATTAGGAGAGATTGTCAGTGGTGATCGGTATCTCGGCTGTTCTTGGAGTGGGTAGTAATTAAATAGCAATCTTTGTGAGTATCTCAGTCTGCCTTGTAAATACGATGTGTTCTGGTTTTAGAGATAAGGAAACTGAGGAACAAATATTAGGACAGATGATTGGGAAGAGATAGTTTAGGCACAGCCCGTGTTCCCACACCGTCCCATTTCTGATCAAACCCTTCCTCCATCCTTGTTCTAGCCTTTTTTTTTAATCTTTTTTTATTTTGAATATCCAAAATGCTAGTTCTTGTGCATGGAATCACAGAATTGTCAGAGTCGGAAGGGACCTCTAGAGATCATCTAGTTCAAATTAGTCTCAAAGCAGGATTGCCTAGAGCATGTTACTCAAGACTGCATCCAGCTGTGTCTTGAAGGTCTCCAGAGAAAGGGACTCCACAACCTCCATGGTCAGCCTGTTCCAGTGCTCTGTCACCCTCATCTTAAAGAAGTCTTTCTTCATATTTGAATGGAACGTCCTATCTTCCAGCTTGTGCCCGTTTCCTCTCATCCTGTCACTGGGAACCATTGAGAAGAGTCTGGCTTCAACCTCCTTCAACACACCATTCAGATATTTCTAAGCATTAGTAAGCCTTTTCTTCTCCAGGCTCTCCAGAGTCTCAGCTCTCTCAGCCTTTCCTCATAAGGGAGATGCTCCAATCCCTTTATCACCTTTGTTGCCCTATGCTGGACTCTCTCCTGCAGTTCCCTGTCTAACTTGAACTGGGGAGCCCAGAATTGGATGTGGTGTTCTAGCTGTGGCCTTGCCAGTGCAGACTAGAGGGAGAGAATTCCGTTTGCCGTCTTGGCGACAAGGGCGCATGGATAGTTATTATCTACCAGGACCCCCAGGTCCTTCTCAGAAATGCTTTCCAGGAGGTCTACTGCTAACCTACATTGGTGCCTGGCATTCTTCCTCCCCAGATGCAGGATCCTACACTTATCCTTGTTGAACCTTGTTAGGTTCTTCCCTACCCGGTTCTCCAGCCTGTCCAGGTCGTGCTAGATGGTGGCACTGCCTTCTGGAGTGTCAGCCAGCCCTCCCAGTTTGGTATCATCAGTGAACTTGCTAAGGATACACTCTGTCTGCTTGTCCAGGTGATTGATGGATATGTTGAACAAGATCGGACAGAGTATTGACCCTTGGGGGACACCATTGGTTACAAGCCTCCAACTTGACCCTGCTCCATTAATTACAACCCTCTGAGTTCTGTCACATAACCTCAATCCACGTCACTGCCTGCTCATCTAACCCACATTTCCTCAGTTTCCTAATGAGCATGTTATGGGAGACTGTGTTAAAAGCTTTGCTGAGGTTAAGGTATATGACATCTACTCTCCGGTCATCCAGTTATCATAGAAGGTTATCAGATTGGTCAAGTGTGATTTACCCTGGGTAAATCTGTGTAGATCACTTCCAATAACTTCCTGTTCTTCAACATTTTTGGAGGTGACACCCAGATTGAGTTGCTCCACACAGACGTGTGACTAGCTGGCCTATAGTTCCCTGGGTCCTTCTTGCCTTTTTTGAACACTGGAATGATAACTGCCTTTTTCCAGTTCTTTGGCACCTCTCCTCCATGACCTTTCAAAGATGATGGAGAGTGGCACAGCAATAACATCTGCCAGTTCTCTCAGCACTCGTGGGTGCATCCCATCAGGGCCCATGGTTTTATGGATGTTCAGTATGGACAAGTGGTCTCTGAGCTAGTCCTCTACAGAAGGAAAATCTCTCTCTAGACCTTCCCCCTTGTCTCCAGGGTCTGGGGTTCATGTGAGACAGTTTTATCAGTGAAGACCGAAGCAAAGAAGGCATTCAGTAACCCCACCTCAGTGTCTTCTACCACTAAGGTGCCCACCTCATTCATCCACAGGCCTACATTTTCCCTAGACTTCCTTTTTCTATTGAGGTTGCTTGGAAATTTTTCATAGGCTTTTCAAGCCTTCTTAAAGACAGCTGTTGCCTTGGCTGTGCCTGAAGCCGAGGGTTAAACAGGAAGAAAATGTGGCTGTTCAGGAGGTGTTTAATGGGGGATTGAGCTCACTGGGATTATAATGCCTGAACCTCTTCTAAAGGCAGTAGAGGCAGGAGGAAAGATGCCAAACAATCGGGCATGTTGTGTTTCTAGTCTTAGAATGTAAAGGTGTGTCTGCCTAGTGAAAAAAAAAGCTTTGCAGAGCCAGTGCTGTTCGTACTTTTCCAGTACAAGAAAACAAGCAGCCCTAGTTCCGTACAACTGCCGTGTTAGTTGCTCTGCCCACGGGAGTGGCAAAATACTTTTCCGTGGCTATTTTGGTAATCCAAAATACAGGAGATACCGGCTGCTACGCTCTGATTTTTGGAGGCACTTCTGGTTTCTTTTTTTTCCCAAACCTAAACATATTGGAATATTGCACACAAAGGTGCTCAGTCAATAGGAAACTCTTAGAGAGGTTAAAGCCAGTGCTGTTTTTTCACTCAAAATTAGGAAAAGCTTTCCTGTTAATGCTTTTCAGAACTGCAGGACACCTGCACTGCTATGAGGGCTGGTTTGCTGCTATTAATAATGAGAATCTAGTAATTATCTTTATGATAAAGACTGTGCTCTGTTTCTTAGTGGTTGAGAGGCATTGCTTTAAATCATTTCATAGGACAGTCTAGCTTATAGAACCATGTTTTGGAAGGGCTTAGGAAGAAAGAGTACAGGAAGCAAGACTTGAGCTCTGGGTCAAATGGAGAGACAGCCCCCTAGAGCTGTAATCAGAGATATGAAGAACTGCAGCTTTGATAATGAACTGAGTCGTTTGTAGAAAGTGGAAGCTCATGCTTTAATCACCTCATTTTAGTTTAAAATTTTGAAATGATAAATATGAGACACCTGTCCCACATCTCAGGTGGGAACTGGGGAGCAGTTGGTGTCAAGGGAAAGAAAAGGGAGCATGGTAGGAAGAGGCGGTCATGGCACTCAGGGATGTGGTTTAGCAGTAGACTTGGCAGTGTTAGGTTAATGGTTGGACTTGGTGATCTTAAGGGTCTTTTCCAACCAACTTAAAGGGTTCTGGGGTTCTATGGTTCTATGAGAAGGGTGAGATGAACTGCTTTAGAAGTGTCTTTGTTGATGTCTGTGTCTTCCCAGGACAGCTGAGCTGTTAGAATGGTCCATACGTGCTGCCTTCTCCCTAGATGTATTCTGGAAACCACTGTGGCCTTCTCCAGAAACAGGGCTTTCTATCCAGGATGATCAGGATGTAAAGCCACAAACATGGTGACTGGCCTTGTAAAGAGGAGAGCACCAGGAAAAGGATTCATTGTATTCATTCCCAAGATTGTCTAACCTTGGATTTCCAAAGCAGCCTTTCAACTTCATGGCACTGCTTTCAGACTTAACTTTTTTGTGTAATACCTTGAAATACTTTAACCCTTGGGCCTCTCATTTCATGTCCTGGCTTCAAGGAAATCAGAACAGATTGCTTTCCTGATTAGGTGAAATTATCTCTTCATCCTGCCTCCACAGGAGCCAGATTACAATGGCAAGGGAAGGTCAGTGTATTTGTAGAAAAGCGTAACTTTTTTAAAGAGAGAAAGTTTATGTGATTGCAGCATCTTTGTGCTGCTTCTCCTGTGTGAATTTGAAATCTAATTCAAGCTGCATTTGGTAGAGAAGTTGATGTTTCACAGATACCAACTCCCTCCAATTACAGGGAAATTACAGCGGAGATGAAAGACATTTAAGTGGTTGTTCCTATTTGGGGCAAGCCTGCACAGTTAGCTGGAGAGATTCTTGTCCTGTTTGCTGCTGCTTGACCAGTTAACGCTGGTGTTACTGGCCAGGCTGCCAGTGTGGGCATGGAGCAGACAGCCTGGCAGCTGCCAGTGGTAGCCCAGCACTTGTTGGCAATGTGGGTGGGGGACTAGCATGTTATAAGGGAGCAGGGTAGCAGACACAGGGGTGGAAAACTCAAGGTGTCACTGGAGTAAGCTCATGGAGGGTCTGTGGGGTTGGGACAGGGGCTTGATGCACCTGGGGACAGGAAGGAGGTGATGCAAGAAAAAAATTGCTAAAAGTTGAAAGAAAGTATAACCCTGCATGTATGCATCCTGACTTCAGCCTGCTCTGCTCAGACACTTTAGAAATACTAATGATTTAATGACTGCAAATGGGTGGGAGGAATCTGATCATCAGAAGAGCTACAGCTCTGACCTCGAAGCTTTTCTTTGACCAGTAATTAAAAAAGTTAATTGTGCTTTTATGAGTCCACTTATAGAGCTACAAGAAGTTGTACGTGTGGAACTAGAGGCAGAGAAATGAAGCAGCTAATCAAAAGTAAGTCTTTTCAGGAAGGTAACCAGCAGTGCAAGGACAAGGGGCTGCTGCTCTCAGAGTGCAACGGGGGAGGAGCAACACCCGACCCAAGTCCTCAGGCGCTCTGGGCACACAGTGCGGCTCCTTAGGTGAGCCACACAGCCATTAATCACCCTGTAGGGAGGCATAATAACAGGGTTATGCAAAATGGCTGTGTGTGTTTGTGTACATTAACATTTACGTCTGATCTGTGAACACATCCTTCTGGGGTGCCTGTATGCTGGTTACGGCGGAGTGGGTTTCTATAGGAGCTTATGTGTGTCCTGTTTGCAACTGCTTCAGTTACCCCTAAAAATCCATTTTCCTCATTTATTTGTTCCTAATTTTTGAGCTACTTTAAAGTTACTAATTTTCTGACTTGCTGAGTACAGAAACATTTCCTTTATTCTTGCCAAATGGGGGCTGTCTTCTCCAAAAGCCCCTCCCTAATGCACTCTGAGCCTCTGTGAGTATTAATTTGAGAGCATCAAAGAGAAACTTGAGGCTTAAGCAGGAGGATGCTGACACAGGGTGAATTTCCAACATCCAGAAGGGTTTGTCACTGCATTTGTCAAGTGTAAAGATCTCAGCTGTCAATGCAAAAGTATTTTTACATTTAAAGAAATTATTTGTATAGGAAATCCTTCTCAGTCTCATGCTTGGTAGGCACTAAGTCATGTACACTGCCTTTTGTGTAGCTATTGCGTTGGTCGTTATCTCCTAGTTCTGGTTGGAACTGTGGCGGCAAAACCACTTGTTCTTATAATGGGGTGAACCAAGAATAGGCTAAGATTTAAAATTAGACTGTCTGTCTAACTGTAGTAGTGTTCTTTAGCATATATACTCTATTTGAGAGTTTATGTAGCTCTTAGAACAGTTTTAGTGAATGTGTGATACTAATCATTAAAAATTTTGGAAATTCCATGAATAAAGCACTTGCATATGAGCTGTATGTACAACCTTGTTTTCCAGTTACCGTTTACCATGATGCACATATTTGGACAGATGGGAATCTGTTGAAGCAATGCAAATTTTAGAGCTCAGTAATAGTATTTTCCTTCTCTTATTAATTTAACCCAAAACCTGCAGAAGCGATCGGTACAGCTTAGACCGCGCAGTCTTTTCCCCAGTAGGCCTTTCATGAGGGCAGATGAGAGATTCCTGCAGTGCATGTTGCATAGGTTCCAATATGCTTGTCCTGATCATATAGCACTGGGCACACAAGAAGGGGCTGCAGGGGCAAAGCTTCGTTGTGGTGTTTCTTAGCTCCTGAAGGCGTAACTTCAGATTTCTTCTGAGCGTAGTTCTTGTGATTTATCGCTCCCGCTGCCATGGAAGGTGTGCCCCTCTCGTAAGGAGAGAGCATCAGGTGGAATGAAACTGGAGTGTTAGTCTGATCCTCAGGGAAGACTTGTAAAATATCTTTAAAAGATGCATATTTTTATTTTCTGTGTGCTAAAGCCAGGGGTTCACTAGGGAGGCTGGTTTCAAAGCCAGTAGGTGTTTCCTGTTAATTTGCCCAGTTACTCAGGCTCTGATGGCCCTTCCTCTCTTGAAAGGGAGACGGTGTCATCTCTTCTGTTGCTGGCACTCCTCTGCTCCATGGTTGCTACCCTACCCTTGCAAGTGATTGAAATTACTTGCTATTAGCAGCCTGAGGGAAAGCGTGCCTGGCCCCTGTTTAATGCGAGCTCTTCTGCTGCTTATTGTTCTTCATAAGGGGACTACGAACCTTACATCTCGCCAGGATTTGGTAGGATTTGGTCTCCCCGCTCCCCTAACCGTACGAGCTTGGTTTGTTTCTTTTTCTTTTGAGGCGGGGGAGGAGGGGGGGAAAGCTGGCAGGAGAATTGAGGCTCGGCAGTTTTCAGCCGCCAGATGGCAATGTCCCCTCNGCCCCCGCCCGTCCCGCCGGGCCCTGCGCCCGCTCCGTCCTCCCGCCGCAGCCACGGGCTCCCGCTGAAAACTGCAGATTTATAGCTCTTTTTGTTCTTTTTTGATGGCAGGATATTTGGGGGGTTGTGCGTCTCTTGTTTATAGCCACGAAACTATTTATTTGGTTTGCTGGAAGATACGGTTGTACCCAATCGTGCCTTGTAGGCAGTTAGTAAAGCTGGTGTCTAGATGTTGGTTTAGTCATCTTTGGGGGTCGTCAGGCTACTGTTTGGTGCTAAGAGAAAAGTGATCCAGTAGTTGGGCGTTCATTTAAAGAAATTCACAATGCATGTGACTGTCCCTTGGATGGAGGTACGTAGGTCTGACCTTGGGCTTTTTTCGTGGGTGGAATTGCAGAATTCAGCAGAGTTGATCTTGGAGATCTAATTCCTTACAACTCCAAGTATAAACTTTTTTTCCCCTGACTTTTTTCATTTCTTTATTTGAAGACAGCACTCCCTTGTGCAGCTTGCTCTCTCATTTTCCAATAGACTGTCTTGGAAATGGCAGCAGACAAGGACCAGTGTGGTTCCCATGGGAAAGGGATGTTGGGAGTCGTGTCTGCCTGCTCTGAGGTGGTGCTCATGGGCCGTTCCTGTTAGTGAAAGACACGTAGGAAATAACTACTGTCCTCGGGGCTTGGTAGCACCATAGCTAGAATCCATCTGATGGATTGGTCCTATACCTTGGAGCAGACTTGTTAAGATGGGGTGAGGAGAAGGTGCTTGAAAAATAAATGCTCAGGCCAACAATGCTGTTTCCTTAGCTATTGAAGGTGCTTGTGGTTTGATTCCTCCCAGCCATGTTAGTTGCTGCCTGGAGAAAATTGGAGTGGATTTTTTGTTTCTTAATTTCCTAATTATTATTTATTGCTGGCAGCAAATATTAACTGAAAAACTAAACAGCAATTGCACTAAGAAGCAGAAAACTAGGAGGAAAAAAATTATTGGCAAATACTTGTAGTAAGAAGGAAAGTTATGGAAAACCAATGAAACTATAAAATTCATAATAAGTGGTGCTGGTTTTTATTAACTAACCTTCCCTTTTGTGTCAAGAGTGGGTAAATTATGCCATGTAGAATCTATTTATGCCTGATTTCATCCATGCATCCAGCTTTGTATGAAAGGGACACCACTTCTTCACAGGCTGTGGGTACTGCATTCAGAGTGCCTTGTAATTTAAAGTGTGCTTCCTGAAAGTCAAGCTCATCTCTCAGGGATCTCCTGAATCACTTCTGAAAACTCAGAAATTAGTCAACACCAAAGCTTTTGGTGGTGGTGGTGTAAGTTGTGTTGACTGCATTTCAGCTCTTCTTCATTTGTGCAAGAGAGACAGGAGTGAAAACGCACAGCACTGAGAAAAGATGCTTTTGTTCACCTGTGGTTTGCTTTCTCTTCTCAGTTCCTATCAGGCTTTTCCTTCTCTTTAAAAGAGGTGTAATTACTCATCGCACCCTGCTCCCCCTCCAGGTTGTAGCTTTTAGAGCAAGTGAAATGTAACAGCAGAGCGGTAATGCTGTTTTGTTTGCTTACAGCTCACATAAAAAAAATATTTGGTTTCTTTTGAAACCACAGCCTTTGGCCTGACCCAGCTGCTCTGACAGTACCCTCCTTGCAAGCCAGCACTGTCATCGCTTGCTGGCCACTTCCAGCCCACCTTCTTTTCAGAGAACCTGAAGATGTGCTGCAAATCATCAGAGCTGCTTCTAGCAACATGTTCCCAAGGAAAAATGTTTTCTTGTGTATATAGGAAGAAATTAACTTTTCTGTGCCCAAGTTGGGACTCTTTAGCCTGGAGAAGAGAAGGCTGAGGGGAGACCTTATTAATGCTTAGAAGTATCGGAATGATGGGTTGAAGAAGAATGGAGCCAGACTCTTTTCAGTGGTTTCCAGTGACAGGATGAGGGGAAATGGGCACAAACTGGGAGATAGGAAGTTCTATTCAAATATGAAGAAAAACTTCTTTAAGAGGGTGACAGAGCACTGGAACAGGCTGACCATGGAGGTTGTGAAGTCCCCTTCTCTGGAGACCTTCAAGACACAGCTGGATGCAGTCTTGAGTAACATGCTCTAGGCAATCCTGCTTTGGGATTAATTTGGACTAGCTGATCTCCAGAGGTCCCTTCCAACTCTGACAATTCTGTGATTCTGTTACACAAGGATTGCTAGCTATCTCTTTCTGAGACATCTATGATTATTTACAGGTGGAAAGTCAACAGAACAGAAAGCGAACACGCACAGGATGCAAAGAAATTCTCATTTTTTTCAATTAGGATTTTTTATTTTAATCAATAGTTTCACAAGTGCTTAAACTTCCCTGGCAGTTTAATCTGGAACATAGTTGAGAAGAAAAATATCTTCTATACCTTTACAAAAATAAAAAGTTTTGTTATATTTTTTTTTTTAATTCTGCACTTTAAGCAAGCACACTCCAACTCAAGCAAGATAGACATTCTATTTTAAAGTATGGAATTCTGTTCATAAAAATGATGTTCTACCTCAGGGCAGCAGGCACAATATGTAAACTGTATAAAACAGAATAAGAACACTTGTTTTGATTTTTCTGATCCCTTTTGTCCTTTTTCTTAAAACCTCTTAAAACCATTTGCCTAAGAACTGCTTCAGGTAACCATTTCTCCTATCAAGTGGCTCCTTGAGTAGGAAATGCCAAGGGAAAAACTCTCAACCTGTTATGGCAACATGAGAAGGTATTGAAGATACCAACATTAATTGTTTCACTTTTCAAAACTTTGGTGCTTCAGTAAGGGCTGAATTATGCAGTTTGTAGGTCTTCCACTGCTAACCCCCCTTGTGGCTTAATTTCATTAGCAGCCAGGGCTGCCAGCACATGAGGTCAGGTTGGAGAAATGAAATAATTGGAATATAATGCGTCACAAATGTGTACGGTGCTGTGCAGCAGTTAATGTAGTGCGTGCTGAAACTAAAAGATCGAGGAAGCTTAGCTCCTCGTTGTGTGCCTGTAACCTAGGAGAAGTCTTGCAGAGAACATGGGCAGGCAAATAAACGCTGTGCTCTGATGATTCACTTATATCTTTGTCCAACTTCGCTTCTATTGGCTAACAGAAAAATAAAAAAATATACAGGCCCAAGGAGGGCAGCTGGTGCAGCATAACACAGATCATAATTTTGTGTTTCTGGTCCACACTACAAATAAACTGGAGGAGCCCCAAGTCAGGTTTCTGGCCATGCATTATGAAGGCCTTTTCAAGTGTTTCCTTTTAACTATCCCTAGGTGGCAGAAAAAAACATGCAGTTCTTAGACAATTTGTCCGTTGTGTCATGTTTGCATTTAGTGTAACAGTAAGCTTTGGAAAACCTAGATGTTTGCAAGTCTGTGATTTAGAACACAGTTGAGACATAAATGTGCTTTTGAGAGGTAAGAACTGGGCAGGTCTTTCTCTTGAAACTGTTGTAATATTTCTGATAGGCAATTTACAGAGGAGGCCCAGAGCACTAATAGATTGTAGATCATTGCCCTAATGAGTATAGAGCACTGTGCTGCCAAGCAGTTCCTTTGCTCTCTGCTTCAGTCCTGCATCATGAGCATGTGCAGATTTCAGCAGGGACTGAGTTGTGTGTTGTACCTGCATAGGAAAGAAACAGGGTCTGACATCTCCTAGCCACTGATATTTTTCCAGAGATGGGACCACCACTTAATGTGGGAATACTTGGTGACAGTGAAAGCAGCTTGTCTTGTGTGAGCTAAGGAACATCACACCATTCCCATCCTCAGAGATAAAAAAAAACAAACCCTGCATTCACTCACACTACTAGGTCTCAAACCAGAGTCAGAAATGAAGCAGGTATTTAAGGGACTTGTTTGATGGCAATAGCTCAGGAAGTCAGTTGGAGATGTGCTGATGTCAACCTGCTGAATACAAAATTCGAGTCTAGCTAGAGAAGACACAACTCCATCCTGGTTCCTAGCTTCTCTTTCAGAGGCATCGTGTCTCTTCCTTCACCCTCTAGTTAAAACCACACTCCTGATGCCTCCCTACCAGCAACGGATGCCAAGTACTCTTCAAGTAGATTTGTGAGGAGCAGAAAATCACCAAGAAATGCTGATCAGAGCAGCTGTTGGTCACAGGGCTTGATTCATCATGGTGAGTTGGCTTTCAGCTCCTTCCAGGAGGCTGAAGGAGGATCTGGTATCAGATGGATGAACACTTTCTTAGGTGATTACTGAGCTAACCTGAGCTCTGTTTCTGACTCTTAGTTTTCTGTGACTTTTCATCTGAGGAAAAAAATCTGAAAGATGCAATCTTACCTGGCAGCGAGAGTCTATGATTGTTCCTTCCCCCCCTTCTTCCCACTGTCTCAAAACCAGGTGAAGCACTTTTGTTCCCACTCTGAAGAAATTTGCACCCAAAGCCAACACTAGCTTGGAAAAACTGTGAGGAAGGTTAGGCTGATGGTTGGACTAGATTATCTAAAAGGTCCCTTCCAACCTAGACAACTCTATGATTCTATGAAGGCATGGGCTTTGACGGGGTAGGGAGCCTGAGCTTTTGCTACTTGAATGGCTTTTTCCTGCTTTTTTGCTACTTGAATGGCTTTTTCCTGCTTTTTTGCTGGTGAGGTCCATGCTATCACTGTGTTTTCCAATAATGCTTTATTTACAGCACACAGTATGGAGTCTCACCTATGTAAAGCTGAAAGACCTTCATTCAAGACATACTTTTCCTATGATGCTGAAAATAACACATTAAAGGATTTTTTTTCCACACAGTATGGGACTAGGCAGCTACAAGCTGCTGATGCAGGAGCACTATGACCTTACTCCTTGTGTTTCTTACATAGGCTCCTGCTCCTCCTGCAAGCCAAAATATGTGTGTGTATCAGTAAAGGCCACAACCCAAAGGCTGCAAGGTTAAACTGTCCCCTCAGTTCACACCCCATTAAAGTGGGGGAGCATGGCTTATCCATGAACTTGTACCTCTTTGCTGTCCCTAAATATGTCCTCTGCTGCCCCTCCACAGGCTGTGCTGGTCCACATCAGTGTGCACACCAGGATGTATTTGCCCCCAGGGAAAACTGAGGGTTTCCAGGGCAGACTCTTGTTGACCAATGCTCTCTGAGGGCTGTGCCTATCCACCTTCTCTCCAATGCTGATTTAAGTTGGGTTAAACCATGGTAAGTCTTGGGACAATCCAGCAAAAAGAAAACAGAGGAGGACGTGGCTGCATTTGTACAACTCTTGCTCCTCCCTGTGGTAAGACTGGGCTGGTCTCCCTCCATCCCATGGATGCAAGGTTGTTTTCAGCTGCTTTCTGGCTCTCCGAACTACAAGCAATCCTGGGGGCCATGGTGTGCTTGCTGCTACAATGATTTACTTGTTCCTACATGAGGCTACATGACTGAAAACATGCTGCTAAATAGGGTTGCAGAACATGTTAGAGCCCACTTGCTTCTTTACTTTGCCCACCTGGCTCACACAAAATCCAAGGCACAAATACTGCACATGGGCTATGTTAGGCCTCAGGAGTATGAAAACAGAAGAAGTCCCAGAAAGGTGCTGCTTCTGTCTGGCTCTAAGGGGGCTTGGTTGTTACTACTCACTAGATACAAAGGGAGGCCTTGAAGCAATGACATAGCTAAGGAAATTAAATGAGAAAATGTTAAATCACTGGTTATTTTTACAACTTAATGATTGTAAAAATAGCTTAAATTACTTGGAATATTTTTTAATTAGAAGTATCAACCCTTTAGCACTACCTGACTGGAGGGCTGTTGATTTGCTGGGGTTTTTTGGGTTATGAGCTGTGAGATAATGACAAGATAAATCTTTGTGGGTTTCCTCCTTATATACATATCTACATCTGAGCTGTGAAGTCAGGGGGGAAGCTGCTATCACAGTACTGGCATGACACCCAGCCCTTCCCCAGAGCTAAATTCTGATGAGAAACCAGGCGCTGGAGAGAAGAGTACCACAACAGTAAGATGGCAGAGACGACCAAAGCAGGATCATAGCGCTCACCCCAGCAGTTAAAAAATAATAATAAAAGGAGACCCCCTCCCTCCCCCCAAAAGTCTGCAGTCCTAAAGTGCAATTACTTTTGTGCAGTCATGTCAGGCCAGGGATCAGACTGGATGAAGTTCAAAGCACAAACATCAAACGAGTGCCGTTTGGGATTCGAGGAGGAGGGGGGAAGTAAGGAAAAGAACAACAGTTCTCAGGCATTCAAGTGCATCAAGAAAATAAATGTCGCTTTCTTTTGGACGAGAAACAACCCCCAGTCTAGTGGAATCCTGGCTTTGTAGTCATGAAAAATAAGTATTTTTTCACTTCTAGCTGAGAATGTCCCAATATGACACAGTACAAATAAACACCACCAAAGCAAGAGCTGGGGCACTGGGATATTTTTCTGGTGCCCTGCTGCTATACAGCCTTATTTTATTCTCCTCTGGTGACTCTTCAGATCTGGGTACGGATGAAGCGCACTGAATTAAAGGCATCTGGTAGGAAGTGGCTCTCTTCTCCGGTCGGTCGGGGCTGGACCCGTCGCTCGGTCTCTGGCCGTTGTACAGCAGGTACCTGCCCTGGGCATCCTGCTCCATCTTGAAGATTTCGTACTCGGTGTGAGGTAGGCGGATGCCGAGTGCGATGCAGCCATTCGTGTGGGTGACATCTTGCTGAACCCCAACTTGCCAGGACCCCTGTGCTCCGCACTCATTCCCATTGAAGACGTTGAGCAGAGAGGCTGTGGATATATCCATTGGAGTGACCTTCATGTGGTTCACTGGCAGAGAGGAAGACAGGAGATACAATTAGCAGAGGGAAAAAACCAAAAGCAAAGACAACATGCAGATTGGGGTGTACCTGTCAAATTAGAATTCCTTCTCCTTGTTCATTCTTAAATCAATTTTTATATGGCAGATGTGGCCAGCAAATATATTTGCATTGTTTTACATCTTTGATGTAATTCTTGCACAGAACACACAAACACGCAAACTCAGTTGAAGAAAACCTGATGGCCACATATCTCAGTCAGAGATTAAGCAGAGCTTTTCATAGATTCCAGACAAACCTTTACAGATAAAGCCAAGTTGGTTTTATTAGGAGATAGGTAAAGGAGGAAACAATAAAACTGTAGTCATGTTTTATTACCAACCATTTCATCCAAGTAGGACTATTTATAATGTGTTTTTAATCATTTTTTTTAACATGCTATCCTGAAAAGCTAATGAAGTAATTAATTCCAATTGAAAAATTTGGGAAGTGCCACAGTTGCAATATCTTCCTATGTTACCTTTCTTTTTTTGCATGAATTAATTAAAGTATTGCTGAAACACAGAAAGGTGTTTTTTTCTCATACCTAAACAGTGGCTGCAGCGTGCAGTATCAAATGTAGAAATGCTGCAGTTTCTTCAGTTTCAAGTTTTCTGTATTTCAAAGGAGCTTACAGCACATAAAGTTTTATTTTTCAGCTGAGTTAAAAAAAGTTGTGAAAAGCCAAATTGCACAAGCTTATGGAAGCTGAACAGGGACTTTTCCTGGTGTGTGTTTGACAGTGTATATCAAGAAAAGGGGGTCTGAATAGATCAATGCTGACCAAAATAGAAGCAAATAACCAGCCCTCATGCCTCCTGATGCACCAAAAATCCCAAATATTCTTGCAGGACATATTATTCTCAGGTTTTTATATTTATAAACAGATACTCCATGGCTCTACTTTCACATTATTTTTTCTGGCTGGTGTAAAAGGTAATCTATAGAAAGTGAACCTACAATTTTACCAAAACCAAATGAGTGACCTTGATTTGTGATGCAAGTTATAGAATCACAGAATAGTTGGAAGAGATCTTTAAAGGTTATCTAGTTCCAACCCCCCTGGAATGAGCAGGGACATCTTCAACTAGATCAGGTTGCTCAGAGCCCCGTCGGGGCAACATCCAACCTGACCTTGAATGTTTCCAGTGAAGCTGCCATATCATAAACCAGAAATTAAGCAAAAACTGGATTTCAACCCAAGAGCTCTGCTGCAACATGCTGCATGCAGCTGTGAGGAACAAAAGCTCTGATGGGCAAGGGTATCTCCTGCCTCTTAGGAAAATCCCAGATTAATAAATTATTTCTTATAGTTAGATGCCTCCTAAATTGGAGCCATACAAGAAGCTATACTGTTCTCACATGGAAACTGAAATAAGATGAGCCTACAGAGTGCTTGGCGCTTCCAGAGGCTCTGCTGGGGCTGGCACCATCGGGGGATGTCATGTTTTGGAGATGTCTGTTTGTGTGAATGGTTAAAGCCACTGAGCTCTTTCTAAGCAGGCTACTATGGGGCTGTTTGCACAGGAAGGCTTCTCAGCCACAGAGACTCGAGTGGCATTACCACTGAGTGCTGCTTCCCAAAGTACTCACGAGGTTTTGGTTAGATACATCTAGTCGTCACTGTGGTGGGATTAACCAGAACTGTCTTTAGGGACATTCTTGCTCTGGGGCCCCTTGGAAGACACATGCTGCTGATGAAAAGACACATGCTGCTACGTCTGTCTTCAACAGAAGATTATTTATAGCACTTCTGACCTGAAGTCTTCTGAAGCACTTCTGAAGGTGCTTTTTTCTCTCTACTGAAGGAACCCTAGGACACCGATCTAATCTCAGAGACTTTGCTTAGGTACTTGAAGTCTGACCACTGGACTCCAAAATCAAGTGATGTGCAATCTTATTTTCTTGTGCTATACCTAAAAGATCCCTGCATCAAACGAGTATTGCTTCAGTGATGTGAAATACTGTGCAGCTGTAGAGTTTGGCTGGGCAATCACACAACACCTGCGAACTTCCCAAGAAATGTCTAACCCCAGTAAATGACAGAATGAAATCATCAGCAACCAAATCGTTGTGAGTGAACTCTGCACTGGTCCTTAACTACGTGACCACCTCCACCCCCAGTGTAGTGAGCCACCTTACCTTTGAACACAAACTCTGTGCCCCCCATCACTTTGGACGAGTGCACTCCCCGGCTGTAGCGTCCCTTGGCGTAGATGGTGAAGGTGGGGTGCTTGCAGATGGGGTCGGAGTAGTGGTAGTAGTGACCTTCCCAGGTGTTATTGTTGTCATGGAAGATGAAGTGCCGAGTGAGGAAAAGGACCTCTGGCCGCACCTCACAGCGCTGGCTCACCCACTCTCCATGTAGCCCTATAGTCAGATCCGCCTTGGGGGGTAAGATGGGAGGATGGTGCTCGTCCGAACGGTAGATGATTCTGCACGGGATGCACGCGCGGTCGTGGTTCTGAAATGAAGCAGAAAGCAAGCCTTGTGAGGTGTTCCCTGTGATAGAGGACAACGAATCAGGCTATCCGTTTCATGTTGACGTGACACTAGGTCAACATTTTAAGGAGTATGTTGTTATATCTTATGTTTTTAATGTTCCCCTTCAAAGCACCTGAAATACGGCATCATTTGTTTTTTTAAGACTAAGACAGCACAGCAGGAGCGGAGTTAGATTAATTCCCTCATCTGCATTTCTCTGAAATTAACATTTTAGTTCAGCTTTTTATTGGATCTAGCAAAGGCTGACTTTATCCTTCAGATCATACAAGAAGCTGGCAATGGTAATTTACTATGGTAAAAAAACAATACTAGGGGCTTGGCCTCTTGTGTTAGAAATTAATACATGTGCTGAGTTTCCTTTTAGTCATTAACTTTGGGTACCATAGATGGGCACGTGTGTCCTAAGCATATTTTTCAGTTGGATAGCAGCCTGAGAGTACAGTAACCACTGATCTCACACTTTTTCAGCTCTTCTGAGCCTTAACGGTAGGTTGTGAAGTGTCTACTGGTGCAGGAAGGGGTGAAAACTTTATGCCTCTCTCCAGTTGGAAGGGCGTCTGCGGTGCCTGCTGGACCGCAGGGCAGCTCACTGCTGTGAGCCAAGCACCAGCCTTAAGCAGCTGGGTACCCCCAGCATCACCTGTGAGCCCCGAGGGTGTCTTACAAGGAGTGTGCAGGCTCTGAAATGGTGGCAGGAGGGGAGGGAATTTCATGCTGAGGCTTGCATCCCCTAACATCAGAGACTGAAACTACAGACATGTATGTTGTTCCTAAGGCTAACTGTTCCTGCCTCTGCAAGGATTTCTCTTGTTGGCAAGAGTTTGTCCTAGCTATTCTCATTTCAAACCCTATTTTGCATTTTTTAAATGGCAAGAGAGATGGCAACATTAGCATTTGTCTCTGCTCTGCTAAACATTGAAGTAAATTTTATGGAACAATAAAGGATTATGAAACTAATATTTTAGCTCACTATGTTGATGACAAGTAATTAAATCAAGATGAATAAATGCTGGCCCACAAGATAAAAACAGAGTTTTCCATTTTCCTGGTGCCTGTTTTGGGTTGGTGATGTGCTATTTGTTCACATCTCAGGACCTGATGAGGCTTTGTCGTTGGCTGGTGGCATGCAGAGGGGCAAGCGCTGTGAGCTGTAGGCAGGCTTATACTCAGAGTGAAAGGTGAAGACCACACAGACAGCCTGTGCCTTCATCTTTCAAGGACACCCTGTTCTTCCTGGAGAGAAGGGGATGCATTGGGGTGTGTGTGTGTGTTACTCACATCCACCTTGTTTGGGCTGCAAGGTATTTTCCCAAGCTGCAATTCAGAGTTCACCAAGGTAAGAGCTGAAGCTCCCTATGCAGCCACTGGGGACAGTGAATTATACAAATACTTCTTCTTTGCACCCATTTCCAGCCCTCTTTTCTGAGATCTCACTGAGCTCCTTCTGTAATGTCAATGCTCGTATTCATGGCTCATACTTTGAAGTCCACATGAGCTGATATGGAGTCAGCGTTTCTCCACTCACTGCCTTCAGTTCATGGCACACTTTAGGGGCAACATTTCCCCAAGCTTCATCAGTGCCCTGAGTTTCTCTGATAATACAACCGCTACAGAGAATCAACATCCAACTCACAATATATCCCTTTTACACATCTTAAACAGGGTTTGCATTTGCCCCCAGACCAGGTAAGATGCCAAAAGTCAATGAAGTCAATGAAAAGTGTGCTGTTCTACATCCCTGGGAATGAGAACAATGGTCTGTGTGCAAAGTAACTATAAAGGGTGTAGCTCAGGCTGATGTGAACCAGTGTTGGCCAACAGCCCCGCTTTGAGGAGGAAGAAGGTTTGACTTGGCGGCCTCCAGAGGTCTTTCCACCCTATAACATATGGTCTTCTGTGAACCATGGGTGAGTATGCTGTTAAAATGTGCAGTTCTTTCCCACTGTGGAGCTTGTTAACTAATTTTGAAATACACTTTTCAGCTAAATTCTGCAAGCAGGTGCAAGGGTAATTTGTATCTTAGTGAAAATATAAAAAGCATTTAATTGAGTAATTTACCTGCAACTGGTGAAGTTAGCACAGATTTGTGTCATAGTAACTGACAGCAGAGGCTGGTGCAAAACATCTGGTTCTCCTGAACACTGAAAGCACATATAGCACATGAGGACTGTGAAACAGCTGTTTGCTGAAATGGCAAGTTTCAGTTTGGATTTTCTGATGGCCAAGAGAGGAACCAAGATACATTTCCTATTTTGCTCTAGCGTTCTTGTGTGACCTTCCTGTGCGACTTAACCTTACTTCATAGAAACACAGACAATTACAGCTTTTATGTTTGGGAGCAGACTGGTAGGATGCTAAATAACACCACCGAGCTGTCAGAAAGCAGACAGAAATTTCAGAGACCTGGCCATGATTAATAATAAAATAGCAATAATTAAAGAAAAAAAAAAGTGCGTAGCTCTATTCCTGGACTGAACCTTCAAATACAATCTGACAGAAATCCAGAGTCCACCTTCATCTTGCCTGCAATAAAACCTCATCAGGTTTCATCTGCAAGCTTGTTTGGGACTTAAGAAACCAGTCTGTTGAATCCCTAGGTCTCTTCAGAGGACATCAGTCATTTTCTCCAGAAAGTGTTTTGTTTTACTGGGTGGTTTGCAGCTCAGGATTGCTGGGGGGCAGATGACATAAATGGCTAGGAAACAAGTTGATACTGGGGAGAGCTGGAGACTGCCTTGGCAGGTCTTTGGCAGCAGCAGAGATGCCCCGTTTTCCTTGAGCTCCAGCTGTAAGTGGGGGATGGCAGATGCTGAGAGTCTGCCCTGTCCCAGGCAGCGCTGCTGGTACTGCAAGAAACCTGTTGGATGAAGCGTGTAATTTCATTCACTGCCAGCCAAAGCACCAAAGAAACATATATTGTTGAAGTGTAATAGAATTAACACTTTGTCTTCTTAGAGATCAATATCCAAAAGATGACACTGCTGCCTTGCACGGACACCTGCAGTGATCTGGGCCAAGGGGTTGCTCTGTGGAAGATGCTGGTGCCTAGCAAGCACTCGTTTCTCCAGTGTGGCTGTCCCACCATGGGGCATACTGGTGTCACTAATTCTTTAAGGGCTAATAAACTACACTGATGACAGTAACCTTATTGCTTTGATTGCCTCACTCACATGCCTAAAGCAAGAAAGTGAGGAAAAGTGTTATAAAACTAAACATAGCTTGTATAACCTGAATTGGTCAATAGTGGGAGACAATTTCTGCTACAGTCTATTTTCTATTGAAGTGAAGTTGAAAGCTCTTATGATCTCCCTGAGGAGACCCTGCAGAGCAGCATGCGTCAGCCAGGATGGTTTGGTTTACACTCATGTTTCCCTCTCAGGAGCCTGTTCTCCACAACCCGTTTGTGAGATCAGGCAATTTAACCTGGGAACTAGTGGTTTCTGTTACTTTTGTTCAAAATCTGAAGAAACCCAGCCTGTTGTCTTCTTGGTCTTCTTGTTTGTGGGATTCCTATGTTGTTTCTCAGATCAAGTGAATGGACAAGAAGGAGATCTGTAATCAACCTTATTGCAGCAATATTATTTTTTACTTTTTTGATCAGAAAGGACTATCAAGTGTTAAATTTTCTTTTTTACATTTTTCTAGCAGTGATTTTAAGTTTCTTCTCTACGACATTAAAAATCATGGGTATTATGGATCAAGGATCTGATGCTGGGCAGGGAATATTATAATTGTCTGATGTCTTCTCCATCATACTGGGAGTGTAGAAGGTACAGCCCAGTCACATCTGTGGCTGCTTAGCCCCTTGGCTGTGGCCAATGGCAGAGTAGGTAGAAGACGGTTCATGATGGAAAAAAATCGTAACTCCAAGCAGCCCCTTTCTCCTTATCAGGGGTGTGTGTCTGTCTCAAAGCACAAGGAGTTACTTCCCAAAACTTATAAACCTCATGCAGAGTGACTATGCGGGCTCTCATTAGACTATGAGTGGAGGTGATTCCTTGGGCAAACACAAGGAAGGTCCAGGTTAACTCACAGAAACTGAAGTGAAACTTAGCAGTGTAAACAATTGCCTGTATCTTATCTGTCTCCTTAAACTCTGTGGACCAACTGCTGTAACGCTGTGCAGCCCTTATAACTTTGAAAGATTTGCACCAGCTCTGAAGATCTGGCCAGTTGCACCTCTGAGAAATGTCCACCCTGCCTGCCTCCTCTGCCTTCTAGTTACTGATGATGTGCTCAGATGAAGAGGTTGAGGTGACCAGGCACTTTTTGGAAAAAAAACAGGGAATGGAAGAGGGAGAGGTTGATGCAGTGAGGAGGGGAGCAGAAGTATCCTTTTCACAGGCTGGCTCAGGTACCTCACATGGATGCACCCTGAATCCATCGCTTCCCTTGGACCAGTCGTTGAATCTAAGCCTACCTAACCCTTTTCTGCTGTGATACTATCTTCAAAGAGTTATGAACTTCTTAGTGGAAGAAAATGTCACACGGAAAATCCCTCAGTACAATTTTTGTTCAAGTAATGGATGAGAGAGGTATCTAATTTTGTTATGAGGCAATTGTACTTAATTATAGAGTAATTTATGTTTAACAATTGACTGTTTTTCACCGCTGCTTTTTCAGGTCAGCTGCTTTTGCCTCTTAATTACACAAGCCGAGGCTTTGCAAATCTCCCCCTTTCCATGTGTGTCAGGGAAAGATTATTTTCTAAAACAGACATTCAAAGAAAATAGGGAACAGAGGTAGAGGACATTCGAGTCTAAGCACGATTAAGTACTCTCTAATAAAAAGCTCATTTCAGCATGACATAAACTACAAAGCTATAAAATGAGCAGCAGATAGGATGAACATCTGTTCTGTGTTTTGATTATCTTAGGTGTACAATGTACTAGTTTTCATAGTGGGATGTTGCTAAAAGGACCAGCCTCTGAAACGGCTGTTGCCCAATGACTTGGAAGATCCCTTCCCATCAAGATGTGGGGAAGGGTGCCTCCTTGCAGCTCTGCAATGACAAATCCATGGTGCCCCAACTCCTCACGCTCCTGCATGTTTCTTTAAAGCCAGTTTCTGAATTAATCCATGAGGCCCTGTGGGCTGAAAAAAGCCTACATTTCTGGCTGGAAACTCAGTTCTTGTACTTGGGGAGAAAATAATTTGTGATCTGAAAATTTCCACGAACATTTTTCCTTATCCCTCCCTGCTGCCTCAGCTGAAGTGGTAACAGGGCCAGAGAGCTCTGGAAGCCAAGCAGGGAGGTTTCTAATAAGAAAAGCAAACAAGGATGAGGTTCCTTGATCTTTTTCCCAAGTGCTGTGGATAGTCAGAAACATAAACCTACTCAGCAGAGTTTAATTTTCTCTTAAGTTCTATGGGATTCTATGGCTGCATAGAACTAATTTGCCTTTAATCAATTCACAGTGGTTTTTATAGCCCAGGCAAAAAAACTATTACGCAACTGGGATGCTCTCTGAGCAATGGTGATGTGAGCTTTGAATAACATACAGAAAGATCTTTTTGGAAGGAGTTCTAGTATTCTCTGGATACCTTTGTATTCGATGCTGTTGTAACAGAATAAGACATTTATGGCCCAAACTCTTTCCAAAATGTACAGAAAATGTACCTGTTCTTTATGGTTCAAGCAGAAGCTGAAATCAATGCTTAATATCAAGGAGAGGACCTGTGGGATGTACTTCAAGTAGTATTTAGGGACAAAACGAACAAGCACTGATAGTAAAGAGAATCCTGAAAATGTACCCATTTTCAACTAAACACCTTGTTCAAACATATTTGCTCTCTCCCCCATCTATCTATTTATTCTTTATATCTTGAAAATGGGTCTGTAGGTGCAATCCAAAAATTTTAAAACATTTGTGTGAAACAGATCAAATTGTAACTCAACCTTTTTCCTGCAGAAATTCTAATATTTGGCTATTTACATAATGGAAAATTAAGATCATCTTAACTATAACTTACTGTTTTTTAAGGAAAGACTCATTGCTCAGAACACGCAGAGTCTGAGTGATTCATTCTTAGCAGAACAGATTGAAAAAATTCTATTTTTCATTAGATCCTTATTTTAAAGAAGAGTATGGAAAAATATGTCTTTGAATATAGGAAGTCAGGAGAAAAAGAGATACAAAGAAAAGTTTTGCTTTCTTGTATTAATTTTTCCACAAAATAGCTAATGTTTCATTTCCAAAAATGAGAAAACTATTTCTACAGGCTTTTTAATAGGGAATTTTGATGATTTTTTGACAAGTTCTCTCTCTCATCTTTTATGGGTGGGTCTGCTGCTCTTCAGAACTGACTTGGGCTAAGGAAAAGCAGTGAACAATTCAGAGAAGCAGTGAACCTGATTAGCTTTCTCAGTAACAGCATGTTTTACAACTGCAAGGTCTTTAAACAAGCATGAAATTACACAGCAGTTTCCCAAAGTAATTTGGGAAATCACCTCTCCTCTTTTTATCTGGAACCACTGCACAGTGGACACATCCTTCCCATACCATAACCTGGATAACATATTTAAGTATCACTTCTGCCTCAGCGAGACTGAAAAGTACACACTCTTTGCAGTCAGCTGTGCCACCTCTGGATTCCTCCTTGCTCTCCCCTCCCAGCAATGCCATTGTCAAACCAAAACCCAGCCCCAAACCCTTGGCAGAGCAGTGGCTTCTTTCTGGGGATCAGGCCTTTTAACTTTCACTTGTTATTCAAACCTATATATTCAATGTGGCTAGTCTTAAGTACACTCCTTGTCCCCTGCCATCGCTAGCTGGGCCTGGTCTCTCCTCAAGGGCTGCTGCCACCACAGCTCTGCTCAGTTACAATGACCCCAATGCCAGTGAAGTCACTTATTTCGAATTTCTGTAGTGATATCCTGCCTTATCAAGTCACATACTGACCTGATTTGCACTGGTTACCAGTGTGTGGCAAGAAGCAGGTCTTGTTCATGGTTGGAACAGTAGAATGGGTTGCATCTATACAGCCTTGGGAGAAGCAAGGGCTAGCAAAAGCCTCAGCGCCCACCTTGCCTCCCTTCTGCACCCTCTCATCAGTGGGGAAGATTATAGAATGGTTCGGGTTGGAAGGGACCTTTGAAAGTTCATTGAGTTCCAGCACCCCTGCCATGGGCAGGGACACCTCCTATCAGACCAGGTTGATAAACCAAGATGCTCTTGACCAAGCTGCAGAGCCCACATGAGGTAGCCCAGGCTCTAACTAGAGCCTGTATCCTCTGGCTGCATTGTCTGACACTGGCTATGCAATATCACTGGACGGGCCATGTAGCAGTGGCTGGGTTTGGAATTTTGCATCCAGCATATCCTCATTGCAGGGAGATGTGTGGTACAGGACCAGGCATTGGGTCTCCTGAAGCACAGGCTCAGGCTTGAGTCACATGTGCAGCACAGACCTAACTGGTGGCCCTGCAAGATGCCTTGTAGAGTCCAAGTCACAAATACTCAGGTAGAAAACCTCTGCTATGTATTACCATGAGGGAAAGCACTGAAGAAGAGGGGAAAGAAAAGCCATGTTTAGAAATTCTCTCTATACTGTGTGTTACAGGCAGGGCTAGGGACTGGAACAAGGCATGCCCGGTCAGGATGCTTTAAACCTCATCACCCCAGAAAACCAGGTGCCAGGTTTTTGTGTTAGTAACTGAGTGCTCCTAGGATGAGTAGAAATAGAACCCCCTGAGAGAACATCAATTCAAGGAAATGCTTCCAATTAAAAAAAAAATAGTTGGATGGCTTTGCCTCCCATTGCCAAGGAACTGAGTCCACAGAAAGGATACCTTTATAAACTGCTCAATACAGTATCAAGCTCTGTTCCTCCACCACTCTAGATAACTGCAGACCATGACAACACTTTAACAAATGGCTACAATCTGTCCACTGCAAAAGTGATAATTTGCAGACTTTCCATGACCTCATATGAAGCTGAGTTGGCTAATGTGCATTAGGCTGGCTCTGGGGAGTTGACAAGAATGGTTGACACAGTTATAATTCAGCATGCCAAAGGGAATGAAGGATAACAAAGATTTAAAACTTTAATTAAAAATCTTGAAGCAAACGAAATGCTGGAGAGAGTGGTAACTCCTTCTCCAGGTTGTCAGTTTGGGATTTCTTTTGGTGGGGAACAGAGGAGCTGCAAGCAGGAAGGAGGGTGGAGATGTGTTCAGATTTATCTGCAAATGCGTACCATATATTTTAAGATATTAAGGACCGTTTTTTATTAACTGCTCCCATGAAGGGAAAGATAGTGAAGGAATCTGAAGGCATTACCATTACACAACTGCCTGATCCATGATGTCAATTCTGTTGCACAACTCTGCATAAAAACCAAACACAACCGACATGAAATGCAAAAGTCATCTTGTTGTTCTTTTCTGATATAAACTATTGAGCCTGGGCAAAAGACAAGAACAAAGAGAAACCCAGCCTTTTTCTCAGATGAATGTGCTTGCATGTCATCTATCCCATTAAAACTACACTAATTCATGGTGAAGAGAATATTTTAGGAAGTATCAACCAAAAAAATTCCTGGAAGACTCAAAGGAACAGCTTGAATGTCCATCTTCACAAACAGAGTATTCAAAAATATAGCTGCATTACATGTTTATTATGCCTTTAAAAAGCAACCTATATAGCCCTCTGAGCCATGTAGCAATATTACCAGCAGCTCCTCCCTTCCCTCTTACAAAAAATAAAGCAACTGGGGTTGGACTCCAACAAGAAAGGTGTCAGTCATTTAGATACGTATGTTGAGTTGATCTGAAGGCCCTTGTTTTATTTTGCTAGGCTAAACAGTAAATTGTAACTTGTAGTACTGTATTTGTGTTGGGACAGGCTTTTACTGCAGTTGCAGAACAGATTGCGATAGTCAAGTCAACAAAGATGAACAGCATTTTAAAAGCAATGCTCAGCTTCTGAAGGTTCACAGAGGGAGTTGAAAAGCAACCTTCTGCTCCAGCCCACAACCTAGCACAAATTCAGGTGCAGGCAGTAAGTGCAGAGTAGCACCTTCAAAGGAGGACTCTTCTGCAAGGCCACAGCCAAGAATGCTGCTGAGCCTGGCAAGGACCTGCCTCAGCTAGAAATTGTTTGCTTCTCTTATCTCTGCAGGGCATCACACACACTGTTATTGTTCATAAACCTGGAATTAACTTATTTGAACATTCTTCTGGCTGTTCTTTCTTTGCTTCCCTCATAATTTCCCTAACCAAGAGTCTTTTGCAAGTAATAATGAACAAAAGAAACCCCTCAAGTGTTGGCTCAATCTGGAAGTCTAGTGGTACTACTCTGGCAAACAAAGGTGTTTTGTCCTCCAAAATTACACTTTTGGTTGAGATAACATTTTGCATATTTCTCTGAGACTCTTCACATATTCAACATCTATTTATTAACTTATGTTCACATTTCCCCGGGAGCTCCTCAAGTACATAGCATTCCTCTACAGATGTAGTCATTGAGTTTTAAAGAGATGAAGACCCAAATTTTCAAAAGCTTGAAAAAAATTTCATGCTTTGTTCTTTCACTGCCTGGCTACAGCAAAGCCCAAGTACCTGTCTCCATATGTTGAATCTGTATTAGCTGCAAATGCCAGGTGCTGATGGAAGTCAGCTCCCAGCAGCAAATAAACCTGTAATAGAGAATTGATCCATTAGAATTACTTTTTCAAGGGAAAATACCTTATTGGAAGTGTGTGGCCAGCCAATGTTTGATTATGGCAAAGGCAGAAGGAAGGTCATCCGAGCATATTTTAGGCTTCTTGTGATGTTCCAGACCACTCCAGCCCTATTCCTAAATAATGATCTAACTAGAATGACTGGTATCACAGCCCTGCTCTGATCTTTCCAATTACTTTGCCAGATGATAAAATACCACAAAGAGTTCTTTGTTTACAAAGCATTATTGCTGAGACAATTACATGTGAAATAAGTGCCCTGGTATTGTTGCTGCACATATTTCCTGTAGTTTTAGAGCGGATATCTCAAAAAACATCTTCTGTTCTTCCTCATAGTGAACAAATACTGCATTCAAGCCTTCCTTCATACTACAAGTCCCCGTAAGCATTCATAAATAGGGTACCATTTTACAAACAATCAGCCACACTCCTTAGTGTTGTCCTAATCAGGAATATTTGCATAATATGCATGATGATGGCAAAGCAGTTCCCGTGTCCTGGCCTTTACAACTGCGTAATCTCTCATGCTGGTAAAAGAAGCTGCATGTACAATAGCCTGAATCCCTTGATAAACTTGCAACACCAAGAGACATCAAAGATGTTCAGCCCCATTCATCAGGAAGTCTTAATTGATATCTTGAGCAAGGCTAAAGGACTGCTACGATAAATCTGAACAGTGACCTATTCATCAGCTACATCCAAAGAAGTACCACATATTTTACAGGAGGAATTTGTTTAAGGTATGCTCTTATCTAAGAGAATTTGTAAAGCCTTAAGAGATGACATATATATTTTTAAAAGCTCCCTGATTTCATATGAACACTTGAGATATGGTAATCTGTGAATTTATTCAGATTTGTAGCTCAGCATAAAGCTGTCTGTTTTTTGGACAGCCCTTTTGATTTACCATCCTGTGGTGAAATCGCTGCAGGAATCTGGAGAAGGTCCAATTCTATTTGTTTAAAGTCCTGATCATGTGGCTTTGGCATTCCTAACATATCCAGCAATCATTTGCTTTTAATTACCATTCATTTCAACCACAGAAGTAATGAATGTGGCTACCACATCCAACTTAGAGGCTGTGTAAACTCTCGAGCTGGGTGGAACTTTCTTCTATATAGAGGCTTAGCTATAAATTTAACTCCAAATGTGAATCCTCTTAACTTATTTTAGGCAGGCCCTTATAAGTTTCAAATAAAAATAAATAAAAAGGAAATGAAAAAAGCCTTAAATGAAAGATTCCACACAATACACCTGATTCACTTCAGAAGTAATTTCCTGGACTCCCCAGCGTACTGGTATGACTGTAGAAACCTTAAAAAAACAAGTTGATTTAATGTTTCTATTTATTCATGGTGTCCAGTTTCCAGAGGAGTCTGTGACTTGTAGTTTTAAACTCAATTTAGCATTTAAACTCATTTTCAGCTGGGTCCCAGTAGAGCAACAATTAGAAAAGGAAAAGAGTTCAAAGAAGAAGGGTTATAACCTTCAGCAGTATGTTTGCCTGGGCTTTAAAAAAAAAAAAAGTCATCTCTTACTGTTCTTCCTACATTTGGCAAACACTAAGTCAGATGGCTGGGTTGAGAACCTGTTAGTATAGAGAACCTCATGTTTAGGTACAAACTAACACGCAGAAGTCTTTGATGGCTTTTTAGGGGTACTGTTATTTGTATCATGCTGAAAGCCTAGTATCAGCAGGCCCAGATTCTCTTGAGAAAAAAGAAATGTCACATCAAACCTGAGCAAGAGGAACCTACCAACAAAGACAAAGAGAAGCTGTGTTGTTGTACACTTCAAACTTGTGTTAAACCTACACATCTTTCATCATTGAAGGCTCCTGCTGAGACTGATGTCCCAGCAATCCACATTCCATAGAATCATAAAATCATAGAATAGTTTGGGTTGGAAGGGACCTTCAAGATCATTGAGTTCCAACCCCCCTGCCATGGGCAGGGACACCTTCCTCTAGACCAGTTTGCTCAAAGCCCTGTCAAACCTGGCCTTGAATGCTTCCAGGGAAGGGGCATCCACAAGTTCTCTGTGCATGTTGTAAATATACATTGTGGGAGTCAAGCAGGCCATGGTTACAAGAGGTATTGTAATTCTCCAGAAGTCGTAACTGGCCAGACCAGGAGGTGAGCAATGACCTACAGGTCAGGACCTGGGGTACCCAATTATTAAACTACAAGAGTTTCATCATGGAGACCTGGAATCTGTATGTATTTTGGTATATTTAGAGTTAGCCTGTGCTTTCTATAGTAACAGTCTTTTCTGTAGCTCATGAATTTTCCTAGTACTGGTGAAGGGGCTTCCAGTGTCACAAATTCAGCATTGAGACTCAGCCTTTGCTAAAACCCAACTACCAAAAGTCTTATTTGAAAGCACTGTACTTCATGAATACTGAGGGATAACTAGTTGGCTTGTTTGCTTTTCCTTTCCATCAGTTCCTGTAAACATGTGATATGGAAGCCTCCCCATGGCACTCACCACAGGCTCTTCCTGATCGTAGTGCACAGGTACCTCCGGGCAGGACCTGCCTGTCCAGACATGTGGGACTGCCGGATAACAGCATGCAGCGTGACTCAGGAGGACAGGCCAAGGCTGCTCTTGTCTTCCACATAGAGATGTCACACACTCGGGTCTGAGCGGATCAGATCATGCATGAAAAAATGGACTTTATGAATGTGAGGGTTTCAGTGCTCTCACAGTTCATTTGGTTAACATGGCTCAAAAGATAGGCTTTTTACGCAAGATTTGATCCCTTAAATTTGAGCACTATGTTTCAGAGGCATTATATTTTAGATGGAAAAAGTGATGCTGTAACAGAAGAGGCAGGAAGGAAAATCTTTACCACTGTATCCTAAAATTACAGCAGACCTGGACAAAAACCTTATTTTTATAAAGCTGTTTGACAGCACACCTGATCATACTGACTGTAATGAAATTACTATAAGGTGGAAGTGTAAGCATTTACTATGTTATCCCTCGGCCCATAATAAGATACATAGATTTGACCAGATAAACCTGAAAAAAACAATCTACCCTAACTGATAGGGTAAATTAAATCAAGATTCTGTCTTGGTCAGAAAAAGATCTATCATATTTTCTAGAACAGATACAACATATAGCTGATGTAGCATAATTTGTACCTACAGATAACTGGAAGGAAGAGATTTAGGACTCCCAAATAAGCAAAGAGAAAGTTGACGTACTTGTTTGAGTTAAAGAAAAGTAAAATTGTTGAATCCAACATTTTGACGAGGAATGTGCTGTGGTTAATCTGCTGCTGAAACTCTCCACTTTGGGAAGACATATATTTAAAAAGAAAAAGCACATTTGTGGTTGGTCACTTGAAGAGAGCATAAGAATGACAGACAGGAATGACAGATAGAAATGATAGCAGTATTCATACAGAGACACAGTTGACTGTATTAAAATTATCAGTAGGCCAGGCTATTAAAAAAATTAAAGGCAGATCATGTAAGGTACCGAAGCATTGAAATTTGATGTTCACAGGCAGATGAAACCCAGGGTGAATGGTTTTGAATGGACAGAAAGGCCAAGGCTTTCTCATCAAAACTCCCTCTTCCCCTATTGTGTTTCTTGCTACTGCTGATAAGCTGTAGTTGATTTTTGAATTGTTTGCGACAAGATGATTAAAAATGGTGATAACTCATTAGCTGGAGGTGATGCTGTGGCAGTGCCCAGCTGGAGCACACTGATGGCAGTAGCAGCCAGCAATATGGTTCCAATCACGCTGCCTGCTTTGAAATGTCACCAGGAAAGTTCTATAGACAGCCCTCCTGCTACAGGGCATCAGTGTCTACTTTTCCTGTTTGATTTTTATTTAGCTTACTATGGGGTTGATCAGCTCCCAATGAAGTTGAGGGCATTCTGAGGCCACTTTGAAAACTGAATTATCAAATGGAATTGAGCCCCATTCACCTGTTTTTCATTTCATTAATATGTCTGCCTGCGTCTGGATTCATGACCTGCACAGCCCATCAGTTTTTTTTCCCCTTCATGTTGCTCCTTTCATGTGTCTACATTCCAATTTCCTCTTCTTCTCTTCAGGTTTTGGATCACCCAGCCTCCATATGCTGATGCAATTCGATTTGCTCTCTCCCTGGCACTCCCACGCCTATATTGATGCCTGCTTCTCTCTCAGTCCTGTATCAAACTTTATTCTCTTTTCTCAGCTGCTAGCCTACACCTGTGGTCCCAGCCAACCACTCCCACCTACGCATACAAGTTTTTGATTCCATCTTCAGAGTGGCCTTTACCTCAGTTCCTCAGACTGCTTTTGGTACATCTGATAGAATCACGTAAACCACGGAAGAGTTACTCTCAAGAAATATGTTCTGTGACTTTTTTTTTTTTTAATTGGCTGAATCATCTGTAAAGGTGCACTCCACCTCTTGTTTAGAGCCACGTCTACATTTTTAGGTTACACTAGTGCACTGAGTCAGAAGAGTTAAGTAACATGGGCTGTGTCGGTAGTATCTTAAGAAGGGGGCAGATATATATATGCACATACCTTGGCATTTTGAAGAGGAGGTTGGTAACTGGAGGGCCGATAGTACCTCCTCTGAGTGGCATCAGTATGAATGTCCCCAAGAAATAGCTCCTCCACAAGGTGGTCTAAATTGTGGTGCAGGTACTGCTTCTCCACGCGGATCAGCTGGAGTTCGTGCATGGCAAAATTCAGAGCTTTGGTGCATTCACAGCTGTTGTCTTCTCTCAGCAAATCGTAGCTCACATCCTGCTCCCAGGGACTATCTTCTGGTATAAATCCAGGACACGTATGGTTCACCAACTCACTTAATTTCTTGGCTACTGCTTCGTTGTGGCATATGATCTGTATGTTGCGCAGCTGATAATCAGCTTCAGTACCCCCTCGGATGATCCAGGACGCTTGGCGGAGACGTATTTTGCCACGTATAACTAATGTGTAGATGGGATTTGTGCAGCGATTGCCACCATAATAAAATTGATAGGCCTTAAATGTATTATTGTGGTAGAACCTGTAAGATCTTGTGAGGAACTCTGGGCCTGCTCTAACTTCGCAGCTGTGAGAAGACAAAAAGTGATGGAAACAAAATTTTAGCACCAAAATGGTGGCACATCATGTACACTACAGGTAACAAGACTGAACAGCGCTGTATGGATCCACAGAGACACTTGGGTGCTAATGTCCCTGTGGCATGAACAGGAGTATAAAGGAACAAGGCCTCTGTGGCCTGCCAATTAACCAACAATTTCCTCTGCTGTTACGCTCTAATTAATAAACTGCTTCATGGTGATCATATCTAAGGGCTATCTAATCTTTGTAGATTTAAATACTTTAAGTGATATTTTGCTTTTCCTTTTTGTCTAGGAACCACCACGACTCAATTCTCTGAAAAACATAAAGGAGCAGTTTACTAAACATTTATTCTTCTCTTTTGCATGGTAGATTTAGCAAAAGGCCTGGTAATAACAAAGTGAAATGCTAAATGTCTACAAAACAGTACAAATAATTGGCTTCTGTGATGCTGTAGAAGCTTCTCAGTGGATCTCCTCCAGTTCTGGTCTGCAGAGGATGTGCAGGATCATGTCCTCAGCTTTTCCACTCAAACTTTCAACAGGGCTGGCAGTTAATGCAAACTTCTGACAGTTAAAGCAAAACTTCTATTCGGCTTGAATTTGGACCTGCAATATTCAGGTTTTGTGGTTTTCTTTTTCTTTTTTTTTTTTTCTCCCTGAAGGTGTAAAATGACAGCTAAATTCCACTTCCTGTATAAAGTCCTTTTGTGCCTTCAAACTTGTTCCCCTTGTTACATCCACAATGCTTAACAAATATACTCCTTTCTGTTAAAACACCCCAGTCTTTCCTACTACAAGTCACTTCAAATAAGCCTGTGAATACTGCCTGCTGAGACATAGAAAGCAGAATAGCTCTCTGCATTACAAGTCATCATGTATGGAGAGCAAAAGAACTGGTGAAACATGGCTACTTCATTTCTTCTGCTAACAAAACCTACACTAGACACATGCTCTGAAAACAAGGACCCATTCAATGGATCTAATGCATGTAGTCAAAGATGATACAATGCTATGTTTGAACGAGCATCCGCTTTGGCAACTTGGGCTCCTTCCTACTCAAAGAGAGATTTAAAGATATTTCACAGCATGCTGCTTAAAATCCAGACTGTAAATTGATTCATCAAGACAGCATCATAGCATGCTATTCTAATGTACATAACTCCACTCCCTCTCCTTTTATGCATACACATATAGAAAGCATCTGGAATTTAGAGCATCACTATTAAAGAAAATATTTCCCCTGCTGCTTAAAGTGGGAATATTCATCCTTACTTCTCTGCTTTCTTCCCCTCTTCTTTTCCACATACATCACTCAAGCATCCTCTTTTTTCTTTCCTTACCCAGTAGAGACCCAGTGTCCTTCAATATTAGGAGGCATCTGCACAGTGATCCGGGCTCCATTGTGAAGGTGTTTCAGCATATGATGACACTGTGACTCTTTGAATGCCCTCCACGCGCTCTTCTCCAAGGACCGAGGGTGGGACCTGCTGTCCGGGTGAAGAAGAGCAGAACCTTCTCCCAGCCCTGTGACAGAAAAGTGTAAATTTTCATGAGGTGCTACTGAGAAGGACTTCAACATGATGAAGGATGTTGTGACCATCTTGTGATGCATGACACTTGGTTGCAATGTTATGTGTCTAGGAAACTACTGTTTACATTTCTTTACTCATCTGAAAAAAGAAAAAAGGAAAATACGGGCAGCTTTTCTTCTCTGTCAGCCCACTAACAATCCACTAAATAAATTTGTTTTACAAAATACACCGGGGAGAAGGGCTTGAACCAAAGTGTTGAGTCTCCACACCCTGGAGATGTGCTTTTGAACCTGAATTTTATAGACACCTCTGTCATCTGTAGTCAGGACAATCAAAAACCTTTTAGAAAGTTGCATCCAGATCCGGACATAAACTCTGTGGTTTCAACCCACCTCTAATTTGAACGCTTCTATAATAAACTTGCAAATAAAGACTACTCTTCAAAGCCGAGGGAAAACAGATATTAAAAGCAAAGCCTCTGCGCACAGGAAGCCTCTGTTGACTGAGGTGGTCAATTAAAGGCAGATTCTGCTATTTTTAGTTTAGAGGGGAAAAAGGAATTTCAAAAGCTAATTTTGTCTCCAGCACACAGTAATTTTGGTTTCTAGTAATGTATACATACAAAACCCACCAGCGCTCTCTCTACACAATATTAATTGAACAAAATGAATACGTAGCATCAGAAAGAATGTGTCTTTACTGTTTTAGGCACAGCCTGCTCTTAGATACATTGGAAAACACAGATCAAAAGAAAAACACACATCTAGAGGTTAAGAGGTGACAAACATGAACCTTACATAATGGGTTGGAAATGGTATTACTTTGCCAGAAGGAATTTAAGAACCAGCATGCTAGAAAACTAATATGGGGTAGGGTGGAGGGGCTTGGTTGTGTGCCTGGGAAGTTGGGGCAGCATCTTGGGAGGGGGATTTCTTGCTAACACATGCTCCCAGGGGAAAAATCTAGGATTCACTTCCATCTTTTTTGGTGCCCTCTTGGCTGACCTGGCTCAGGAACAGTGCTGTTGGGAATCACCAGTGCGTGGTGGAACCCTACATCACCCCAAGCTGCCTAACATGGGATCCTACCTACCATGAGGTCCCATCTAACCCTTCATCAGGTTCTTGGGCAGCATGCAGCATCACTACAGAAATTCTGAGTAAATCAGTGTTATTCATTTTTAGCTAGATGCTCTTTCAAACCTTTGCCATTCCCCATTGCAAAAAAGAAAATAGCATCAGTGATTCATTATGTTGGCAAGGTCTTGGATCTTCTGGAAGAAACCTGGGTGACACCTGAGAAAATGGCAATGCTAAAAATATAAATACATGTCAACTATTTAAAAATAGCAATTCCAAAGCTAAACAAAGGCAAGGACTTACCCAGAAGGCAGTGTAAAGAATGACCAGAAAGAATACAATAAATACTCAAATGTAAACAGTGCTCACCACTGAATGATCTCAAGGTTTAATGAGATTAATGAATACAACCTCACAAAGTCTTTACCAGAAAATCTGGTAACTTTGTTGCAGGTTACAAATAATTCTTCCATCTGAATGAAAATTTACAGCCCTGTTTTCTAAAGGGTAACCTCTGCTTTCTAAAGGGTAATAAACACTAAAGATGCTTTGATATTTGAGCATGCTGTCTGAGATGCCCTTAGAGGAGCCTGATTTTCAGAGTCAACATATCCCCCTTTCTGAAAGTCAAGGCTTCTCAGGCTTTTCTACACTGGTGAACAGTCACTCATGTTAGCACCAAACAACTCCTGTTCTGCCACCAGAAATGGCACATCCGCTTCAGAACTGGAATGACCAGAGACAAACAATCAGAGAACTACTCTGATTGAGCTGACTACATCTGTGGAGAGGCGGGACTTACTATATAGTGCTACATGTACACAGCAGTACTGCCTCCTGGGCTGAAGCCAGTGCCTCTGCATGGTAGGTCTGTGCTGTGCCATGTATGCAGCCCACCTCACCTGTGGCAGCACCTGACACTCTCAAAAACTTGAGCTTATTTATTTTATCTGAAACCTTGTGGGTATGAGGCAAATATCACATGCTTTCACACCTCCAGGAGAACAAGTTCAGCCAGGTACAGGTAAGCTTACCAGCATATTTATTTTTGTTGTTATGAATCACAGCTAGTGACCGAGAACTTGCTTCTAACACCCTTCTTCATCTCCAAGTCTCCACATGCTCAAATAGCCCACATTACTTCAGCACCTCATTCAGAAAGCAGTCCTGTCCGTGACCTCAGAGCATCTTTTGTGTCAGAAGTTACACCTCCTGCAAGGTACTTGGTAGATGCCGTAGCCACCAGTACTAACTTTAAACAGAAACATATGTCAAGATGTCTCCTGCAGACATATTCTCTCACAATTAAAAAGTCTTTGAAAATTTACATGTTTACTTGAAGTTCATAGGAGTTTGAAATCTGCTATCAAGAGGAGTTTTGAAATGGTTCAAGTTACTATTTCCACAGCATATTTATTATACTATTTGCTTTTAAGAAATTGTATTTTGCCTAGCTCATGTCTATGTTATGATTCATGAATATAGATGCACTTAAGAAATTAATGATTTCTTCATTTAAACATACTTGGGCATTTAATTTCTCCAAGCAAAAATCCTTCAGTGGGAGGATATGGTCTTGTACATGCACATATCAAAGAAGAAAATGCAGCAGCCACATTAGACATTCCCAATTATTCCCTGAAGGAATTAATGAAAAAGAAAGGGGTCTTGAAAAGGCGTCAAACTTAATGTGGTATTATACAGTGGCTTTTCTTTGATATAGTTCAGAAGGAACAGGGTCCCAGCTCTCCCTGTCACATGTATGTAGCTTCATCTGTGATTTGCAAACACTGAACTGTAACCAGTGGTCAGAATGGAAATTTGCCTCGACAGCTCTAGACATCTGTACCTGTGGAGGTGGTATTTGTTTGGGACTCTATCCATCCAGTTGTGACAAATGCGGGCAGGAACAAATTTAGGTAATCAAGACAGGCACAAGAACATAAAGGCTGCAGAGACAGCGCAAGAGATGTAGAAAACGCACTTGCTGTAGGCAACATAACAAATAGGGTGTGAATATCAAAATACAAATTATGGTATTAAATTAAAAGGCAGCCATGGGACCTTTACCTATGTTTGTGTTTCTGTGGCAAGGAAGTAATTTAGCACAAGCTCCTTCCTTTCCGAGTAATAATTTCAATGCTTTGATATTTACTGACATATGCCTGTACATATGAATACCACACAAAGGAGCCATAATGTCCCCTTGTACCATCTGAAGATCAAATGCCAAGACCGGTGATATGCTTCCCACATAGGGCAGTACACTGAACGCTTTCCTCCTCCGCTTTTCCACACAGCAGGTGCTCAGCAGCCACGCAATGTCCCCCAGTTCCACCCTTGGCGGTGCACAACACCGTGTTCTGCAGAATCAAGGTCCCGCAAGTCACTAATTTTAAAATATCCATTTGGCCACGTTTGATTGGAAATCCCTGGAAGGCTCAAAGTTAAAAAGTGCTTTCACAGAACCGGGAAAATAATTTCATGGCTCTTTAATAGTGCACTTTGGAGCCGAGATGCAGTTGCAACATAGTTGGAGCCACTACTTTCATTTAAAGAGATCCAAGTCTGCTATTCTCTACAGCACAGACAGATGGTAGGTTTCAGTACCTCCATGACAAGCCATGTAAGTATCTCAGACTCCCTCTGACTGACTCAAAGTCTTGTGTGCTATGAAGGAATCTTACACACTTATAAAGAAAGACAAAGCAAAACAAATGCATTTTCTGATGAGTTGATAAGCAACTTTATTTCAGTATCAAGCCCTAGCAGTGCAGATCACCTTTAGCACCAAGCTAATTGAAAATTGTAAGAGGTGCTGCAGCTAGCTGGGGATCCCTGCCCCAGGCTCCCACAGATCACACTCGACACAGGCAGATTAGTCCTTTCTTACTCTGAGTAAGAAAGTGGAGGTGAGCGCAGCTGCCACTCCAGTGAGACATAGATAGGAGCACACACTGCACCAGACAGAGGACTTCAGGCTCTCAGGTTCACCTATAAACCTGTATCTGATGTGGGAACAACCATTCCAGATAAAAATAATTGTTAAGGGGAGATAGGTTACTTTCAAGTTCTTCAAAGATTTCTGTATATAGCTGGGAGTGAAATACAAATCTTAAAAGGGCCATCTGTTGGCAGCCCATTACCTAAACACGTTTCAAAACCAGCTATGGCAAAGCTCTCCACCAGCAGTTCTGGGGAAAAAAAAAAAAAAAAAAAAAGAGCTGCTAGAATCAGTGGTTTGGTTTTCTGAAAAATAGCATGCAAATAACATACAGTTGCAACACAGATAATGATGAGCTGTGCTTGAACACAAATTTTTATAATTTAACTCGTGCCTAAACACCCTGGCCAAATTCTGTTCTCACCTATAACAGATTGCGAATAATCTTAAACTGCTCAGACTTAATTAAATGAACACTTCTACCAGCATCTAAACCATGGCTTCAAACACATCCAAATGTACTGCTTCAAACCAGACTTAAAGCTCCTAGGTGTTCAGCACATTCACCTTTGACTAAATGGGAGAATAAATGTTGCCTGAAAGTAGGAATCGAGTCTGGATTTAGACTGGGATTGCTCAGCAGGAACCACTTCACTTTTTCTTTCATTCATAGCAATGTAAACCCAGAAGAGCAGCATTTTATTACAAATTAAAACAACCTTTAGTGATAGTACAAGTTCAAAACATGTGATGGCTTCATCTCCAACAGAAACATTTGCACCTTATTTCCGCAGCAAACTGTTTTCAAGTTTGAGCTTGTTTGAAACTCAAAAAACCTAACAACAGATAAAGAATAATTGGCTGGATTAAGTTTATAGCTCTCCTTATCTGGGCAGTTGCCCTGCACAATTAAATAAAGAGACATTTGGATCACGCTCTTTCTTCATGTGGAATAGTGTTAGATAACACCCATGACAGGCTTTTAGCTACAGCACAAACTTACGTAACTGCCATGGAGAATATAATGTCCTGTTACCAAGCCGCAGTCTGTGTTTACCAGTGTTTTCCCTGCACTTGAAACTTCAAAGAGTTCTCACAGGATTGGGACCTAAATTAGCTACTACAAACAAAAGGGTTGGGAAAGGAAAGCTGGGTTTTATGGCCAAGGAAGCAGACAGGACAATGATTTCCTTTCTCAGGTATCTGTTGCTTTCCTTGTACATCCAGAGTTTCCAGGTGCAGCTTTCAAAGAGATGCAAAATTGATGTTTCAGAGTGTGGAAGAAGATCCTGAAGAGAGATCTAAAGTATTTTTAGGTGGGACAGCTAAAAAGAAACTCCTCCAAGGCTGACTGATTCAGCATTAATGTCCTCTGTTATCCTACAGTTCGGTCCTTAGTCAAGTCTTTGTCTTGGAAGAGGTCAGAGAACCAAGCCAAGAAGTTACACAGCTGATAACCTCTGCCAAATTGAAGTTAATTGGGATTGCGGCTTTTAATTGGGATGACTGCTGCTACACACACAAGGTGAAACACCACTGCCCAGAGCGTAGGTTTCTTTGTGAAGCCCCAAAGGGTTAAAGCCCACCTTCCTCCCTTCAGGGCAGCAGGAACTCTGCCACCAGCATGAGTGGGTGTAGCACTGGGCCATAAGTGCAATTCAATATCAACGGTAGATTGGTCTTGCCCTCTTTGAACCAACACCTGCTTACTGTCAGAGATGTCTGCCATGCAGCCTGCAGACCTCTGCCCTGTCCTCCACCCACACCTCACCACCAGGATTTATTCAAGTGGAACTGCCCTCAGTGCCGATGGCATTTGTGTCTGAGTAAAAAGAATGCTAAACAAGCTTACCATGTATAACCCTACCCTCTACCAGTGCTGCTTAAAGCACTGCATCGCTAATAAAATACTAGCCTTGCCCTGAATAGCTGAAAGCACTTGCCTTCAGTGGGGTTGAGGCTAGTTTTGGGCTTCAGCACACAGAGCCTGACTCCACTGGACACCCTACAGAGGGCAAAAATTGCCTTTACTGTTTATAGCACCCACATTGTACCACTGTTAGCCCACAGGCAAGTTACAGAGATGAGTTAAATCAAATTTACACTGATGAAATTGTAAATAAAATTGAGCCCATCTTGTAATGCTCCCTGCGAACTCTACAGTCTTACACTATGCAGTGTGCCTTCCCCTCTTTCCTTATTGTCTTCCAGTTTTCCAAATGCAAGATTTTACTGAAGGAACAGATCACATATCCCTCTAGCATGGGAAGCAATATTTATCCATTTTAGGAATATGAGTTTTTATATCTTCAGATACATTCACTTATTAGTTTCCTGAATAGGTTTTGACACAGAACACTTCTATGTAACTAATCTAAGCAATATTGTCAGAACTTTTAAAAGTATAAACAGTTTTGCTCTGAAAAACCTAGCACTCCTGTCTTCATCATCTTTACTAGCGCTATTTCCAGGATGTTATGAACAAATTGTTTTGAAGTTTCTAATTCATTATTTTACCAGTAACAGAAATATGCCAAGTTTCTTCTTAGCATTTGTATTTGTAAAAAAAGACCTGGTTACATTTAGAAAAGAAATTAGCCAAATTTGTTTTAAATCCACTTGAATATAGTTCTTAATAATCAGGTTTTCTGGACCTGAATGATCTTAGCACTTGACATCTGAAACTTCTGAGACTTTTTGTCTAAGCAAAGAAAACAGTGATAATGGACAACTTCCAGCTGCAACCCCCCCCCTCCACTCCCCCTCCAATATTGTACAGGTTTTATTTTCATTAATGAAGACAAGATTTTCCAAATTTTAATTCGTTGATGTTAAAGGAGACATTTCTTAATGTAATGAAAGAAGCTTTAGCCTTGCAGGACATTTTAACTTCTGTTCTAAAGCTTTAAGCCCTAAAAATCCTCAACCACCCACCCACACTTGCTCGCTTTTAACCCTTAAATTGCCATGTCCAATAGAAATGCAAAGGAAAACATCACATGCTGTAAAGAGGCTTAACACTCCGGTCCCCTGGGACTGCTGGTTATTCTTACATACTACCAATTTGGGCTAGCCGCTGACTGAGGGATGTTCTTATTGACTCTATGGCACAGAGGGAAAAGCTGTAGGACAACGTAAAGCTAGCAGGGCAAATACATTTAGAAGGGCTAAATTTCAGTGCATTATACGCTACTGATGTAATTTTCAAGTTTGTAAGAGGGCAGTAGTTTCTCGGTGCTTGAAGCGCGGATGCAAACCGCGCACTGCTACATGACCAAGTTGTTTATATACAAGGCACTGAGCTACACATTTCTAGAAGAACTTAGCTTTATGTTATTTGGTGATATATAACTGCAGATGGAAGAAATAGATTATTTTCCTCCTTCATCCTCTTTGGCAGCTGCTGTTTTGATCTGATCACTGGCCCTGATTTGTTTCCTGCTTCAGCCAGGGTTCAGTTCTGCTTTGTAATTCCAAGCAGATGAGCCGGGGAGTCCAACCCTGTAATTACACCTCCTCACTTTACCCTCTAACTTCAAACCTTCCATTTCGACTTTTACATCTCAGATCACAGAGTTTTAAAGAACACCTCTGGCTTTCTGGCAGGTCTGGCTCAATGAAACACGTTTCTACGCTTTCCGGATTTTGTAGCTGAGCTGTGAGAAGGGTATAAAACCCCCTCCAGGGGAACAGGGTCTCCTGCTCGCTCTTTCTCCAAACAAAATACACAATCAGAAGCCCATGCTCTTTATTATTTATTGGATACCATCTGTGTGCTTAGCGCTTGTACAAACACAGACAGACAGTCCCTGCTCCGCAAAAATCAACCCCAGGAATAGCTTTGAGATCCTTACCCTGGCTCACAGATTTTACACTGAATCTATGTAGGTCACTTGCACTGTAACAGTTTAAAAAAAAAAATTAAAAAATTCCTCTTTTTCCAAGTAAACTCAGGGTCCTAAGAAATTAAACTGAAGAAGGCTGGATGCTACAAAGTACTTCAGAATTAAGAACTCTCTTTGAAACAATTCTGTAACTGAGTACATTGAATCACTCTTTGATAATAATATTCCACCCAGATTTTTCAAATCTGGCTGCCAAATGTTAGACATACCTAAGCTGCTCATTAAATACCCCCCTTTTCAAAAGTTGTTTTTGAAGAACACTGGCTCTCTGGAAAGATGGGTTATCTGTTTAAGCGCCTAAATATGGATTCACAAGCTGAACATGCAAATTAAACTTTAAATATGCTAGCTTTTCTAAAGCTAAAATGTTGCCTACTGTGTGGTTTCAGGGAATGTCAGTCCAGGGCTAAGCAGAGACAGTGTCAAAGTAGGACTGGGCATAATCACAGAATCATCAGGGTTGCAAAGGACATCTGAGATTACCAAATCCAACCATACACACACAACCCCCCCCTATAATCTCGGCCACTACAGCATTCCCTAAAGTGCCGCATCTACACATTTCTAATACCTCCAGGGATGGTGGCTCAACCACCTCCCAGGGCAGGCTGTTCCAGTGCCTGACCACCCTCTCAGTAAAGTAATTCTTCCTAATATCTAATCTGAACCTCCACTGCCACAACTTCAAGCTAATTCCTCTACTCCTGTCATTATTCACTTGGGAGAAGAGGCCAACACCCACTTCTCTACAACCTCCTTTCAGGTTTGTAAGGACACCCAGAATCTCTGTGCTCTGCAGCAAAACACTTTTCATTGGACACATGACCTGGTGCCGATGCCTAAGGCTTCCCAGATAACACCTTCACATCAAAAATCTCTTCTTAGCCTGCAGGTGAAACGTGGGTCCCATGGGACATCTCATCCAAGCTCCCCAGAGTTTGGCAGGGCCAACCCTTTGCCCAGAGGTGCATAAACCATTTTTGTGTGAGGTGCCCGGATCAGCTGCTCCATCCAAGTAGTTACAGGCGTGAAACAGTAAAACTGCCGACATCAACTTCGGAACGGGGCACTCTCTGCGTGAGTTCACCTACGGGGCTGGCTGCTGCTGCTGCTCAACGCTGCACCCACACGTTTTCGAAGGGGTGCCCGCTAACGAGGGGGTTCAGGCAGAGCAAACAAGGTCTCTGCTCGCTTCAGCATCCACACGGACCTTTCCTTTACAAGATTCCCCGATCCGAGCAGCTGGGACCCAACTCCCGTACTCAGGACAGGCAAGCGCAGCCACCCGCGACCCTCTCCCCGATCCAGCGAGGTTTCGGGACCCCCTCGCAACCCATCCGGCTCCTCGGGCGCGCCACCCAGGGGGCGATGACTCCCTGGCAACCGACCCGGCCCCGCACTCACCGTGCAGCAGCAGGGCTGGGAACAGGTATCTCATCAGGCTGCTGTACGGGGCAGACATCTCTCCGTCTGGCAGCGCCCCTTCGCTCCGGCCGCCGCCTCCCGCCGCGCCGCCC
>VZTM01024292.1:44136-77586 GCA_013400555.1 Jacana jacana | reverse complement strand
GGCGGCGACGGGGGATAGCGAGCACCTGGGGCTGAGGGGGGCGGGCAGCCCGGGGTTGTGAGGTGGGACGGTGGGTGGCATGTGGCCGCGGGGGGCTGGAGGACGCGGGCGGGGGTGATTGGTCCTTTCCCAGCTGAGGGGAAAGCGGCCTCACTCAGGGAGGGGACGGGGGGGGACGGGGGGGCTGTGGCTCCCGGTGCCTAGTCCCCGCTTCCCAAAAGATGCCAAGAGAGTGTTCGCTGCTGCCCCCCTAAGCTGGAGAGAAGGAAAGTTGGCGTGCACCCTTGCCTCGAAGAGAAACCTTTGGGGGGTTGTGGCTTTCCACGTAAATCGGGTGTTTAAGAATCTAAAAATTGATGCCTAGGTTGCCTTCTTTGGTGCTGTGCTCTCCTGCACTATTTCCTCCCTGTCTGTTGTTGATTAGTTTTGCTTTTTATTCTAGTTTTATTCCTTGGTCATGCAAAGACTATATGCTTAGTGTGGTACACGTGAGTGACTCGTGCCCGAGTTTAAGCATGAGGCTTTGGTTTGCAATGTCCTCTGGACAGGGACATCACGTTTTCTAGTTTGTGTTTGGACTTGTGGGCCTCATGTAACAGGAATGTGTAACAAACTGGAGGAAATTTTGGGAAAACCAACATAACAGAGGCTTGAGCAGCTTAACTGAACTAAAGTGTTTACACACTGCATGCTTAAAAAGAAATACAAACAAATGATGATTCCTTCCAACTCCCTTGAGAAGGAAGAATAAATTTAATCTTCCTCACTTATACATGGAGGAAGCTGAGACAGAAACAAGTAAGTGGTGAGTCAGAATTAGAACCCCGGTGCTTTGGATTCTCAGGGTTATGCTTGTGCGTTCACACAGATGTTTTTCAAGCCAGAAAGGGTGGTTCCAGAGCACTTGGTGGCGGTTTGTACAAGCCTGTACTGGTCAGATATGCTCTCAGTGACCTGGAGAGAGATGCACCAAGAAAAGCAACATCCTTCAAGAAGGAGGTGTCCATAAACATGAGCAAGACATACTAGGTAACGCTGTAAAACTACCCTCACCCTTCAACCCATTCCTGTAGTTGTTGCCACTGAAGTGTTTGTCAGGCATGTGTGTGAAGGTGTGAAGGGAAGTGATTCTTGCTGTAGATGCAGTGTGCTTGCAAAAAAGTCCTTAAAAGTCCACTTTCTGGCTGCTTTCAGGACTGATTTAGGGCAAAATTCTGATTTTGACTCTTGTAACAATCCTACCACAGCAGAGACACACAAGTGATTTTTCTTTATCTATCTGCAGGTTAAGCAGGTGAAACAGATCCAGTGAGCAAGGAAAACAGTGATGTTTGCTTACATACAGTACATGCATCTGCATATCTGAGTCCTGGGGACCTGTGATGTACTTCAGATCCGTGTGTGGTGGTTACCTCTCCTACGAGAAGTTCCTGCCAGGATGATTGGTGAGATAATGCTGGGCATGCAAACAGGTGATATAAGAAGTGTAAGACTGTGTATGTGGGAAAGCCGGTTGCCCTGTTGGCCATGAGCACCAGACTATTATGAAGGGGTTCTGCCTGATGGAAGAAGCCAGCTTGAATAACCTCACATGTTTGGCCAGTGTACAGATAACACAGTGTGTGGGAAGGCTCTTAATGTAAGTCACCCGCTATTTACCTGAGTGTGAAAGACAGGCCAGCATCGCTGTGAGCAGTAATGAAGGACTTGCAGTTTCGAAGTACAGATGTACAAAAGCAGCAACACCCTAAAGGATAGGCTTTAACTGTAAAGGCAACCTGCTATGCTGCCCCCAGATCAAGCAACATAATTATCTGCAAAGAGATGAGACTGGGGATCGCCTGCAAAAAGTCATTTATCCCAAAAGTCAGTTACCCCCAAAACTTGCAGTTTCTCTCCTCGTAGTTGCAGCCCCACTCAGCAGCATCACTAACAGCTTTTCACAAGGGGAAAGGGGAATGACTTTACTGCACTATTGGCAAACATGGTAAATGAGGCTCCACTTGTGATTTGCTATCAGTGCAGCTTCAGATGTGGTAACGAAATAAAAGGAAATCAATACCCAGTGGGTTAAGAAATGGGAGAACATGCCAAAAATGACGTAGGCTATACTTTGTCTTTTACTCATGCTTTTTATTTTGTGTTATTTTAAGGATATGGGTTTTTTTTTCAGTCTGATGCACAATATTTTTTAAAAATATACCCAGTCCTACTTTTTTCATTACTCTACCTCTGTTCAGAATGTACTATAATGGGAAGCATGGACAAATAACAGCTCTTCACACTTTGATCTAAGCAGCATGTCACATTAGTGGTCATTAGAAATTGTATTAACCAACCCAACCATGACTTTCTGAGCTTGGGCTCCTAGGGCAGGGTATGTACCTAATGTAGGTATAATGTAAAATCATTTACAAAGGCATCTCTTAGCCATATTCTCAAAAATCTCATAGGGGTCAAAGAATTTCAAAAAGGAAGTCATCAACAGAAGTTTCCACAGAAAGGAGCAGTTTTGAAAAAAATAAATGATGGGAAATACACTTTGTGGCTGGGGCCCTCTGCAAAAAGTATTAAAATAGGAAGAAAACTAACTTGTTGGACTTGTTGTGTGACGCTTCAGAGATCTAGGCATATCAGCGTACCACTTGTCTAGCTAAAGTGCTGGCTGGTTGGCTGGCCGCCAAAGCCAATCTGGTGGTGAAAGATCTTGAAAAGAGAGAGAAGATGGGAAAGAATGGAGGCATGGGGGACACTATGTTATGGAGAATGGGATGAGGCAGCACTCTTTGACTTGGTGATGCTTTGACAGAGCCACAACTATGATTTGCTAATGGCCATATTATACTTTTAAAAAGATAATAAGTTCTCTTGAATAATTCAAAGGAACAGGACATAAAGATTTATTTGAAAGGAGGGGAGTGACTAATTCATAAATAATTAAGTGCCTGCCAGATTTCTATTGTTAATTGTCTGTGACAAGTTCATCAAAATAAGTGAAGATTTGGAGAGAAGCTTTCCTACATGTCCAGCTAGAGTTAGAAACTGCAAGATGAGCCTGGAGCCTGTCTGACACACAGCAATACGCACTATGTGACATCTTACTTTGGCTTCAGATGTTTGAGAGAGAAGGTAAAGTGTTTTAAGATGTAAAACAAATGCCAAGTTTATCAGTTACTCTATGTATCATTTTTATATTTTTAGAATAAGGTGTTGAAGCTGCTGATTTTTGTTTTTTCTTATTCTTTGTTAAAATAACTGAAAAAGCCTTTGGCAATACTTTGTAGATGTTTGGCTCCCAAATTGTCCAGAATATTTCACCTTCTCCTACCAGAGACTTATCTTCAATGCAGCCTCTGAAGCCAGTGGAATTTTATGATTATCTTAAGGTGTGCTGAATCTGTGTTTAGTTTTCTCAAGCACATACTTGCGGTAATTCTCACCTGCAAACTGTGGGTCTGAGATGGTACATGTTACCAAACAGGTCTGTCCTTTATTGGTCTTCCTAGTCTAACAAGTCTGTTTTGGAAATTTATTTATTTTAGTAATCTAGGACACAATGAGCATTTTTAAGCTCTGCTGCATGGTAATGGGCAAAGAAAATATAGACCAAACAGTAAAATGAAGGTCTTGTGGCCATTGTCAAGATAGGCTCTTTTCCCTTTATTTTTCTTCAGATACCTGCAGAGACATGCATGCACACATGCACGCACACACAGAGCCTATCTAGTAGAACAGACTTGCTGGTTTCATTAAATGTGAAATAGTTTTTTTGATTTTCCTAGAACAGTTTGAAAAGTAGGTGGGAATAAAGGTATAAAACAACATGGAGAATAGACCCTGCAGAGCTTGGGCCACTCCACATGAAGAAATGAAAGAAAGACATGAAGAACTCAAAACAAACCAAATGACTTTCCATAAAATAAGCTCTCTCCTCCTTTCTCCACTTGTTTCTGGCATTTAAAATGTGCTTGTGATTTGATTGCTCAGTGCCAAAGAGGAACTTCCCTGTGTAGAATTACTTTACTATGAGCATGGACGATTCCACGGTGCTGTTGCTGCAACCAGAGCTTTAGGGTTGGGTCCAGCTCTCAGGGAGCTTGGTGGGGGTCTTGCCATTGACTATAGCAAGGGAGGGATCAGGCCCTGGATGAGGCTGCTGGAAAGGCCAGCTGGAACAGAAGGTGCTTGATATATGCTGACGGTGTTCAACTGGAAGCACAACAAATGGGGGCCAAAGATATTTCTTCATCCAGTGTATGTGCAACCAGCCATCCTAAACCTTTCCAGTGCTGCTGATTTCATTCATTTATGGCACTTGAATAAGACAATAAGTGTGATAGAAATGCCTTCTTAAGTGTTACTTATGACTTCTATTGTTTGCACAGTGGCTTTCTGGTGTTGTGACTTAAAAAAATACCAACCTCACACAGCCAAAGCAGAAGATTGAAAATCTTTTGCAGTCTGGGCAAAAATACTCTACATATATCTTCTTGCTCTGCAGCATTGTGCAACTGGTTGGAGTAATGACATTTTCCATTACTGCAGACAAAAGAAAACTTCTGGAAAAATTTAAACATGTATGGTGTTGTTCATTGCTGCTTATATTTTCTCAGAGTGAAATTAAACTTTGATTTGATTAATTTCTTGGAGATAATGGAAGTTCTGGCAATTTTTTATAAACTATCCAGAGATGCAGATTTCATTTCCAAACTGAAAAATGGATTAACATGAACTGCCAAGCTTGTGTGAGGGTCTCAAGTAGCAGCTAGTGCACCTGGGAGCTACTTTCTTAGTTTATGTTCTTCTTGTAGTCCCTCTGGGGCCAATGCTTCTTCATGTTAATAACATCCTTTGGGAAATGGGATTTTCATCACTTGCAGAGCACTGCCCGTGGTCTTCTTGGAAAACTTCTGCAGCAGGGGAAACGCAGCAGAGAGACAAAGAGGAGGAAACTGAACCTATTCCAGGCATCCCTGTTAATGGTTAAGGAAGGAGAGGAAGATGCCCTTCTGCCTGCAGCTGACCTCAGCTGGATTGGGTAGAGGGGAATGATTCTGAGCATTGCACTGAGAGAGCAGGTGGGAAATTTTCTTTCATTATTTTGTGTTTCCTTTCAGTGATGGATCTCCTGTAATGTGCCAATACAAGTTGCAAGTATGACCCTGTCTCACAGTGTCTCTGGGTTTTTGTAGTGCCCCCTTGGCCATTCATCCAGTCTTGCCATTTATTTCTCAGTGTGATATTACAGCAGCCACTTCCAATCCTGGCCTCAAATCGTAGGTAACACAGTCTTGGAGTTCTGCAGGTATATCAGACATATTCATGAGCAGGCATTTTTTCTTTGTTGATTACAGAGCTGATTCTTGTTCAAAACATTCACTGAGTTTTAGACTCAAGCTCTCCAAACCACTAGTATGTTCAAACACTAGTACATTTTATCAAAGCTCCTTCCCAAAGCAGGCTAATCAGCATCTTTCAGCAAAAGAACACCACTTCCATGCGCTTTCAGACAATGACATAAACACGGTGTCATCATGGCCACTGAGGGCACAGTTGGCTCCAAAAACCCATAGAAGCATATGTTTTCCCAAATAGTTTGAAAATAAGGAGAAGGAAAAAAAAGTAAACAAGTCTTGGAGAGTTACCATTTCTAGTCTTGGCAGGCAGGGTGTGGTGGAAGCCAGGGGCAAGCCTCTGCTCTGGCTTGTTGTGCTAGTGCACATCACTTGGTTTCTCAAGGCATCAGCTTCCCCAATAGTGGGAGAAAAGTAGAAATCTGTGGGTAACTTCATGGACTAAAAGCGATGCATGTACACTATCAACAGTAACTGAGGGTGGAAGTTCACCCACAGATAGGATGGTATTAGCATGGTTATGGCTTTAAATAAGATATGTCACAGAATCATGGAATGATTGAGGTTTGAAGGGACCTCTGGAGGTCATCTGGTCCAATGCTTCTGTTCAAATAGGGACACTGAGAGCCAGTTGCTCAAGAACATGTCTAGGTGGCTTTTGAATATCTCCAAGGTGGGAGACTTTGCAGCCTATACAGTGCAACGTATATATACATTTCCACCGTTTCCATCTATTTACCAATGTAAAATGTATGTTATATACATATATTTGTATAGATGGTGTATGCACATATACAGTATGTACATATGTATAAAATATGTCTGTTTTCTATATGCATAAAGTCTTGGAAACATCTGGATAGTGCATTATCCAAGCACATGCTTTTCAAGTCCATACACAGCCAGCCAGCTTGCTGACTGCCTGAATTAAACTGCAGGCTTCCCAGACAACTCTGTCTGTATCTGTAAGGTGTTCTCTAGGCTACTTAAAAGCTGCCAGGTTCTGTACAAAAACTGCTTATCTGCTGAGAAAATATTACCCACAGTTTCTTGGAGAGAAGCTCCAAGTTTATCAGTGCAGTGGCTAAATTACAGTTGTAGGTCATAAAAGCAGAAGAAAATAAGGAAAGAAAAGACACCAACCAGCTGAATTCTGGCTTATTTCTTTCCTCTCCCATTTCTGTGCTTGGTACAAGGAGTATGTGTGTAACAGCCACGGTGGTGTAAGACATCTCTGTGTTTTCTGAAGCCAATGACATTTAGGCTCCAGAAAACAGCTAGTGAGTAACTGTCTGGAGTAAGAGAGAGATGCTCTGTCTCCTTTTGCATCTTTGTCTATTATAGACAACTGCACTGAGCAGTTGCAAGATCTGTGTCCAGAGGATACCTCACACCTCCTCTCTGGCCTTTTATTTTTCATCTGGGCAATGTTACAATTAACTTGTGTCAAACAGCACACAGAGGTATGTTCTCTTCCTGCCATGGGAGGAATTAACAGCACCTCAGAAGCCTTTTATCCCTGTCCCATCCACTGGCTGTGACCTCGGCAGCCCCTTCCCCAACCCCTTCCCTTCACACTGCTGCCGAGCCTCACATCACCCTCCATGTATCTGTGGCAGATTATAGCAAACACCTGGCCAAAGGGACATACTCCCACCTCTCTTGACTTGTGCAGTTAGGGGCCGTGTGGGTGGGACGCTCAAGAAGGAAAACAGAGAGCAGAGCTGTGGACCATGGAGAAGGCAGCCAAGGCGTGCTGACCCTCACACCACTCTTCCTCTCTCAGAAACACACACAGAGAAATATACACCCCCGGTATGGGCAACCACTGGAACTGTTTTTCCCATTGGAATAATCACAGATACTCCAATTATAACCACACGTGTGTGTGGCTTGCTCCTGGCAGATCATTCAGTGATCTCAAAGCTATCATGTTACTAAAAATATCCCCTTCAGCCTGCTCTTTAATTACTGAACTGTTCCCCATTACATTACAGAAAAGAAAAGTATATTTGGTAGTAATTGTCTGACGTGGAGGAATAAGCACACACAGAACTTTGCTCATTGTGCAAGTGTGGTAAAGTCCCTGAGATATTTTTAAAAAAGCATTTTGCAGAGGTTGCCTCCATTGTGAATCACAGAATATCAGGGATTGGAAGGGACCTTGAATGATGATCTAGTCCCATCCCCCTGCCGGAGCAGGAACACCTAGAGCAGATCATTCAGGAACATGTCCAGGCGGGTATGGAATATCTCCAGAGAAGGAGACTCCACAACCCTCCTAGGAAGCCCGTTCCAGTGTTCTGTCACCCTCACTGTAAAGAAGTTTTTTCTCATATTTAAGTGGAACCTCCTCTGTTCCAGCTTGCACCCATTGCCCCTTGTCCTATCATTGGATGTCACTGAGAAGAGCCTGGCTCCATCCTCCTGACACTCACCCTTTATAAACATTAATAACGTTGCCCCTCAGTCTCCTCTTCTCCAAGTTAAAGAGACCCAGCCTTGGGTCAGACTCAGTCTTTTGTTGGGGAGATGCTCTACTCCCTTAATCATCTTGGTAGCCCTGCCCTGGGACTCTCAAGCAGTTCCCTGTCCTTCTTGAGCTGAGGGGCCCAGAACTGGAATCAAGGGGCAGAGAGCTGCTGTTGCTTTCAGTCTGGTCTCTGATATCCCAGATCTTGAGGAAAGTAACATAGTCAGAGCGAGCAGCCAGTCAATGAGTCTGCATTGGCACACTTGCAGGGAGAAGAAGTTTCTGAGCATTGTGTGTGAAATTGGAGCAAGCTGCCTGTGAAGAATGGAGCTGTTTGGGAGACTAGGAAGGGGTGAAGTTCACTCAAATTCCTTGGGTCATACCAAGTATACCCCATGGATTTTCATTTTTCTGTGGGGGGCAGAGAGAGACCCAAGCAGTGGGTTGGAGCTAATGTTTCACTCAGAGTGTAAAACAGAGTGCCTGTCTGCACCCATTGTCTGTTTTTATTGCTGGATATTATGAACATAGACAGCAGCACAGCTGTTAAGTCTTCTGATGGTGCCACCACAACAGGGTTCACAGGCCAGAGTAATCTACTGGCTATCACCTCTGAGAAATATGGGGAAGAGGAGTAAGGACGGCTTGGTGCAAAGGGCCCTCTTCAACACGCTCCACCACTCAAAGACTCTTTTATCCCTTGAACATCAAGATTGGGAAATCAAGAACTCAAGAGAAGTGCAATATAATTGCTCACATGGTTTCATGGTCAGCCATTACTAAGCTGTTATTACTCATCTCATTCCTGTTTGACATGAGTGTGTAGATATTTATGAGCTCTTCAAACTTATTTTTACTTGCTTTTTCTTGGTTGTGGGAAACTTGGCAGTACAGAATTTTGTTCTGATGAGCTATGTATTCCTTATTTGCTGGTGAAATATCCTATATGTAAGCACTGGCATTGCTTTACGGCGTGACAGGCAGGATAACTTGTGCTCCAGGAACAAAGACATACACAACAGTTCTTAAATAAAGGACGGCAATTAGCCTGCTTTTTTCCAGCCCTGATGATGATGATGATGAAAATAATTATCCCTTTTCTTGCTTTTTCAATCTGCAGGCACACCTCTACCACTAAGTGTGTTATTCCAGGTTTTGTCCAGGTTTATACAGTTCAGTAATGTCCTGTTGCAGTCAGTGGGAGTTTCAGCTTTGGTTTCAACAGAAGTGGGATAGGTTGTAGGGCTAGTGACAAATCTTTTATAGTTCTGTCTGAAAGCAAGTGCAAACAACTGAAAGAAATGTCTTAATAAAGATAATTTGCATGTTGAAACTTACATTGCATAAATGTGCCATTAATATCATTAATATCTTCCTGGAGATAAGATGCAATGAACTACTTTGAAGATGAATTGCTCAACTTACCCCTGGCATGACTTCAGTGGAATCTCACCCACTTCTGACAGTGATTTATTTCGTCTGGAGCACTTTCCTCTGGGAGTCCAAGATGTCTATCTTTTCAAATCCATACAATCTAACATCAGAGAACTCAGAAGCAGGACTCTCAGGTTCCAGCACTAGCTCAGCCATGAACTAGGATTATGGTGGTTATCTCATTTAATTTCTGTGGGCCTTGGCTTAATCATAAATCTTACAGGCATACTTGTTTCTCGCAAAACTTTTCAGAATTTCACTTTGAAAGGTGTACCCATGAAAAATTTAAATTACCACAAATTAAATGCTTCTAAAGTAATTTGCAAGTAGAGAAGAGATTCATTCCCACTAAAAGGAAAGGAGGAGATGTTCCCTGAGGCTGTTGTAGAAATTTTTGATCATGCCTAATATGGTGGAATAGCAAAGAAATATTCTTGGCATGTTTGTTTGCAACAGAAAGAGGCCCTCTCCTCAGCTTTCTCTGTTCTTGTATTAGTGTTTGTTTGTGTATTCAAAAGTTAAAAGTGTTTCATTCTGTTGTAGGAGAAGTGGCAATGGTTCAGGCTTGAGCACGAGTTGTCATACTTTAAAATTTGTCATACTTGAAATGGAACAAAAAATTGCCTGTATCAATGTTAGTTTAAGAAAAAAAGTGCCAACAAATTAATCCTTTACGTTAAGTAAACAGCTGGGTTTCTTTAATCCACTTTCAAGCCTCCTTGATGTTGGCTAGGAGCTGTTTTGGGTCTGAAATGGGTTTAAGTGTTCATTTTCAAAGTCCTAGATTTTAATGTATGCTTTGCATTTTACCTCCAAGCAGGTATGAATAATAAGAGTGGGAATGGAGGCACATTTCCACAGACTTAGTTTCAAGGAATTTGCTGAGATTGCAGCAATGCAACATGGACTTTAATAGTGCATGGAGCCCTTATTGGTCCTCTGCTTTCATACCTTCAGTCTTTTTTCATACTTAAGGTCTAACTTCATGTTATAAATGCTCAGGGTCCTTTTTCTCTCCCGAAGAGAGGAGTTGTGGCCATAACACTGAGGGACCTATGGTATAGCCTGACTTCTTGTCTAACAGAAACCTTTAATTAATAGTGCATTTGCTTGTTGCTGAAGTAGAAGAAACCACGATTTAGCTGAACAGTCTCAGACACTTGGACAGAGCAGAGACATCTCAAAACACTCATAATAAAAAAAATATTTTATTATAATGATATAGGGAAGTAACACCCTCAGAGACATGATGACAGTGAACACTTAGAAAGATGTGCTAACAAAGTTTTATAAGCTTTTTTTTGTAAAGAAATACGTATCTGCTGATGAAGGACTCTTGGTTAATAGTTGTGGCTGAAGAAACACTAAGCAGAATGGGGTGCAGTTTATCATAACAAGTACATTTTATTCTCCTCTTACTATTTTTCTTCTGCATATGAATATTAGTGTTAAAATACTTAAGCTATATATAAAGTAGGTGCCCGTTCATATATGTGTTTTTATATACACACACACGTACGCTCATATACCTATATCTATGCCAAATCCTTTTATGTCTAAACTGTAGATTGTGTCACGAGATTAAACAGGATGGGTTTTTTAAAGCTAAAATAAAACATCTGTTTGGAAAAGCCCTGGCATTGTAAGAAATTTTTGCAGGCTGTATCTGCATTCAATGAACATTAGCCCACATGAGGTTTTATAATTAATTCAACTAAAAGAATCTCATCACATATATTCAGAAACTGAAGCTGAAGGATCTATTGAACTTAAGCAAATGCTTCTCCTGAATTGCATAATGTTCTCTATGGTAATCTGTTGTTTTCACTGGCTCATGATTTTCTAAGCTGTTTTAGCTGGGTCTCTACTTTAAGGTGAAATATGTTTTTCAAAGACTGTGGTAAGAAATAATTAATTTTCCACCACATCTGTGAAAGGCAAGAGAAAACGTTCACCTTACCTGTCAGAAAAGAGAATGACCTCTCTGAAGCTAGTGAAAAGAGCCGGGACTGAAACAGGGGATCTGGGGATCAGAGTCCTTGTACAAGGGAACTACACATCTCTAAAAAACATTTATTAAATGTACAGAAAAAGATGACCCCATGTGAGGCGTCCAAAATTAGTGGGCATTTACAAAATGATCTACTTGATTTGTCATGTGTCTTACAGTCAGGTCTTGGCCAGGTGCTTTCTGAGACGCACACCCTGTTTTGTCTACAAGACATCGCTGCTTCTCAGATGGAAATGATTCCAGATTCTGTTTAGTTCTGTTTCCTGGTGAGCAGAGGATATATTTACCCATCTGGGACAACCACTTCATGATCTATGAGGGAAAAACACTTTGCAATTACCATGCTTTCTTACTGCTGTTGCTACAGATTGGCTGCCTGATGTACTGATCAGCAGTGAGTGAATAGTTCAGTGGATAAGGTCTGCTTCTCCTCCGGAAAACAAATCGCTTCAGGTTACACCATAATTTCTCAGTCCTTTCTGGATTTCCCTCAGATAAGATAGCTCAGATTTGCATGCTTGTTCTGAAAGCAGGGTGAGGGCAGAGGTGACTGTTGTCTTTTCATCAATGTACCAAAATCTGTGGCAGAGCAAAGAAATGTGGGTTCTGAGAAAGAAAGATTTCTCATTCTACCTGCCTGAGTAGAAATGAAAGCAGGAAAATAAGAAATTGCAGTTGTGAATAATTTCACATTTTTTTAGCTATAGTTGTCCTTTAGTATGACACACAAACTGGGAAGTGTGGTGGATCCAGTCCTGTGGTTATTTCAGAGTGGATCAGGCTGGGTGGGGATGCTGTGTGCCTTTTACCTTTTGCAAATAGGCTGAGTCAGGCAGGGGGACTCTTGTAGCTATTTCCACTCTGTCTGAGTCATTTTGAATGCTGTTTGGTGCACCCTACCTTTGGGCCTTGGAAAGATGATAATTTATAAGCAGCTCTGGTCTTTTAGAGAAGCTTCTAGGAGTAAGGCTATTCAGTATTCCACAAGGCTCTGGATGCAATGCCATTGGGCCAGGTCCCAGACCTTTTAGATGTACAGATATAGAGGAAACAAAAATGAATAGAAGCATTTAGAAGAGTAGCTACCTAAACATATGCTGTATCAGTCTACATGTGCAGGTGGGGGTCCTTTAATATAATTGCATGTCCAAATAATTGCAATAGGTTTCCAATTCTTGTCCTATTATCCCTATGCTCATGTCTCCTCAGCCACACAGACTAAACAAGCAAAGGACAGAATTGCTGTTTTTCAATTTTAGGTTCCCTTCTTTCCCATATGCTTTGTGTTTCAGTTAGGCAACTGGCGAAGACTTTAGAGACTGCTTATTAGTATCCATGTGGACGTAATTAAACTGTCTTTTATTCCAGTCATGCTTTTATTTGAAATTTTAAAAGATAATGGTACAATACTAAAAAGAAACAACAAAGAAAATATTAACTCATGATTCTGTTCAGAAAAGACACATCATTCTATAAAATGGTGGACCACTGTGCAAAATAAACCAGGCTATTAAAGAAAAAGAATTAAAAAGGAGAATCAATAAATAATAACAAGCATCAGTGTCCAGCAAATACTAATGTACTGCCAAGGCACCAGAGACAAAGTTTAGGCTTCCTTCTTGCATATCTTTATGTTCTTGAACAATATTATATATATATAGGGAGCGTCTATGTCTGTGTCTGGAGGACATGGCTCTGTGTGAACAGCCCTGCTATGTGGAATGAATGGCTGCATCCAGTTCACTGTCAGAGCTGTAAGTAAATGCCACTAAGGCATGGACTATATTCAATCAGATTAAAATGTTCTCATAATAACCTTCAGGAGTTGATAAGTATTATCACGTACATACTGGAAAAGATGAGGGATGCCATATATTGTCATGTGGGTACTCTGTAGGTCAAACAGCAAAATTAATTTTGACTGAGGTCTATTTTCTGTCTTTGTTAAGTGTATTGGATCTTACAGTGTAATATAAGTGCTTTTAATGTGGAACGAAGGAAGGTCCCATATCCACATAGTTTATCTGAAGAAATCTTATATTCTATGTTTGTAAACTTCACTATTTCCTTTCTGGAAGCTCCTAACATGATGGTATGTAACTGCATCAATTTCTAGCATGACCATTTCTGACATAGCATGTTCTCAAGCATGCAGCACATGCACATGGGGCATGAACAAAGGTCAGCCTCAGCTGCGCTCTCATGGAAGGATGAGTTTGCCTTTACTTGTAGGTTTTGGGCTACAGGGAGGCCAACATGCTATGTGATGGTGGAAGGAGCAGAGCTGGTCTTCTCTGCAGTGGATAGGCAGTTTCCCCGGAGCCCCCTTCTGCCTGTTCCCTGTGTGTGGCCACTGGCATCCTTGGGGCCAGATCCAACCTGCTCTCGTGATGGGAGCTGGGAAGTTCATCCCAACCTTTCCAGAGATGGTGTCTGTAATTTTGCAAATAGGTACTTAAAGAACTGTGCTGGATTTTCTGCTTTTGGATGCTTGTTCCCATCAGGGAGGGCATCCGCTTCTTCTGGCCATCAGGAGCTTCCCTCTGGTTACCTGAGCAGGTGAAAACCAACCACTGCTCAGATCAGTCACTTTTTAGCATGAGGATATCATGCCTACACCAGTGCCAGGAGCTTTAGGAACAACTGACCAAGGGTTAGGTGGTGTCCCAAGGGGCACATCCCTTGGAAACAGATATGAGGGATGCAGAGCACCATAGTGAAATAGACTTATAGCCAAGGCCAGAGTTGTTATTTGACTGCTTCTGCTCTAGGACATTGCATGTATGATGGGTGAAGTGAGACAAATTTAGGTTCGGTATTTTGCCTATATAAATGGAAAAAATTTGCATCATTCAAATTGCATTCTAAATGATTTTTGGTTGACATTGTTGTTCTCTCATCCATTTTCTGGAATTGAATATATAAAAAAAAATTGATTGTACTTTTAATCTCTTTTTATTACCTTTTTCTTTCCAGAGCAAAGAAAAACTTAAATGAAGATAACCGGGGGAGGACTGGGAGTTTTCTTATTCTTCTAAAGTAGCAAATGTCAAAGCTTTTAAAAAATACTAAAAAATAAATCAGTTGGGATTGTTTAAAAAACGCAAACATAAAACCTCTATGTTTACAAAAATCACATTTTTTGTTAGAAGAAAACCCTCCTTAATTGAAAAAATGCCTGCCATCCTGCTGACTGAATCATACAATGGTTTGGTGACAGTTCCAAAAATGAAACCCAGAAAATTTAGTTCCTCATGTCAAGCAGGCCACGTTGCCCTATTCTTTTTCCAAGCAGAGCTAATTTTTAGTGCAGGATGTTTCATTAGTGTGGAAGGCCTATTTTGAGAGTCTTCTGAAAAACTGAAGTTTGGGATGAGTCCAGGGTAAGTGTTACTGAACCTTTTTAGACTGAATATTTTTTAAGCAAGCTCAGAGGATTTTTAGCTTGACCCTGTCAAATTTAGCAACGGGGATTGTTGTTGGACATTCTGCTGTTGCTGCATTAGTATTTATGTTTTCAGTGTGTATAAATAAATTTAAAAATAGCTATTTTGAATAAATGGGGGAATGTTTGCATGTAAGTAAGTAAGCAAGACAAAAGGTTCACAGGCCCTGAATTTTTAATTACAGTTAGACAAACTTGAAAAGCAAATATATTTACCTATTTTCTCCATGACATCTGATGTTTGCTCTGTAAGAAGTCTTTCTTATGTTTGGCTTTAAATTACTTTTCTTTACCCTGGAGGACAAGATAATTCAATGTAGTTCTTGAAACACCATACAGGCATTTATACAGGACATCAGTAAAACAGGTTTATATTCTGCTTTTTTTTTTCTTTATTTTGTTTAAAAAATTGAAATATTTCTCTTTAGCTTTAAATTTACAGGTCAGGTTCAGTTCAGCCTATCTTTTGGTCATTCTGCTCTGACATGTCATGCTGATCAAGTCCCCAAAGATTGAGGGATTAATTTATCCTTTTTTCACACATCTCCTCTATATTGTAGTGTATATACCAAAGACTGTATGTCAACAAGCATGTGCAGTTCCCTTTGACTTTAATACGTGTGTGGTTCCTTCTCAACGGCTGGGGTGTTCCTCAGATGACACCACAGAAAACTTACCTCCAGAAAGGTTCTATTCTATGGTAAAGATGAGGGACAGAAATGTTGGAAGAAGGGTGTATAAAGCAAGCCATTATTCTCACAAGAAGAATGTTGACAGGTAACTTCGATATGAGATAGTTGAGATGTTAGCAAAAATCTGCCACTAAAAGTAGTTTTCAACATCTGAGATAGAAGAAGGGATCATAGGAATGGCAGTGCTGGTCAGACCAGGTGCTTGTTTAACGTGGGATTCTCTATCTAATGTTGGTGAGACACAAAGGTGTAGGTAAAAGAACAGGGCTTAGTGCTTAGTGAATGATACTTGCCTGATATGCTCTCCTGCCAGCTAGCAGTTTGGGGCTCAAACCATCCCTGAGTTTGAAGTTGCATCTTTAAAATGCAGGAGTCCCCTGTGAACCTTTGATTTGTGAATTTGTCTGGTTGCCTTTTGGAACCATTGGTATCCATAGCATCCTGAGGCAAAGTACTCCAGAGCTTAGTAACATGCTGTGTGAAGAGCTGCTGCCTTTCCTGCTGTTTTCAGCCTGCCACCCTCTTGCTTCCTGTGATGCCCCTAGTTCCTGCCTGGAGGGGACAGGGCTCCCATTGTACCCATCTTTCTCCCCCTGTGACACGTGTGTGTGATTTATGGACCTGTGTCATATCCCCACTCGGTCATTTCATTTCCAGCCTATTCTCTTTAGTGGTTCCCGGTTGGGAAGCTGTTCCACACCTTTGATCATCCTTGTGAACTTTCTCTGAACCTTCCTCAGTTCAAATATATCCTTTCTGAGGACAGAGGAACAAAACTCCATGAGGTATTCAAGGTGCAGGCACATGAGAAATACATGCAGTGGCGTAATAACAACAGCTTGTTTTGGTCTTCTCTTTAAAAGCCCCACTCTTTAATTTTCTGTACTAATGGCTTATTGATACCAAACCTGTATTAACGTGACAATATCTGCATAAAGGATTCTACTCTGGAGGGGTAATCAGCTTAGAGGCCATCATTTGAGCCTAGATGAGCCTAGCTAAACAGTACTAATACCAAAAAGGACAAAAGCTTGTTTTGAAAAAAACGGTATAGAATGATTTCATTTAAAAAAAATAAATAATCTTTTCAGGGCAATTCACCCAAATCTTCTTTTCACACTTTTGCTTTTAAAAAAAAAATTTTGTGCAAGTTTTCTTTATGTTTCTTTCTTTATTTTTTTAGAAGTATGATATTGATTTAGAGATGATTCAGGAAGTTTCAGACCATGAACCTTACATTCAGACCTTGCAAAAGACTTTGAACTAATCAAATAAAATGAGTCTGGATTGTGCTGGGTGAATTTTTGGACTTCTTTGAGTATGTCAATGAAGTGGTCAGTGGATAAATAAAAATGAGTTGATGAAATTCATTTGGACTTTGAAAGACCTTTGACAGCAGCTATTAAAAAATAAAGTCATCACTGGCTAAATATCAAGGAGTTGTTATTCCTGAAAAAGCAGGAAGGAATCAATTTCCGTGAGCGATCAGTTTTCATTATTGCAAAATCCTCCTAAGAGCAGGGTCTGACAAGTTTCCACAGTAGGGCCAATGTTTAGTGTATACATTAATAATGTGGAAATGATGGTGAGCCCGTAAGCAGTAAGTCAGCAGATAGCCCCCAGATAATTCAGGTTAGTCAAGGTGAAAGAAGTAGGGGGTAAGACAAAGTCTAGGGAAAATTTGGTAAACCTTAAGAAATCTAGATAAATGAACTACTTGCAGCAGACAAAGTTCAGTATTCTAAATGCAACATATAAATGCAGTAATAGTTACAAAAGCAACAGATGGATAAGTGCAGTGCATGTGTACAGAAGTGCTTTCTACACTGTAGACAGCTCTATGTTACATGAATTCAAGAAAAACAAAGGAAAATCTCTACTCGACATGCAACTACTAAGCCGCAACAAGTAGTGTATGCAGTAGGGAAAGTCCTACCCACACAAGAAATAGAAACTACTCAGGTAGTCAAATCACTCCTTTTTGATTTAAGAAGACCTTGAACCACACAGGTTTGCAAGACAAAACATTCATAAAGCACATAATTTTGAAGATGCTGCTTCCCTTTGCAAAATTATAGTCTTGGTAACTGCTAGAAAAGTGTTCTGACTGGCCAAAACCCCCACTTTGACTAAATTAAGTTAATTATTATTATTATAAGTTGTTTGAAGATTAGAAAGATAACTATCTTCTGGTGTACCTATACTACCAGTAAGTTTGAGAAAGTTCTCACATCACAGACTTAGTTTACTTAAGACTAGTGAAATTGTTTCTGTTTTATGACTGACCAGAGTAGTAATTTAATCCTGGTTCTTTTAGAGTTAGAGAGTAAAGCACATTTCTAATTTGTTTTTCCTCAGTATGCAACCTTGTGTATTTCTGCCTTCTACAAAAATTTGAGCTAGTAAAACCTGACATCATAAGTATCCAGAAAAAACAAATATAAAAGAGCAAAAACCATCTGGGAAACATTTGTTTAGAAATTTGATCAAATATGTGCAACTTTCTTTTTTCTTTCCAGTATTCCCTCTTGTAGGTCGGCTCAGGGGTTGCTTTACTTCTTTATGTAGGCAATACTTTTCACCTACAGAATTCCAACCCCTCTTACAAACACGAGAAAATTAAACTTCAATTCTGTATTACATTGCTGTCATCTGAACTGCACTTGCCCATGGTGTGAAGTAGGCAGGGCATAGCAATTCAAAGCAACCTCCCTCAGTTTTGACAGCGCGCCAACATTGCATCAAATGGGGAAAATAAATGGTACAGGTGGAATTTAACCAGCAGACTTGAATCAACACTTTCATTGCAATGAAGAACGCCCTGGGTCTTTCTGTGACTGTGAATGGCAACGGGCAGCATTCCAGCCAGACCCTCTGTGTGATTCACTGGGCAGGGAGGGGATGGATGGGCAGAAGGTGAAAAGGGCTGCAGCATCGGGATCAGAAATCGGTCAAAGTCCTGCAGTATCATACAGACCCCTTCCAGCTGTTTTTAATGCAGGAGGAGGCATGTTAGGCATCAGAGAGCAGTCACTGTGAATCGTGCATGGGGCAGTCAGTGAACTGTTGTCTGTTTCTCTTTCTTTCTTTCTTTTTCTTTCTTCTGCTCAGGTAGATTTGCTGCAGCTTGAATCAAATGGATTCCATTTGTCAGTCTTCAGGGTTGATGCAGTATCTCACCTTACATCTTTTCACTCTGTGCTTTTTGCTCTGCAGCTGCTCACATTTCTTTACTGTAAGTTGTCACAGATGTAGACTTTGACTCACATGCTTGCAAAGTGAATCAGTGGCAACATCTGTTCCCCCAGAGGGATGGGTGCACCAGCCTCAAACCACCCACAGCGGCACTGCCTATGGAAGTTGGTATTTCCTGGCTCACGTCCTGGCAAGCATATTTGTTAAGGGGGGAAAACATTTAAAAAACCAATCCATGCTTCTATGCTTTTGTGCACAGGTGTGAAGATGTCTCCTGTAGTCAGAGACAGGCTCAGAGAGAGGGACTCATGTGGCATAACTACTAACACGCAGCTGAAAGTTACAGTTCAATCCAAAGTTCTCTATATGGTTATTGCAATCAGAGATGGCATTTTTTTTGGTGTGTGGCAGATGTTCCAACACCCCATAAGGAATTATTTATTATTAAAGCAAAAATAATTTTGTAGGATGCATTTTCTCCTCTGTTGCTTTAGTGGACCTGCATGCCAGGTCCAGGTACCTGAAGCTGACCTGTATGTATAGTGCACGCAGATCTGAACATGGATCTTGGTGGGGTTCTACCAATTTGCAGTGGCATCTGCAGTCTGACAAATAAAATATAGTGGGATTCTAGGCAGTTCAGAAAAAGAGATACCAAGAAGAGGACAGCAGGCATGTATGAGGCTGATTAGGCATCACTTTCAGTTCTAAATCATGGCCCAAGTCTATAGTTCTGCTATTAGCTGTGTATTATCCTTTAGAGACTGCCTATAAAAAAGATTATACAACTGAAAAATCTCCAACTGCAACGGTAAAATGGAGGGAAGTCAGAGCTGAACGTCCACAGAGTTGGGAGCTTTACCAGGGTGGCTTGGTTTCCCCTACCCTCTATTAGTGACACAAGAAACATTGTGAATTATGAGTGTAGTGATTGTGAAAGAGTCATGTCAAGGTATGGCTTCATATCCTCTTTGTGGCCACACTCAGACCTGCAGCATCCTACGTGGAGATCTGGGTGGTCAACAGAAGTGTCCTCTTGATATTGAGCAATTATAGACTATAGATGCAGGCTGGCTGGAGCAGACTCTGCGGGCATCTTGGCTCACGTGTATTTTGAGGGTTTAAACATCTTATTTCTATTGTTTTAGGACAGGGGTGCATAATGTCACGACTATTATTCTCCAAATGAGAAAGCCAAACGAGCAGGGATCCTGAGATCTCCATGGTTTGCTGGCAGCAGCTGTGCTGGGGGAATCACAAGGGAGTTACCTCCTTACCAAACCCTTAGGACACTGGTTTACAAACAAGGAGTCATGGGACTTTAGAGGTGGTTTGATGGGAACTTGACTGCAGGAGTAGGTCTTGCAATCAGAAGTGGGGTCATGAGCCTGGAAGTGCACTGGGAAGTGAGGTCATGAATGGATAAAAAATGAGAAACTACTCTAAGAGCCGTGTTTAGTGCACAGTTGCCCTTGGCCTCTCTTAAATGCTCCCATCGCTGTGTCCTTAATGATTCTACAGAGGATTAAAAAAACCCCTTCCTGATCCATGAGAATACTCACTTGAATCCCATTTTTTTAGTACAGTTCAAAACACTTGCCAGCAGGCTAACAACAATCTCTTTTGTCAATGTGAGGAAAAACCTGGGAACTTTGTGATCAAGGACTATTTCTCATTTTCATGAAAGCAACAGGAAAGGGTTGCACCACAGGGGAGACATTTGGAGTCAAAGAATAGAACTTGCCTCGGCAAAGCTATAATGCATATACACACACCAACCAGTGCAGCTTACAAATCACAATATCTTGTAGCACCAGACCAGCTTCTCTGTGAGAATGATAATGCATAAGAAATGAGACTTAATAGCTATTTGTAATTTAAAAAAGCTATTTGTTTATATGTGCTGTTCTCATGAATCCAGAAGAAGGCCAGTTTTTCTCAGCCTAAATAAAGTCGAATAATCTCTCATATTTTGCTTTGGAACTGTATTAATCGAGAAACAAACGTAAAGTATGTAAAAAGGGTGGTGAGATGTTTAATTAATATTAAAGCATTAGAAAGGGAGGCAGTACATTGTTCTGTGCAAGGAATATAATAATTTTGTGTAATAGTCCTTTTACTGAACAATATTTATGGCCATATAGTTTATGTTTTATTAGGAACATTTTCCTGAATGTGCAGTAAGATCTTTATCTGTCCATATTAACAATATCCCCTTATAAGGAGGCCTAAGAGAGGGTTTTATGATCTTCAGGAGAGGCAAATGAGATGCAGGATTTCCTTAGAACTGCATTTGATCTATAAACAAAATTCCTCTCTGTATCTCTGAAAGTTTAAATGCCACCTCTTAAGAAAGAAACAATAGGAGTATCTCAGAGTTTGTCTCAGTTTTGAATAATTATTTTAATTGAAAGTGTTGGGTTGTGTTTCCATTCCTACACTGAAATGTCTTGCAGGCACAGAGAAGAGAAATTATTTGTGGAATGCAGCTTCAGCCAAGTCTCAACAGACACGTTGTGAGGAATTGGCGTAGGCTCACCTGATTTTGTGTGCAGGGGAGTGTTGAAGTGTAGGAGTTTGGACTGGTTTTTCTTCTAAATTCTTTTCATTAAATTTAAAGAACAGCAGATCCAAATTTCCCATTACTTGCTTGTTTTTCACATTTCTCTAAATCAGAATAATTGTGTTGGTCAATGGGACTTACCTTGTTCCATACAGCACAGGACAACTTCCCTTCCCTTCCCNTTTCCCTTTCCCTTTCCCTTTCCCTTGTTTCCTATTCCCTTTTTCACCTGTCTTACAATAATCATATTGTCTTCTACTTAGACGTGCTTGGCACACCTTTTCCTGTTGCAGCAATTCAGTTTTGTAGCCTGCAGTTCTTAGGGCAGCTGAACAAGTGAGATATAGCAATCACAATTGATTGGATCTATCATTAAGTCTGTCTGAAGACCTTTTTTTTTTTCTCTGGTGACTGGGTTAAAAAAAATCAAGATCTTGGTTTGGATTAAAATGAATCTAGACTTTTTAAAACATTTTTTTCTCCCCAAGGAAGAATGAAAACTCCCAAAATTACGTTTTATGTTGAATGAAACATTCTGTTCAACCCAAAATGAAACATGTCGTTTTCCAAGCATTTGCAAGAAAAGCAAAGGAAATGAAGGGATAGATTCACAAAACTGGAAAATGAAAAGGAGGAGTCAGACACTTTTAACCTATTGCCAGAGAACTTCTCTGTTTTGTCACTTTTCAACTTTGTATAAATATTTATTGGAACACAGAAACGAGCCCAGAGGAGTGTTCCAACTTGCAGACTACCTACACCTTCTCGTATCTATTTCCCTTGAAGATTTTAAAAGAAATATTTAACAAAAAGTAGACCAGAAGGCAGCACCTTCACTCCAGTCCCTGTTCTGGTAAAGACGAAGGGTGAGTTTATGCCCGCCGCCTTTGCACATCATAGCCTTCAACCACTTCTGACACGTACCACTTAATCTTCCTTTGTTGCCAAGCCCCTAATCAGAAAGCAGTGAATTTTAAAACAGATCTCTGTAGTAAGCATTCAAACTATCAGGTTTTAGTGGAGCTCCCTCAGTTACTTCTGTTGAAGCTCTTCTTCTGTGTAATGGATTTTTAGAAGCTGAGATGACTAGAACAAAGGAATGAGACTCCCTACCCTGATGGATAGGATGCTCAGCTGTAAGTTGGAAACCCTTCAGTTTAGTCATTTCTTAAGGTCTTTAGTTACTAATGAATCTAGTTAATGGGGCAGATTGAGACAGATACCAACTTGAATATGAAAAGGATTGATATTATGGATGAACTTCTGGGAGCTGAGGACTATTGGTTACATGGCCTCTGGCAGAGGAAAGAAACTGATGTTTTCTGACGTCCACTTGAGTTCTCAGGCTGCTATAATACTAGTTAAAAGAATACAGCAACTAATGCTTTCCTGTGTCTGCTGCTTTTAACTTTTCTTCAGACCAAAACGATTAGGTGAATTTGACCAGTCTGCCCTTTGCTGCCTGTATTACATAGCAAATATTCCACCAAATAAAAAATGTCCTTGAACATGTGTGAATTTACAGTATGAGTCCAGAGTAAACAGTGGGCTGAATAAAGCCTTTAAGGTGAAAATCACCTTTACTTTCAGAAAGCTCTAGAAATCAGGACTACACATGGCATTTCCCTCAACACAAATAGAGCTATGGCAGACTAGTCTATGGGCAGTGAGGATTTTGGATTGTAAATTTTATAGGGTAGATACTATATTATCTAGGTATAGTTTGCTACTTGGTCTAAAACTTTGACTGAATAAGCTATGTTGAAGTTGCTTTTGGCATTTGTGTGTCTATGGAGAGAGTATTAAAGAAGAATAAGAGAAAACAGACACTTCAAACTACTGTTGAGGATGAGCTGTGAGAGGCCTGGTTTAGGATTAAACGGATTTTCTGGAATTATACCTCTCTGTGTTGGCTTCTTCATGAACACTGAAACTTCCCATTTTTTCCTGATGCAGACAAGGAAGAAGACTGAGACCAAGCCAATTGCTCTGCATGGAAGTAAATTACTTATTCTTTAAACTGTGGAGGCTTGCAATGCAGCTTTAAGAGTTCATTCTTGAGAAGAGCTCTTACTGCATTTTTGAAAGAAAATGGTACTCGCATATGTTTCTGTATAGGCAGAAGAACAACTTCTGTTGACAACCTCAATTTATGCTCAGAAAGTCTAATGAAGTTGAGCAAGCTGTGTTAATAACAGTGAAGTACTAGCATTCGTAGCTTGAGGGTAAGCGAAGGGAGACAGCAAGAAATGAGATTTTTTATTTCATTTTTTTGCTAGAGCTAGAAGATGAAAAGTAGTTTTGAAAAAGTGAAAAAGTTTAATTTTGCCTATAAAATTTCAGAAAATTTAGAAAACAGTGAAAAGAGAGAAGTGATCCCTGAGCTAAGTGTTTTATACAAGATATCCACAGAGTTTTCAGTTTGGCAGCTCAACCGAGGACACTGGAATAGACTATAAAGGGCAATTTTTTTTTTTCAGTTTTGCAAGGACGCAACATCAGCACTTTCTTGTGGCATTAAAATACAAAATATTAGTATATTCCAGAACAGATAAAGGAGAAAATACTTTTCCCCACAGTTTGCCACTGGGGCTGAGTAAGTAGATACACATAATTTACTTTATGTTTGATATAACTTCATATGTTTACAAAATATTAACATTCATGCTAAAAGCCACATACCTGTCTGCAATTATACTATAAAACAAAAATAATTTAAGATTGATTGAAACCTTTCATTTGACTCAAAGTCAAATATTCAACTTCCTTTGTAGCATTTAAAATGCTTTAAAAAAACTCTTTAAAGTCATTGGACAATTCTTAAAATAAAAAATACCATTTTGGTAACAGAAAGGGAAATAATGATGAAAATATCAAATTAAGAACTTAGCTCTATCCCACATCTTTCCCGAGATCTCACTGTAAAAATTATTTAAATTTAACTTATCCTCCTTGCCCTGCCCCCTTGCAAAAAGCATTTTTCAGCGAGAAAAATACCCACTGAGAATAAATAACCTAATCTACCCTAGAGTCCTTATGGTGTACTCCTTTCTCTAGTTTGACCATGTTGTATTTGCTATAATTTCCATGCTAAAATACCTGCCCTGGTATTTACTTACCTATTGAGTTGCGCATAGAAATGTACAAGACATACTCTTAAAAAGTTTAAATAAAAAAATCTAAGATAAAAATATACTATGGCTGATGCAGTATCTGAACAGATATCCTAATAAATTTCCAAAAGCGCAGTTATCAGTGCTAATGTTACTGCTAATAGTGCCGTACTGCCCTGTCTTTAGTGAGCTGCCTCCAATGTGTCTTCCTTTTGTGTCTCCTCATGGGTGGCCACATTGATACTGCTGGCTCTGCTGAGCTTCAAATTTAGCTCTGTGTGCTTACAGAGGAAAATGGACTTTTTTTGGTTTTTTTTTTTTTGCACATTTGTATCCTTGTTTTGGTTTATTCTGTCAAAAACATGTTTCACCTGAGAAAGAAGGAGTTAATAAAAATAGGCTTTCTGTTCTTGAAATGTCAGCCACAGCTTCTCATCACCCCATGAAAAGCCCCCTTGTTTCCTTGCTCAACTCCTCCTGAACTTCAAACAGTCCTATAATCCCTTTGACCTTAGAAGGTCAAAGATGTATAAAAAGTATCATTCTTTGTGTAAAAGCACATTAATCATTCTTACCTAGCCCTTTATTCTCTTTTGAGGGCCCTGTGATGTTTCAATTCAAGAACCACCTTCTGGCATTAACATATATAATTTCAACTCTTTTCTTAAGCAGGTAAAAAAGGAGAAATCCTTTCTGTCCCTGCTTTTGCTGATGCCCTAAGTACTGGTATTTCATTTATTTTCATAATTTATTTAATTGCATAATTAAAAATGTTAATATTAACTCAAAAAACACATACGTACATCCAATTGTACTATAAATACTGTTTAATTAAAATACTTTAATGAGTGGAGGTAAATATTTAAGTGTGCTGCTCTCCGTTTCTGTGAATTTGGAAGAACTTGAAAGTCCTAGAACTAAATTCTGATGTCAATGCAAATCTGGAGTTTAATTTAGGTGAATGAAAAAATACCTCTGGACTTTCACCTGAAGATAGAATTCATCTTCCTTGGAGAGCTGTATCCTTCAGTGAAGGGAGAAAGGGAGCAGGTAAAATGAAAACCCTGCTAGAACTGAAGCAATTTAGAGCCAAACTTAATTAACTGCGTTGAGCCTGTCAAAGGTCAGGGAGAGATCACCGCAGGAAATGCAAGTGCAAGACTGAAACAACATTGACAGTGGGAGAGCGAGGGCAAAGGCAGAAATGAGCCTTTCAGGCAGGCACAGCTTCATGCTGGAGAGGTAAGGCTGTCGGTGAGTTTACCATGCTGGTGGGGGAAGACCTCCTGTCTCCTAAGGTCCTGCCTGTGGCAAGCAGCTTGGTTTTTATCGATGCCCATGGGCAGTAGCCACCCTTCCCATGAAGCACATGCTCAGTGTACTGCTTCATTAGGCCCTAGATTCAGAGCAGACAGTGGAGCAAGCTCCATCAAGAAAGTTGGTGAGAAGCGAGCAGGCACTGAAGTTCCTTTGAACCTCACTGATACTTTCTCAGCTGCCCATACTTGATGCTTTTGGAGTAGTATTTTTTTAACTGAAATACCTGTGCACTGGTACTCTGGTTTTCTTTTTTTAAGTAGGATTTTTTGCCAGTAGATTGGCAAACTCTAGTTTCGTGCACAACGTTTAGCCTAGTATGTGTGATTGAATATTTGAAGGATGTCTGTGACAATATGCTTGGAGAGGGAGTGCGCAGAAGCCTTTCTGGATGCCGTGGTTTGAAGGAAAATCACAGGCTGAAGAATTTTATCAAAGTGTTGCAGCTGAGGCAAAAAACCCAATGTGATTTATTCTACCTTTCGTATTGATTTTATTTTTTCTGTATAAAGAGCCTTGCCCTAAAAGATTATGAGTAGCAACTCATTGCTGCGTTGATGGGCTAAGGAGGTCATACTGATGTGTCCAGATCTGTCCACCTTTTTTGTCCCTTCCCTCTTATGACTGGAAACTAGTCTTGGAAACACAGAGGGGCAACAGCACTGCCCTGAAATTTGGGTATCATCTGACACTGATGTTGTCAGCTTCCTTCAGCCTTCCTGGCATTGCTCTAAACCCGGCATAAAGCACTCACTGATCTCAAGTCTTTGGAGCACGACAATGAGATGATGAGAGAAGGCCCACTCAATACACATGAAAAATCCAGGAAAAAATGTCAGTTTTTAATGTATTTTAATCTCTTCCCCTGGTGGGGGAGGCAAAATGCCTCTCACTGATTGTTGTCTACCACTGGCCACGGAAAGGCTGTTTCTGACAGCTGCACAGTTCCATGGATTTTTCTAATCTCCTCTTTTCTCTTCCCCTTGCCAGGAAGCAATGGGGGCTACACCAGCTCTGACATTTCACCAGTAAATTCTGTACTCTGAAAATGAACCAAAATCATGCATTAATGCCAGGAGGGTGAGGGTGCATGACAGACAAATTGTTATCTTGGCTGATAGCATGAACTGAGAAGCCATTGGGATGTTCGTGGCAAAGGAGAGCATAAACAGAGGCCAAAGGACTGGACAAAGACCAGGACAAAATATTCTTGTGCCTGCACAAGAGAGTTATATGACTCTGAAATTCTTCTTCTGCTTAACACAGGATCCTGCTGTCAAATTTATCTCAGACCATCAGCCCACGATCCTGTCACATACTTTTCTCACAGCTCCCTTTCCTCACGAGATTCTCTGTTACCCCTTTTTCTCCATAGTGTGATGAGGGCTCAGCCTCCTCCCTGCAGCAACCACCTCTTCTCTTTTCCCAGCATCAAAACTTGAAATTCTCACCACCACCACTCACCAGGATGAATACCACACAGGGCTCTTTACCTGGGTCCTCACAAGGGTGCACTGCTCTGCCTCTGAGCTGTTTCTACTGGTATTTTAATCTTCTTTTTCTGTAGCTTCAGCTACTTTTATCCTGAAAGAGTTTATGTATTTCTCTGTCCCTGCAAGTGTACGATCCATTTTAACCTCCTACATCCTTCACCAAACCTGGCTTTTATCCACCCCCCTGCTGCACACTATTTTGGCCACTGAGACAACTGACTGTACAGGAGGGGCTTTTCCAAGTCCTTTTCTCTTACTTAAGAACTTAAAATCACATCACGGGAGCTGTATATTTAATAATAATCTTGCTAAAGGTACTATTTGGGCTTGCCCATCCATTATGAATCTCTACCTTGCTCAAACATCTGATATTGGGTATGAATTTCTCTAACTTACCTCCCAGAATTTGAGAGAGGTGGGTCAATAGTACAAGTCTGATTTGTGATCCCAGTCCAGCTTGGAAAACCACTGAAATCAAACCCTCCCTTAAGGTAGAGAAGATAGAACTCTCCTCTGGTGACTTACAGAGAAAAGTATGCAGTTGCTTGCAGGTTTATGGGAGGGAAAAAAAAAGCATAAAAATTAACCTAGGAACTGTCAGGCCAGGTGCCTTACCCAGTGTTATGGGTTTCATGGTATTGGCAAGCTCCTATGTTGTTAATGGACGTCCCAGGTTTCCTGCTGGGACACAGAGAATCGGGGCATTTATATTTCAGTGAAGAGCATTTCCAGATACATGTGTGAAGGAAAAAATTGAAATTGCAAAGGCTTGTGTGAAAGTTAAAGAATCTCTTCTTTATTTCTTTGGGAACAATGCACAGTTTATTCTGGGTACTTTGATGTGCAGAAAGGGTCCTGTCTAAAACTCCTTGCTTCAGTGGAAGCTCTGACATGCTACCTGCCTTCTCCTTGCTCAAATCCTTCCCAAATCCAAGAAGCATGATCACAGCCTGAGATGAGTGCCACATACCGAGCTCCTACCTGTTTCTGGTGAATATGAGGAGGAGTTCAAGGGAAGGATTTGAGGCACGCTCCTCATCCAATCCCTTTGCTTTCTTTTCACTCCCCTTTTGTAGCTGGAGCAATGCTAGTAAGCCTGCTTATGAGACAGGATTTTCATGTGTTATAAAGAATCTGGCTGGAGGAAGTTGACAGTTCATTGGTATCCAGGAAGAGGTCGATTTCCTTCTTTGTAAACGTCTCTGAACACAACTATAGCAGTAATAAAATATTAAGTCTCCACCTATTTAGTTTCTCTCCTTGTCAGGAGAGAAGTGAGGGAGAAAGTCAAAGAATTATGAGTGTGTCAGTGCCTAGAGATTGGATTATTTTCCCAGAAAGGAAAGAAAAAAGTCAGTCTGTGAATATCTTTTATGGTAAGGAGGAAAAACACAACTTCTTGCTGTTAGATTCACAAACATCTACCCAGCCCTACTTCCTTTATGGGAGAGGCCAACAACTTTCTGGATCACACGTTTTCACAGATATTAGGTGATGATTAAAGGAAGGATTTGGTATTGGCTCTAGAACTAATTGATGTCTGCCACTTTGAGAAGGTATATCTTTGTGCAGCTGGCAAAGAAACTGTGTGTAGTATCTGGATTGTTCTTATTGGGTTTCCTAATATCAGTCAGAATAATTTTATGCCTATTTTTGAGTACCCTGTGTGTGGGAAACTTATTCTGAACAGTTATAACTTTACCAACAGCAGCTAAAGCTAATTTTGCTTGAGTAGCTTTGAGCTTCCCAGTTTGGTGGTATAAAAGAGGACTATGCTTTTCCATCAGTCCCATCCCCAGTGTTTTCTAGTTTAAACTGCTTGGTTGTGCTGTTGCACCCAGACTTCTGAGGAGCTTGGGCATGCAGACAGGAGGCATCCCACCTTCTCCACATGATGCTACTGGAAAGAGCCAGCAGATCTGGCCACGGTGTGGACAAGGAATGTGTATTAATCAGTGGTGCTGGGTTTCTCTTGCTCAAGGAGTATTTCAGGTGGAGAACAGGTACCTTCAGTTTAGAAGTAGACAAAAGGAAGGGCAATGTCCCTGTGGCTGCTTGGTGTTCAGCCACTCTGTAATATTGCCGAGCATTGAGCTGTGTGACTGGGACAATATGCTGTGCAAGATGGGACCAAGTAACCCCATAAGAATCCTCTCGTTGTCAACACACTTGTTAGACTATGAAGATCAGGATGGAAGTGGGAAGGACAGGTAAGGTAATGCAGGACATTGTCACAAAAGATATGAAAAGACTGGAAGAGTAACCTGAGACTTGAATGTGTGAATGGTTAGCACTGCTTGGGCTAATGCTATCCATTGCCAGAGTGAGAAACACTTTTTGTAACAAAGCATAGAAAAAGACACCTTTTACTTGGAGTGTGTAAGGTGGATCCAGGCTACCTTCTTAGAGTTCAGGGCCTCTACTAGATTCAAATGCTTAAGTACAGGAAAGTAAAAAGAAATGCAGGCAATTTCAGCCTAAAAAATCTCTCTAAAAAGGGGAGAACTTTTGATGTGGAAGATCTGAAATGGTTTAGCAAATAACGTTGGCTGGTAGCTGTCACAGTTGACTCAGGAGCTACTCTGCCATGTTTCTCTGCCCAGGGAGGTAAAATGCACACAGTAAGATATGGGTAATCAGGCCCCCTGAAAAGAGTCAAGCTGGAGGCAGGCTTGGAGGTGGGGTGAAGGTATTGCAGTTAATTAGAATGTGGGAAACAGGCTGCACTTAGCCAGAAGGTCTGGTCAAGAAGGTTCTCAGAGGCTTAACCACAAGATTAGGGACTATAAACTGCAGAGCAGATTCTGGGATAGCAAATGAGATAAGGTTTAAGCAATGTAAGACAAGCAGGTCAGAATTAATAGGAAACAAGTTAGCAAAGGTCAAATTAGAAGCCTATGAATAAGGGTCAAGAGCTAAGTCGGGAATTACAGGAGAGGTTCAAAGGCCAAAGCAAAGGCTGAGCAGACAAGGAGCACTCTATGCTGAAAACATACATATTCCCCATGGCAGATTCTACCTGTACCTGATTAACTGGGATCAGAAATACCAATTTTGTGCTGGGTGTCAAATTCTTACAGGGGCAAACTTGGAGGCTGCACTTGTCTTTCTTCAGAGAAAGGAGACGTATTTATCACAGACAGGATTCTCTGTGATTCTTCTTTTTGTAGACTCTGTGAAGATAACTAGCTTTAAAAAGGCACATGCTGGTAGTTCTTTCTCCTTGCTTGACGGAAATATTCAAACTAATTTCCAGTGTCCTAACCATTCAAATCTATGTCACTCAAGGGTTGTGGTCTGACTGCAGGAATGACTGAATGACCTCTGTGGTCTGCGTGCTGTATACCATAATCACAACAGTTTTCTCTTTCCACCAAGTGTCAGGATGCTTTGGAGAATGTCACACCTTGTGCACCCACAAGGGCTCTTTACCCTCTGCTGTTGCTTATTATCATTAGTCATCTCTTTCATGTGGGTTAAAAACTATCAAGCAGAGAAAGAGGGTAAAGTTATTCCCTCAACAGGCTACAAACCCATATTATTGACTGCAATAAAATGATGCTGGAAAGGAATTGAGTATTTTGCTGCAGAGTACTTGAATGAGCTTCAAAATCTTGTGTGTTCCAGCTGAAAGATCAACATCATTTTGGTTTGAAAATGCTGACGCTGCTCTGGAGGGCTGCTGCTGTTATGACTTCATTACTGTGGCACAGATTCTTTTCTCACTCACCCTGGTTTTGCACTGATGTAGCTCTGTCAGCTCACTGGAGGTACATCTGATGTAGCTCAATAAAGCTGAGAAGAGAATCAGGCCACAAATGTCCTAGGCCTAATTCTTTCAGACAGGAAGGAACTTCTGGTTTGGACCTTTTTGTGTTAAGAGAAAAAAAAAAAAAAAAGAAGAAAAAAATGATTTTAAACCCTCAAAAACAAACATAACCTTTCTTTACCCTCAGCAGCAGGTTTTGCTTATGAAGTGATGCTTTATGATTCTATTTAGTGCGCTGGAGCTATCCCATAATAATAAAGTACGTTTTCTCTTTTCCTTCTGGGAAAGAGCTGTCTCCCCAGCAATGGTGTGTGGACACAGTTCAATTAGCTGTTGAGCCAGGGACCAGTGGGTTTGTAGAGCTGACGCAGTTTGGCTCCCTCTGCCATCTTCTATGCTCTGATGGCATAGTCAAAGTTCAAGGCAGACGTGACCTAGAAGGATGTTTGTGCAATAAAACAATGAAGTATCTGTTTCAGGCAGCTCTGATGACACTGAAATGATATCACTAGAAAAGCATCTTTTCTGATGTGGTTAATTGCAGCCTACTGCTAGATCTAGATCTTGACAGAATTTTACTGGTCTTACTGCCTACAAGACTCAATGTAAGTGTAATGTAGAACACCAAGCTAAAGCAGAGATGATGAGAATGGCAAAGCATTGGCATGGTATGGGTAAGGTCCTACCACAGAGAAATGGCAGAGCTGAGAGTTTGTTCTGGGTTTCCTAAGTCACAGAACCTGAAGTTTCTTTTGTACATGAAACTGTGATTACAGTATACAGGTCTGATGGTTTGCTAGAGGAAGGCAATATATAATTTCTTCTCCAACAGGAGCTCTCTATTTGTGGGTGCAGCTGAAGATGTTGATACAGACTTCTGTGTGACAACTTGACACAAAGGCTATTTGACTCAAGGATTTTTGATTCCCTACACAGGTTGGAGGAAGACCTTTTGGACTGGTATGTGTCTTGCCAAGACAAATGAGATGGGAGGATTGTTCATGGGCGGATTGTTAGTATAAACAGTGGATTATCAGTATTAATTGATTATGATTAACTAATGGTATATCTACTAACTGCAGGTCCTCACCAATTCTTAAGGACAACTACTCTCTCTACAACTTTTTGACACCATTTATCTATGAAAATTTGAGGATACTGATCTTCATGAGATGGTACAAGGCTCAAGTCACTCCCAGATGTCTGTCTGATGAGTGGGAGTTGTTGCCTGGATGCTGGTTTTACTCAGTATCATAGAATCATAGAATCATTTTGATTGGAAGAGACCCTTGGGATCATTGAGTCCAACCATCAGCCCTACTCTACAAAGTTCTCCCCTACACCATATCCCTCAACACCACGTCCAATCTACTCTTAAACACAGTCAGGGATGGTGACTCCACCACCTCCCTAGGCAGCTGATTCCAGTGACTGACCACTCTTTCTGTGAAGAATTTTTTCCTAATGTCCAGCCTGTAGTTTGCTTTAAACTAATCTATGACATTGTCTACCTGTTCTCTGAGGCTTTGGTAGTAGAGGCATCTACAAACCAGTCAATATACTACTTGGCAGCCTGTGCTACTAGTTTGTACAAGCCAGCACTTTACTATCCAACACAATAGGCTGGATTCATCAAAGTGGTAGTAGGGTCAAAAGGGTAGAGTTAAGACATAAGTCACTGTAGTTTACAGGTAATTTTAGTTTTTATTTCCTTTGTGATTAATGTTTAAACTTCTATTAAGATTTTCCAGGGGAGAACAATAGAGCTGTGAGATAGATGTTTAAGGCCAAACTGATAATGCGAAACAATTTAAAAAAGCCCCCCTAAACCTCCCAGCAAGACTTTTTCAAAGAGAAGTCCTTCATGTCAAAACTAAACACGCTGTTTCCTTTCCCTCTCTGTTGTTTTGTGAATAAGGACTGTTTGTAAATAAAACTAACATGTCGATCTGTTATGCACAGGTAAAGGAAGTTTAAAGACAATACTACTAGAACTCCCAAAGACACCGTCTAACCCTGTAAATAATTTATTTTCACAATTCAGATGAAAGAGCTCATAGATATTGGACTCAGTCTGTTGATGGCATGTCCTTTGGAAGAAATCCGCAGTCGTGTGGCTGTTTTGCCACTGTCTGCTGAAAAAGTTCTCAGGCTCAGAAGTTCCCTTTGCTCAATTTCCCTCTCTTGTTCCCTGGGTTATATTTCACATCATTTATGCTGTGGCCATTCATACCATTGTTTCTAGATGAACAGGGATTTTAGTTTTTCTGGATGGTGCCGAGATCCCCTGTTGCTCTGAGAAGGGTGTTGGGTCACTGTTGAGTGGTGGGCTGTCAGAAACACCTTGAACTTGAAGGAGGAATTTTGCTTCCCACAGTCAGGCTGTGTTTCTTCTTTTTAGTCTTAGAACTTGCTGCTGATCTGTGCATAATGCTGCTGAGATGGCTCACCAGTAACCTCATCTAAGGTCTACCACCTTTGGGAGGCTTCATGGAAATGCTTGTCCCATTCAAACTTCTAGATAAAGTGAGGAGGGCTTAGGCTTTCTCTTTGGATCACACCATGGTCCATGAGATCAGCTCCAGTGTAGT
>VZTM01024292.1:0-42844 GCA_013400555.1 Jacana jacana | reverse complement strand
AGAGGAAAAAAAAAAAAAAAGCCATGTAATTGGTTGATGATGGATGATTATTTCAATGAATGTGACTTGTGACCGAGGAGAACATCAGATGGACTTAACTCACTTGAGTGAATGACAGATAAAATTCAAGGAAAGCTATAAAGTAATGTGCTTTTGGAAGAAACATCTGAATTAACCCTGTCATCACAGAAGATCTTACACTAAATTCAACAAGCAGCAATAAGGAAGATCTCCAGCATGGCATGAGGGAAAATCATCTCAGTTATTTGCTGTAGTTCTCACATGTCTTCCACTGAATCACCTAGACGTTGTTGGAAACGGGACTGAGACTTTGACTTTTACCCAGTATGGCAGTTTTTATATCCTGAAAATAAGTATTTGGGTGTCATTGCATTGTGAAAGTTTTTCATTCAGCATATAAAAAAAGAACTCAAAATCAAACTTACTGGTCCAATGCCTAAGAGATAGGATGTCAAACAATCAAATGCTCTGATGTCTTCATGGTGATGTGTCTTCATTGGAAATACTAATCTTAAGACTGTGTTTAGTGTATTCTAGAAAGGGGATAAACGCCTCTGGAGATGCTAATATGTTCAGGTCATGAAGATAAGGCTGTGGACTAACTGGGGCAATCGCTCTGATTTGGCTCAACAGTGGCGTGTTTGGTATGTCTCTATCATGTTAAATCTTTAGGCAATGACTGTTTCATTTCCTGAACTTGCATTTGTCTTTTTTAAAGATGCACTTAAATGATGTTTAATAAAATATCATGGATAGTCTTGAATTTAATGAGTTGCCATGTCAGATTTCATTTAAATCCTTTGATTTTTGTCTTAGGTTTATAGCCTAAAGCTCTGTGTTTCATTTTGACCAGAATTATTGCTCTAGCTATTGGCACTGGATTGCCTATATTTACATACCTACGCAATAAAGATTGAGCCAAACTATATTAAAACTTAATAATAATAAAAACCTCTCAGAAAACGAAAACAACAACTAAGCTCCATACTTCACCTCCTCAGAAATCCCAAACCACAACACATCAGCAAAAAGTACCTTTTTTGCTTTATTACTCAAGGTGTGTTTATGTATTTTGGGCCTGAAATGAATGGGCCCTTCTTAAACACAACATCTGTGTGTTTTAAAGCAAGCTAAACCTTTCTGTGGGGATTATGCTAAATTGACACCCACGGAGATTACAGACTTGTCTTTTCATGTGGAGAGGATGTCACCCCGCATGTTTGTTTTTATATGCATGTGTAACCCATGCTCCTGAAGTGCCCAAAATAGCTGGTTTGCTGGGGTGGATTGAGGAATAACACAGCTTGTGTTGCTGGAGCTCCGAGTATGCTGGTATTTGTATGTATGCCTTTGCACAGAAGCCGTCACGGACATACATGCATATTACATGCCATATGTATTTGTGGCTCTGTTGTTGTGCTGTATGGCTGCAATTATCCCCCTGTAGCTACATCTGCATGTGACCTGGAGTGCCATATTTGTGCTTATGGAAGGCAAGTGTGGGGCTGTTATGCCGTTAGAAGCCATGTGGCCTTTTAATAAGACAGAGCAAACCAGAATGATGTGTGTGCTGCCCTTGCTGTGAAAGGATTGGTCATGGAAAAAAGTATCTCTTTTTCTATATGGCAGACATTTTCTTCTAAAAACTGTTTCTGCTTGAGCAAAATTTTTCACCCAAGAATAAGTTTTTAAAATTCTTGAGATGTTCCCTGGAGAAATTCTTGGATGTGTTGTGGTGTTTCAGATTTCCAGGGCAGAGAAACTTGTAGTTCTGATGTTTGAACTATGCTTTCGTTCTCTTTGGTAATGTCTATTCTTTGCAGCTCTGAATATGTAAGTATGCAAACAGCATGGCCTGGATGAGCAGAAACTCTAGAGTTCCAATGTGAAATTTCATTCCCTAAGACTGCTCTTCATTTTATATTATATTGAATTATCTCAGAAGCAGAAGCAGGAATGTAATTAGATATAGCTGTGACAGAGAAGAGCAATCCATACAGGAGACCCTTGTGGAGACTAAACTTTCACACTTGAAATTATCATATTTGCCCTTATCTTTCAACCATAAACCTGGATCTTATGCTAAATTAAATTTCTAATGAGAAATATGTTTACAAGCCTGATGCTGATTGAACAAAATGACTTTGTGAGTGTATTTTTGGTCCCCTGCATGAAACCTTTCAAAGCACTCTTTGACAGAGTGCTCTGTCAAAGAGTGCACTCTTTGACTCTTTTTTAGGTGCTACAAGACCTGATTTGGTAGCTCAGTGGTAGCATTGGTGGCAGGAGGATGGTTGGACTAGATGATCTTGTAGGTCCTTTCCAACCTTGTGTGTGTGTGTGTGTTTCTATGACAGGAAAACAGCAGCTACTGCAACCATATTCTGAAGAAGCAGATGCTCAGGTGTGCTCTGGTCAGATAGAAGCAGCCTGTGAAGTTAATTGGAGCATGCAGCTATTCATACCATATTCATTGTAAGATGTTAGCTGCTCTTTTCTTTATCTTTGATGTAATCTCTTGAGAAGAAACATCTGATGCACTGAATGGCACCACAAATTCTCATGGCTAAAACAAGAGCTGTGTTACAATTGTAATCAAGCTATTCCTCCCACACCATACTCTGTTTAACCAAGTAACTCATGCGAGGGGTTCATTCCCTTTTATAGTAAGTTCAAGTGGGACAAAGGATTTGTATGGCAAAAGATTAAGAGGAAAAGACCAAGTTAGTCATTCTACCATTGTGTCCCTTTCTAAACCAAAAAACGTATATAAAATACTCTCCTTTTTGCACTTCAGTAAATCAGTAAATCTCAAAGTTGTTGCCCCCAGTTTTCCTTTACCTCAGTGTAGGGTATTCTACCTGCAAAGCAGAAAAGCTTCTGTTTTCTCCTCACCCCTGCCCTTTCCTGTAAAGTTTTTCCAGGGATTACAAAATAAGCAAAGCCTACAAAAGTTGTTTGAAAAAGTGCACTAAACTTCCCCCTGTTAATGAAGGAGAGGTGATTGAAATGAAACATAGACGTGTCTGGGGCTCACTCTTTCAGGGCTGATAATGAGATTAAAAAAGAAAAAAAAGATAAGTAAATGCTTCTTAATTAGGCGCCTGTTATGTTCCATCATGATCAGGGCTGTGTGAGAGAAAAATGCCAAATGACAGTGACATTTTGCACAGTTTTCTATAGAGGCCATTTCTTCTCACCCTTTGCTTAATAAACACAATAAGGCTAGCTTTGGTTTGCTAATAGATATTTCTAAATCAGTTTGGGAAAAGTTATTCCATGAGGTAAAGATCCTGTTTGAAGTCGAAGCTGTTCATCTGAAGAAACATCTGTCACAAGACATGAAAAGAATGATTTCTTTGTGACTAGGAAATCAATGAGACATCTGTTTTAATGTACAGCCCAGAAATAATGCAGCTAGTTCAAAAGGGAATCATAAAGAAGGCTGCTTTTTGTCTCTTCTCTCCAGAGTGTTTAGGATGGGATTCAGCAAGGTATTTTGTGTTAGCAGGACTTCCTTAGTTTGTGTCCTAAACTATGTGGTTGTGGTATATCTTTTGAGGACTTTTAGGGCTAATGAGCTATGGGGATTCACGTTTACTGGCCTCATAAAATAACCCTATTTGAGGTGGATTTTGCCCCTGTTTTCGAGGGACAAATTGCTCAAATAGCTGATCCTGCCCCATTCTCAGTGGGGGGCAGGAGCTGGAGGCCGTGCAGCCTCAGGGATGCCTGATGGGAGGTTGAAGGGCCAGTTCACCATGGGCTTGCTCTTCCTGGAAATACTGTGCCTGGGCTGTTGTCTCCCTTCCGGAGAGGCAGTGGAGCATGTGCAGACATCTCTGCACATGGAATGATTGCATCCATTTGTTCTGCTTGCTTTCTTTCTCTTCTCTGGAAATCTTGCTGGGTCCTTGTCTCTTGTCTATCAAGTACATATACAATAAATTTAGATTTTTCCTTGCAGGCTGTTCTTTGCAGTCTCTTTAGCATTCCTGAACAGTAATGGTGTGGGAAGCAGCAGAAAGAGGTTTAATAACAGTATACATCTCTTTATACTGGAAAGATACTCCCCACAAAATCTGGATACCCTGAATGAGACCTAACCCTTTATATGTAGGGTTTTTTTGGGCCAAGAAGAAATTAAACATCCAGGACTCAGTTACCTCAAGGCACATTGGACTGATAATGTTTTATAGCTCCCTGGTGCATATGTACTGTGTAAGACATAAGACCAAGAGGAACCCCTAGTCTTTAGGTAATGAGCTTGTTAGACCCCCACTAGTATGTGTTCTTATGGCAAAATTGGGCTTGCAGACATCTTTTTTCCAAAAGGAGGAGAAAACAGCAAGAGGATACACAGCTCTGGCAGTCTTTGAAATCTGAGATCAATGGTCGCCCTGGAAACAGCATGTTGGAAGTCTGAAAAACCTCCTGGCAGTGCGTGGGTGGAGTAAAAACAATCTTTTGGGTTGTGTGTGCAATTCCAACAAGTTGTGCTCAGCAGGAGGGAAGACAGCTACTGAGGGGACACACGCACACGTTCTCTGGGGAGCCATGTTATCGCCCCTTCTCACAGAAAGCTGCTGAAAAATATTTTGTTTAGGACATGCTTTCCCTCGGGAAGTGTCAGTGAAATGAATGAATTTTTGTTCCTGTCAGCACGGTCCCGTGGAAAAAAGCCTGCGGAGAGATGCACACAACAATAAAACAAATAGCCAAAGGTGGGAGAGCTGTGCCCTGCCAAAGACAGCAAAAGACCTTGACATTCCCAACAAATAATACGTTGGAATTGCAGATTCCAACCTGGCTGGTGACAGAACAGGGTCCCAAATTTCCCTATGCCCTGTTATATTTACCTGTATTGGGGGATGTTGCAATCCAATTAACTGATTAACTGTTGAAACAGACCCATGAGAGACCATGAACAGCAGCTGTACAGCTGTTCCTCATACACACATAGCATAATGGTCACACTCCAGCATTAGCTGCTACCCACTGGACAGTTTGTAATGATACTTCCCTGTTGTGCTTCAGTGAGATGGAGTTCAGGGGTTTCCTGAGGCAACGATAGGTGTTTCAACATCTAACAGCTTATGAAAGATTTTTCTTCCATAAGTTGGTCTAATTATGTCTTTTAACAGTGTAAACATTGGCTTCCACATTACTGTCTGACAATGATTCCCCAGTTAAAGCATATGATGCTTTAAAAGTCCCTTTTTCTACTTTGAAACTACCACATGGTAACATCATTTGATGCCTTTATTTCCTATATGATTGGATATAATGATATCTTTGCTCATATCCTTCTTTCCACTTGGAATTTCATCATTTGTCTCTTTTCTGAGGTGAACAGTCCTCATCTTTTAAATCACTTTAGTTACAGATGTTGCTTCATGCTTTTTGCCATCGTTATTGGCTTTTTGTGGGCCTTTATTAGCTTTGCTATGTCCATTTTGTGATGGTGGGATGAAAACCATGTTCACTGTTCACCATGTAAGTGCATATAGACTCATACAACTGCATAACAGTGTGTTTTGCTTTGTTGTCTACTCCTTACCTAACAAATCCTGGCATTTGATTTGCTTTTTTGATGGCTATGGGGCAATCCAAATTTAACTCTTACTTTTGCCACTTAGGGACAAGATCTTAGGATCATTCTAGACAATTGCATTCACCTGATTGCCCCATAGCCATCAAAAAAGCAAATCAAATGCCAGGATCTGCCTTTGAATAAGTTACTTCTCCGCAGGAGTACATCTTTTCTTACTTTACTTACCCAGTCTAGATTCTCAATTTTAAGAGCTTTTGGTGAGAGACTTTTTTGAAATCCAAAATGACCAGATTCATTTGATATCCCTTCTGTTGAGTCCTTCCAGGAGCTACATCAGCATAATGATGTGACTTCCTTCTACAAAAGCTGAATGGACTCTTCCCAACATATTGCGCTTATTTCTGTGCCCCAATAATTCTATTATTAAGAATAATTTTTGCCAATTTGCATGTGCAGCTGTGTAAAGGAAGTCCCACAGCATTAAAATTTAGTGACTTTCCTTTTGAGCACTGGTAACAGGAAACTTTATGGATAACATAGGGGAAATAACACTATTATGCAAAGGAAGTGGGTGTATTTCTGTAGATGTAAAGCAAATCACATTTTTCCACCTTTTAATCTTCATTGACAATAATATGATATTCCTGTTTTTGTTGCATTGTTTCTTCAGTAGCCTTGCTGGAGCTAAGAACTAAAGTGCTGAAGTTTAGATTCCTGTGTAACTTGTGAATACATTCCATTGCACCTTCCTCTTTCTTTCATTTTTTTTTTTTAGGCTTTAATGGAAGTAAAGATTGGTAATGAGGCCAGTGATGAAATTTTAGCTGAGAAATGCAAGACCTGAGAGGAGACTTAAGTCTTATAGAACGAATGTGCAATTTCTAGTGTTCACTGGGTTGTTTCCTGCAGAGACTTCCTAAGGAAATATAAAAAAACCTCTACAAAATTAAAAATGGTACTGTTTCTTGTTTCACACTTTCCATACCCTCTGATGATTAAAAAATAGCATCTTGCCTTGATTTGGTGTTTTTTTGGGGGAGAAAAGAATGTTGAACCCAAGTAAACAGAACTTCCCCAGACTTATGGACTCCCTTCTCCCTTAAAACATAATCTTTATTTGGCTTTGCTTTTTCTGTGAACCTGGGTAAAATATAGAATATACTAAGAAGAGTCTGTTTATTTGATACCTCAGAGACTTCCTTGATGTGTGTGAAAATGGTTTCTATGCTAAGGATGCACAAGTCTATGGGGAGATGAAATAAACAGAAAAAAAGTAAGCTGAGTTCTTTAAACTAGTGAGAAACACTGATGTGCATAGAAATATTAGCACTATATTTGATATATCAACTTATGCTCTAAACATCACAGATAGGTGTGATGCAATTTATTTTCATGCTATTGGTTCTTCATTGTTTGGTGAATCTGTCACCTAGGAAAGATAGAACAAATCTGAAAGTAAATTTACAATGCACTGAAAACACCCCGCTTTCACACTTTATGGAGATTTATTTTCTTTTACTTATGCATACAACAAATCCCACAGAATTCAATTACCTCATGTAAGTAAAGCTATTTATACATATACACATATGCAGAATCCAGACTTAAGTGCTGACTTGTTCTGTGGAATCTAATATTTTCATGTGTTCTGTTTGTGTTGTTTCTTTTTTTTTTTTTTTTAAACAAATCATGATCTTTGATTTATATTCTGCAAGAAACTATATTTGCATTCCCCCACAGCACATTTTATTGACTGCAGTGATTGCTTTAAGGAAAGCATACTTATGGAGCATCTGGTTTTCAGTGAAGCCATTTTTCTACCTAGTTTTCCAGCTGAGCTGACCAAGGTGTAAGAAACTTAAAAGCTGGGACCAAAATCATGCAATGGGGCAGAAGCTCAAAGACGATGAAAGCTGTAGGTCTTTTGACCCCGGCATCCTTTGTTCAGTCCTTAGTTGGCAAAATGTAACTGAAACCCTTCAAACTGAGGGGAATCCAAAGTACAGATTCGAATATAGGTCTGGATGACTTTGATTAGCTCTCTGTGACAGTCTGCAAAACAGTAGATTTTGCTCCCTCCTGTCAATGAGGGTGACTTACCTGTGTTTAGGTCAAACATGCCACTTCTGCAAGGATCAGGTTTTACTACATAACCAGAACAGCTATGGGAAAACGTAAAGGTAAACTTTAGGTGGCCTTTTTTCAGGGCTTCTCATCAGAGACCTCAGAAAGCAATTCCTTCTAGAGAATCTTTCTCACCTGCCTCCCCGATCTATAGGGTTAATAGGTTGTATTAACTCTTTGTGGAAACTATAAGATCTTCATATCTGCTGATGGCGTGTTTCACTAGGATAATGTTGGTATCCTTTTACAATGCAAAACTAGAACTTATTATTCAATAGGAAAGATATAGAGAATGGAATAAAAGTTAAACTACTAGGATTAGGATTTTACTGTTTGATTTTTTTTTCATTTCAATCTTGAAAAAAACTGGGAAAAAAATCCCTCTAAAACCAAATATAGATATGAAAACAACTTACAGTAATATTAACTTTTTGGATTAATCTTTATAAGTTTGTGAAGTCATTAAGCATCCTTTACTTTTTAGTAGTAAAAATTAAATTTTCTGTGGAAGTGTATGCAACTTCTTAGTTTTCAAACCTGAATGTTTCAGTCAAACACTTACAGAACCATAAAAACATAGAATAGCTTGTGTCTAAAGGCACCTTTAAACACCACCTAGTCCAACCTCCCTGCTGGGGGCAGGAACATCTTTCACTAGATCAGGTTTCTCAAAGCCCCATCCAACCTGTCCTTGAACCAGTTGGGGCATCCGCATCTTCTAGTGAAGATTTCCTTCCTAATAACTAATCTAAATCTACCCTCTTTTATTGTAAAACCATTATCCCTTGTCCCATAATTGCAGGCCCTTGTAAAAAGTCTTGCTCCATCTTTCTTAGAAACCCCTTTTAGTATTGAAAGGCTGCAATAGTTGATTCCTCTCTAGCCATATCTGAACTTCCCACAAGCATTCACAATCTTTGCCTCTGTGGTAGTAGCTGTAGACAGACTTTGCTGTCACAAATGCTATATAAGCAATGAAGTATGGTGTCATGTTGCACTCCACTGGTTGTCCTCTCTTCTTGGATGCCAGTGCATGCACACAACACAGCAGCACTTTCCAAGTTCTCAAATGAACCCTTGTATATGGGTTCATTTTCAGCCCATGCATTTATTTGTAGGAGTGAGGGCTCCTAAGGAGCTTGCTAGTAATTCCTTCTGGCCTTTGCTGCATCGGAAAACATTTGTAACTAATGAACTTTTATCCTTGGAAAACATATACTTTGCCATCTTCAGTCTGTCCTATTCTTGCATTGCACACCCCTCTGACTCTATAGGGAAGATGTTTTTTTGGGTTGGTGGAAAGGAGTATTAATAAATGAATGATCTATAAATAAACAGATAGAGACTGCTGAAAGAGGAGTGAAGTTGTTTAAATGAATAGGACACCAAAGTAGGATAATTGTTTCCGGGAATAATCCCCTATTACAAAACACTTAATTTTTTCCACGTTTCAACTTCTGGATGCAATTGTCCCTTAAAACAAATTTTAGTTCAGAATACCGCATGAAATCATGTGGCTTCATCTAAAGTGCTGTGGAATTCGATTGCTTCATGATGTTTCTTTTTGCAAATTGTTATATATTACCATGTGGACACTATAGAAAGGCATTTTAAATTTATTTATTCAAACTGAAATTAAAAAGTGGAAAATTTCTCCTAGCACAGCCTTGCACTGGGGCTTCACAGAGAGAGCCTTGATCATGTTGAATCAGTGTCTTGTGGATTTTTTTGAATTGAATTCAGGTGGCTGACCTAGTATGTATTGAATTCTGACTGAAGTTAGTCACTTGAAATATTAGTGATTACACAGTTGAGCCTGAAAGTCTTAAGTCAAGAAAAATTCTTGGCAAGAAATGCAGAAAACCAGCTTTATAGATTACATGTCTCCCTTACACATACTGTACCATACAAGAAAAAATCAATTCTGTCCATATTCATTTGGCCTGAGTAGGCCTCAGTTTGGCAGCTTATTTGATCTAAGTTGCCAACTATATAACACAATGGGTTTACTTATCTTTTTCTTGGTTAGAAAGGAGGTTAGAGTGCCTATTTACTAAGAAGAATACAAAAGGACTGGACTAGAATGGGTATTCTGAATTGCTGAGTGCATGTTGCAATGATTTATTATAGTTTTGATGTTAGGGTCAGAACACTGTTTCTCTGTTTTTTAGAAAAATACTCTACAGCTTAGAGGCATTCATGATTATTTTATATCTTTTGCTCTTATGCTGATCTTGTCTTGCAGTATCTGCACTTGATGTTCCCTCTTATTTTTCACAGATAGCGTTTACATCTGCTTTCAAACTCCTCACTGTAACCTGTTCCAGTATGTGTTGTCACAGATGTCTGGAACTATATATTCTTACAGAGGTGTTGTATAATGAAATTTGTATTCCTGCTGGATAGGGAAAAAGAGATTGCCTCCATATATATCAGGACCACATTTTTCTTTCACAGTGACACCATAGGTGTGGGTCTTGCTCCTCCTGTTAATGATTGACTCATACTTTTTTCTGCTCTTCATCAAACTAATGAAATCCCAGTCTATGACAAAAAAACCTGCCTGGCTTTATGCTTGGCACTGCTGAATGCTGACTTACAAAGATCCATGCCTCAAGGTCATCTGATTCTTCTCAATATCCAGATAGNTAGACATTATCTAGTGAAATATGTATCTCTCAGGTGGTGCATAAATCACACTTTTTAGGTACCCTACTCTTTGACGCTCTGCCTGTCCTCTTGATTAATAGGTCCATCCTTCTGACATTGCTTTTTAAGCCAGAGGCATGAACAAAAATATATAATTTCTTGAAGAACTCCAAGACAACCTCCCCCTCCCTGACCAATTGTTTTGCTGTCAGCACATCCTTCCCTTTAGTTAGTTTTTTACCATCTTACAATTGTTAAATTCAATTCCTATTTTCTACAGCATAGTCTTTTCCCATATGACACTGTAGAAAGAACTGTAATGAAGTCCAGATATATGAAAACTGGTTCATTTATCTTGTTTGAAAATCTATTATTCTGAAAAGTTCAACCTTTTGTAAACCCATCTTACTTTATATCCCTAATTTTCCACTTTCTTTCAAGTCTTTAATTTCTTTCTTTCCTTCAAAGTGTGCACTAGAACTGTGGATGAGGTTTTGCAGTTCAAGATTGTCCTTATAATTGTCCACATAATTTTCCCTGTTTTCTTATAGGCAAGGTTTTCTCTCTGGTATTTGCCAAAAAAGTAGACTTAGTGTGTCTAATTTTGAATTAGAAGGCAAATACAATAAAAAAGCAACATAATTACAGTATCACAAAGCAGAATAATGCTCCAGTCCAGGAACCAGGAATAGACAAGCCTTATTCTGGTCTTAGGAAGAGACTTAGAGAAGCACACATCATTAAGCATTCCTATAATAATCAATATGCACATATATATTTATTAAATTAAGGGATAAGATACAGAGAACAAAGACTAAGTAGGAAGCCACTGGCTGTGGAGGCTGGAAGATGACATTCTTCAGCAAACTTCATGCTGATATTAGTGCAGTTGAGGTTGCTCAGAAAGTACTCATCAAACCCAAATAAATGTTACACGCATAGTTTGGAGATCTCTATACCCTCTTGTATGTTCCCTTAATAGTCCCACCCTCTTTTGAACCCAAGGGCCAGTTTCAACCAAATTTGAAAGGTCAGTAAAAATCGTTAAGATTTTACATCTCTGAAAGTTTGGACACATGGAGGAGAGAGAAATGTTAGCATTTAGACTTAGGGAGAGGCCAGAGTATAAACATTGGTACCATAGTTAAAGATTTCTTGAAATCCCCAATGATGAGAAAAATTTCAAGTGGATCTTGCATCTGTATTGGACAATGACTCAAAAGATGAGATCATGTATCCCTAGTCTTTTTGCCCATGAAACAACTAATTTAAAACTGCTGATGGAGCCTGACTTCTGCTTTTAGCTTCAGGCATTCCCTAAACTGCACAGATACCTCCTGTCAAGTGACCATGTTTGAGAAAGGCCCTATTCAGAGTCACGGGATTACAGATTTTTGGTCAATAAGTGTCAAGAGGTTTTCTGACTGATAGTAGCTGATAGTACCACAAGGTTTTCCAAATGATAGCTGGGCTATGATAAAAAAGACAAAGATCCTTTTATGGCTTTCAGGCATGTCTTTGATTGACATTGTTTGAAACATTCATCTGGATAATTTAATTCTGTTGTTCCTCCATGCACAGCTATCTGGTAGAACAGTTGTCACAGTAATAAACAAAATCCTTCATGTCCTTGTCTTTATGAGCCAGGTTATTGCTCTGTGCTTGAGCGGTCATACTGACAACAGGTTATGGGGTTAAACAGTCTTATTCTTATTGCATGGTTAGAATATGCAAGACATTTAGAAAAAAATTATTCTTTGTTGCAATCCAGTGTCCGGTTTTCTCTCTTCTTATTCTTTCTGGAGAGGGATAGATTTCACTGTGCACATGGCACTTACGCTTGAGCCTTTAATATCTTGTTTCCTTACCTAGCATGCCACGTTATCAGACATTTGGCAGGAATCTGGGTCGATATTAGTGCAGTTGAGGTTGTAAGTTTCTTATCTTCTTTCTCACTAATTTTTCTTCCTTTATGTTTGGCTTAAATTTTTCCTTATTGTAGTCAAAAAATCCATAATAACGGTGATTTGTGGCTAGGAGATCTCTGCCATTACTTATGAATGAATAAGCCTGTAGAACTGTTTTTCTGATTGGAGGTAGGAATGTGAAGGATTGATTGGGTTAACTAAGGGGATGCTTGGAGGATTGGCTTAAAGGAATGGCCAGAGGGAATGGGATTGAATTCATTAGCTTCAAACTCTGTAGTATAGTAGTAGTTGCTATTGTAAATAGGGGGTAGTATAGTTAGGCAAGAGCTACACAATCAGGATAGGAACAACTGGTTAGACAGCAGTTCTTGCAGAAAAGTACCAAAGGGTTGATTTGTGTCTCAGTTTGAATAGAAAGTAATGATTGTCATGTTTTTTCAAAGGAGATGGACTTCGTACTTTGATTTGTAAACTAGGTTTTGCCTGCAAGATGTGTAAAAAAGCTCTTGCTCTGTTCCAAAATGGTTGGGATTCAGCTGGAGTATTGTGTCTGTTTGTGGGCATTTCACCTAAAAAAAAAGTGACATGTTCAGAAAAAAAACCAAACCACTGATTCAGAAAAAATGCTATAATATCGGAACTACAAAAAATGTTCCAACACAGGGATTACTTATCTTAAAGAAATGGAGACTGAGAGGAGACAGGATTACAGTTTGAAGTGTTTAGGTGACTAGTGTAAAAGAGAAAGGAATAACTTTTTCTCCAGGTCTCTCTTGAACAGGGGTGAGCTACGAAGGGTTTAAAACTGCATCAACAAAGGTGCAGGCTAGATATGAGAAAAACTTCTAACAGAAAGGACAGTGAAGTACTAGAATTAATTGCCTAGGGAGCATGAGAATAAACTCTGGAGCAAGACTAGCTCAGACAAACGTCAGTCAGGAATGGCACCAAGAGGGTCTTGGGGATAGAAGTTGAACCCAGTTATCTCCTGAGGTCCCTTTTGTGACTGTGTCAACTGTTGCGGTTCTGCTGTCTTAGAAATAATTTCTAGCTTTTAACATAGCTTTCTTTTACTGCACTGAAATATCTATTGCTGGAGTTAAATAATGTATTCTATGAACACAGCTGTTTTAGTTAAATATGCATCAATTCTAGCTTAAAAGTTGTTGAATTTCAGAGAAAGACTATAATCCTGAAAAACATGATGTGAGCCGAGTACAGAATGCATTTTGATGTTGAAGCACACGTAAGAATTTTGTGTCTTTTTCTGACTGATCTGTACATGACATACAGGATTTGTGATTTTGTTACAGATGAAGGCATTGGTTTTTTCAGCTTTTCGAGCAGCTGAAGGAATCCCTGGTGAATACCACTCCTGGTTCTCCTGAGACCGCAAGCCGGGTTTGCAAACTAGCAATATTTCGATTGCAGATTGATGTGCTAAACAACAGAGGTGACAGAAGAATCCTCTAGTACTTGCCTTTTATTCAGGGACTTTTGGCTAGCTCAAGATTTAATATTAACACTCAGAGAAATATTTTGTTCCTTTTCCAGATATGGTGTCTTGCCCTAGACCATTACATGTGGGGATATTGCAGAAGTACAAAACAGCAGACTCTAGGTTTGACTTCAATATCCAGATGAAGTGTCTCTCTGTGTCATCTATTTCTTTTCTGTCTTATTTAGAAAAACACTGCTATATTCATCTTCTCTATTTTAAGAGTCATCAGGCATAATTGCTTATATTCCTTCTGCCTGATGAGGATGTGGCTCCAAACCTGCATTTATTAACAAAATTGATAAGTACTGACGAACAGCTGGCACTGTTTTCCTACACGGCAGAAAGATCAGCTCTTAGTAGCTTAAAAAGCACTGCTCTTTCTGGGTTAGATTTCCAGTGTCTGTAGATATTTTCTCCCTGTTGTGAGAATTGCCATTGTTCTGTGTGTGAACAAAATTCTCTGGGTTTGGCTTGAGTTAGGTCTGACTTGCCCTGGGGTAGGCGACACTGACTTCAATTCACAAAATGAAGTGGAAAGGGGACAGGCAAAGCAACGCTGCTCACTTCTGAATACGAATAGCTTCTCAGAGCTCGCATGCCATTTGACAGTGTACAATTGTTGGAAGGGAGACTGTGTTAGCAAATGGCTTGTTTATATGGTTTTAGTGGAAAAGCATTTGTTTATAGCAGCCTTACTATAAACTCTGGAGGAACTTTGGCTGTAGCTATCAGCCAGACCCAAGAGTGGGTTGCCAGGTTGTGGTAGAACAATTTCACAAAGCTGGCTGGCATGATGGAGAATGATCCTTTCCATCTTCCTATTCCCTACTTGTGCACTGGTATTTGGTATTTCTCTTCTAGCACTTTATGGATTTGTTTCACACTTTCTGGTTGTCCCTGTGCCAAGGGGCTTTGCAGGCACTGCCACCACCTCTGTGAGTTATTTGCTTCCTGTTGTACTCTCTTCTTAACATCTCACGACACATTCATTCAGTAAATCCTTTGATCTTCTTTCACCCTCCCTTCATAGTGATATATCTATTAAGACTTCCTAAGGCTATTTTTTACCCTAGTAAAAGACTATAACCCCTTCTCAAATGGAGTCAGCAGTTTTATTTCCACAAGGCTGAAACAGTCTGCATGTGGTGTAGGCGCATCTGGAGGGACATACAGTGAGCTGCCTAAAGCCATCAGGTGGGACTCCAGAGAAACACTGATGACTTGGACTGCTGTGCTCCACAGTGGGAGAAAAGTCCAGCACACATTTAGCATAACACACTGCCTTATGGTACGTTTGGCAAGGACTTGACCGAGCTAGGGTGGGGTTATGCTCTCTTCTCTGTTCCCATGGGCTGGAGAGGTCTTAAACTCGCTGCTGATGAATGGAGTGACGTACAGGGCGAAAGTGGTTGTGGGGTGGGCTGCTCTCCTCCCCAAGGTCCTAAAAAGTGGGTGCTGGTAGGAAAGCATTAGTGATGTTCTGAGCTTGGTTTAGGGAAGCAGGTAGGAGCAGAATGGAGATTTAAGGTTGTGGTTTCTAGATGAAAGTGTATAAAACTTTCTAGAAAGTGTATAAAACAAACAGCAAAGTTATGAGCAAAACCAAAGCCTCAAGTTAACGGCTTTAGAGCGAAATGCATGCAAACCGGTATGGGTGTTTCTAATAGCACTTTACCAAACCTGTTAACTCTAGTACAAAGTAGCAGCCAAAATGCTCTATAACCAGATGTTTGCAATTAGAGAGTCCTTGGGCTAAAGGGTGGGGTGAGCTTGTGCACACCACTAGGTTTTAGTAAGATGGAAAGTAGCTTTGAAGCCTTAGGGAAGCCATGATGGGTCATGGGGTGGGTGGCTCCCTGCTGTAGGTATTATTATTTTTTACAGAGAGGGCATGTCTTGATTTTGAGTTGTGGGGTGAACAGGAACCTAAAGCCAGCTTAGGCTTTAGACATATGGTGGTCTGGGAGATGTAGAGAAGGCAGAGTCTGACAGATCTGTGTGAAAGATGCTTACCTGTCTATAAAATGGGCGGGTTGCTTGTTACTGCAGCACTGCTTTCAGGAAAAAAAGTTGCTTTCACCTTATTCTTATGAAATTTGCTACTGCACCCTGGCCTCTCATGCTGACCTTCTTGCCTGTGAGAATTACTGAGTGACCTTCTCTACACAGTAAGCATGTGCTCCCAGCCATTAGATCATGGGTTCCCTGTGACTTAGAAGTGCTCTGTCTGTCACTGCTATGTTTAGCTCTCCCACAGCCCTCAAAAAAAAGAACTAAAACCCCATCTCAGCTCTGCGAGAGGGTCAGCCTCCTTTTTTCTGCATATCCTTGGTCTTCAAGCCACACAAGAGGACCTCATCTGTCAGTCTGCATTTTTTCCCTTTGAATCCTGAGCAAGGCTGAACGGTGCTTCAAGCAGATCTCTATCAGTGACTCAGTGGCTTTAAGCATATTTTATTGCTGACTCGTACCCTGCCACTCACCCTGTGAGGCCAGCTTTCCACCAGCAGCTGGTTCACAGGAGAACACTATGAGACCTGCAATGTTTTCCTGTAGTCTGCCTTGGTCCAACATGTTATACAGCAAGGTTCAGGGAGTACACCTGCCCTACTTGTTAAGCCCAGTTGTTACATCCTAAGTGACATCATCTAGAAGGGCCTACGTAATTCATAAATGAAAATCTGTCTGTCTCACTGTGCTTTCAAAATGCTTCTACTCTCCCAGTCCATTTATTCCGTGTTTTGCTTGTCTTGTTATAAACCTGGATCATGAGCTCCTTAGTCTAGGACATACACTCTTATCCTGTTGTTGGTGATGCATTTCCCTGTTTGTTTTGTTCTTCAGTGGCAGGCACAGTTGTCATTTTTGTACAAAAGTAATACTGAGGCAGCACCAGTTAAAAAAGAGAGGAAAATTTGCTATCAGTCAAGCAGAAGGTGGACCAGGATTTTTTATTTAAAGTCTGCTGTTGTGATCTTGTATAGCTGTCCCTTCTAACTTTTTGACACAATTGTGAAGATGTTTGAAATTCTTCCCTCTCTGAGTGGAAGTAGGCTATCAATATGTAAGGAACCAAGACTTTTATATGTTTTCCAGTGTTACAGTGGGAGAAGCTGAGTCATAAATATTCTTGAAAATTTCATCCTCTTTGGACAGTGCATTACAAAATGTGGCAGATGAGTGAAATGGCTTCCCATTTTGGTTCCCAGGGGACCAAAACTCATTAGTGATGCTATATTACTATCAACTAGTAAACCTGCCTTTTGTTATGCAATGACACTAAATGTTTTTTTGTGATCTAATTCTATAGATGAGGTTTCCTCAGAAATGAACTCATACAAGCCCTTATGCAGAGAAAGAAGAGCTGGTCTCTGTGACTGAGTATTCTGCCCTTGCTTGCTTCCTTGACAAATTTGCACCCGATTCATGTTCTTAAACCCTCCATCATCAGCGGCACCCTGATCCTCTGCCTCTGTGGGGAGAGGAAGGGCATGCATTCAGTGATCATTCTGAAGATGAATGTGTTGGATAATTTTGATTACTAATTTGCTATTTTAAGTCCACATTGTGCTTTGATGGTTCTTATGGGATTTTTCTCTCACAGCAAGGGATAAAGATCTAAGGGGTGCCTGTTTAGTTTTTCTCATCCTGTAACAATACAAAATGTCATCGTGGCCTAAGTAGATACACATGTCACCAGCCCCATGGCAGTGTAATGAATAAAAACATTACCCTTCATACAAATACTTGAATATTTAAATGGAATTAAGGGAAGGGAACCAATAAATTAAATCCTTCTAGAATACAAAAGCAGTCTGCTATATCTCACGCTCAGTTTAAAAGTAAAAACCTCTTCAAATATTTTCTTTTGTTTTTTTAATGATTATTTTTTATCTCAGAACAATTTAGAGATACCCATCACCAGGCCAGTATATTTGACAGGTTTCTAGCAAAAGACCTGTCATCTTAAATTCAAGTATTTTTCTCACTAATCCAATTAGGTGTTCATTAGACGTCTTAATCTAAATTTAATACCTAATTCTGAATTCAATTACTTTTGCTGTCTCCTCCTCCCACTACAAAGTATTCTTCATTTTTACTTGCCTTTGCTCTTTTCTGGACCATAAGCTTGCAGAGATGGGAGCTATTAATTGTTCTGTAGTTAAGGTACTACCATGCTATTAAACTCAATACATTTTTGCTTGTTGCTTATTAAAATGATCTGTATTAAAAATGGTGATTTGTAATAACACTTTGTATTTACATGGAAAACACCTACTTTGAAGGTAGGTCCTTCCACTCACAAGTTGAAGAGTACTTTAGTCTGTATATAGACAACATGCAGTATTTGCTTACTAACAACCTTGTCTAGTATAAAAAGTCTGTGGTTGCTTTAATGGAATCAAGACTATTTGAAGTCTTGAAGCTATGCATGCACTTATACGCTTGCTGAGTAAGTGCCGAGGACATTATGTGGTAATCTTACATTTTAGCTGTAAGGGTGTCAGGATCCAGTCCTAAGCCAGAGTCTGATGCTACAGTTGCCTCATGCCTGTGGTCCGTCTTACAACTCCGAGTAGACCAGCTGAAGCTAACGCATTACTTAGGTTGTCAGTACTTGGAGGATAACTCTCTGATGGCCCCAACTCTTTCAACACATCTGCGCGTGCTTGATTTGGGATTACTGATGAGTTTACAATGAAGTGCATATGCAAGAGCTGGCAGGATTAGATATTCCTAATTTGTTGCTACTAAGTGAGATTTCTTAATATACCTATTGCATTTTAATGTAAGATTTTTTTTTTCAGTAATCAAGACATGTTTGCTACAATCAGAGAACATTTGCTGGGACCAGGACACCCCATATTAGCAGAAACCAATATGCCTGCAAGAGATGGTACTATTTATTTCCTACAACTGATATATGTTTCAAGAACCCCCACAATCCTGAAGGCTTCAGCTCAAGATACTGCATCAGGATGAAACTCAGATGCATAATTTAAGATGCAGAGAAACTGGATATCCCATGAACTGTACTTTATTATCCCACTTTACTGTGAACCATTCCTCAAAACAGCTGTTTGACCATCCCGTATTTTGATTATATGTCACTATTTACCTAATACTTGCTAATAACCTGGTATATTTTGGATTTCGACAAAGCTTAAATGTAGAGGCATTAATGCTTCAGCCTGTCTAGAATGAATAGGAAAACGTCTGTTATTGTTTTTGTGTGTCACTTTTTATTCTGACAGAGTAACCCCATACTACTTCCCAAATTGTCTACCTTGTAAAGCCATCACCTTTACGAGACGAAGTCTTGTACCTTTACATGACACCCACTCTGCAGAAACATTGGGAAACATAAGGCTGAGTAATCTGTTGAATTCATGTTTTCTTTTATAAGCAGCCGGGTAAGTTTTACAGATGGTAATGTTGGGCAGAATTCTCCCCTATTGTGTTTCTTATGTAGTCACTGCAACGAAATCTGAGTAATTCAACCTCTTGTCATGGGTTATGTCCTGCACTGCCAGAATGAGTGGCGATGACATGATGATTGTGGTACATGATTAAATAGGGTGTGTGATGATCACCATGATTTATTAAAAAAAAAAAAAAAAAAAAGTAGAGGGAGAAAAAGAACGACTGGATTGGAGGATGCTAATGTGTTGCATTGGGAGATCTGTATAGCAGTCCTATTGGTTGGGGATTTTGGGATCTGAAAAAGGCATTGATTATGTGGGCTTTTCTTCTTGTTTTCCATTCCTTTTAATTTTTACATTTTCCATGTGTCCCATGCAGATCCCACCATCAAGTCTTGAGGCTCCTTCCTTGGTGGAGCAGCTTTGTAGGGAAGCTGGCATCCAGCATGGCTTGCTTCCTACTGACATCTGATTTGTACCCTTGGAGTTATTGGAANTTCAATAAAAAAATTCCTTTTTTTCTCTACAAAAATTTAACTTTAAAACCTTTTTGGTACGTTCAGCCATCGCAGTGAAAACTTCACTGCTTTTTTTTTCCCCCTAAAGATGCACTTAGTGAAAATGTTGGATTGACAATGCTGGAGAAAATAGTACACAGGAAGAAAGCACCACAGGAAAAAAGATGTAATCTCCATGTAGTATGGTTTGCTGCTGCACCTGGGGTCCCAAATCTCCTTGGTTGCTCAAACAGCTCCTTTTGCAGGCCATAAGCTCTGGTGCTTTGTGTCCATTAGTATATTTGCTCTCACAGTAGCTGTGAAGATAGGTAAGCATTACTGTAAATTTACAGGCTAGAAAAAGACATCATGGCACATCTACAGAAGCTACTAAGCCCAGCCTGTGGCAAGGGTATAACGAACGGGGGTCTTATGGCTCAGCCTTCTGGAGGTGGCTGCTGCAGCTGTGTGGGAAGAGTAGTGTGGAAAGAAGGTGACTATCATTGGTGATGCTGGTGCAGGGTGAGAAGTATCCATGTCCCACTGTGGCTCAGTTTGTGCTTTCCACCCACTGCTGGGCAGGGATTGTGTATGTGAGCGTCTCAGGGTGCAGGCAGGGGAGCTGCAGGCTTAGTCTGGAGGAGCTATAGGGTAGCCTTGAGCATGTCTTGTTCTACAATTAACCTGGGTTGGGTCTATGCTGATTTGGGGATACATTTCACAGTGTAGACATGTCCTGAATCTGATTTTGTCACTCTAGAAATCTGTGCAGAGCAGACCTGCATTTTTAGACTGGAGCCTTGCAAGTTCTAGGCTGATGGTTTCATTAGGTGACTAATTCAAAATCACCAACATCCATTAAATAAATGCATACTCAATTAAAAAGTCCTGCTCTTGGCAACGAAGATATTTTAAAAACAAAAAAGATATTTAGAAAAGATGCCACTGCATGTCTCCTCAGGAGTGACTTAGAAGCATTGGAGAGAATTAGCTACAGTTTCTTTAAAGCAGATCCATGTGCTGATCCATATTGCACCATCCTTTTAAACATCCTTAGCTTTGCTCAGACATTTGCTCTGTGGAGGGAGAATCCTTGGATTATTTCAAAGGTTACCTGATATTTTCTGTTTATAAAATCTACCTAGTGAATCACTAAAACTGGTTGCTTGTTTCAGGCTGGTTGGATCCAGACATTACAAGGTTATAAACATGATGAGAGATGTTTCAGTGTGGCTCTTGGCCTTTGCATTTGACTTATGCTCATACAATGCCCTCTGGAAGAGCTAGGAACAACTTAATTCTTGCTCTACAGTGTCCTTCTGCATTTGTTTAGAGGTGACGCTGTGGGTAAAATTTCAAATTACAGAAAAAATAAACCAAAGTAAACTCCCATGAAAGGAGAGCTTGAAAAACACACACAAAAAATTCTTTGATTATTTCTTTCTGGCTACTTCAAGATAGATGCTGGTGAAGAGTCTGTCCAGTTGCTAGCATGAGTACTGTTTTTTATTCCTTGTCTATACTTTAAAGGTTTTAAAAGTTTTGCATATATGACTAGTTATATTTCTACTGTTTAGTGAAACCTCTACCTTTTATTTTCAAAAAGGTAGAAACAGCCCTGAAATAATGTCTCTGTGATCATTTGTGATCTGAAACTTCAGCCTCCATGATAAAGACCTGTGGCCACCAATTTTTCCGTGGACTAAGCGGCACTTAACACACCCTGTCTGGATTTACTGTAGTTCCTTAAACCAGCACTGCTGTCTGCATCCTCCACCAGAGGATGGTGCGGGGTTGTCACACAATGTTTCTGCAGCTGCTGGGAGGAGACAATAGGAAGGTGATGGGGAGAGGGCCTGCACCTCAGCCTCCCCATACAGCTTGTTGGTGCTGGGCTGCTGAGCTGAGAGCACTCATAGTGATCTGTGCACTACAGAGGCTGTGTTCTTTCTATTTTCTAAATGTACAGAATTAAGTATTTACTGCATTGTTTGGTGCATAATCAATGGCTACATGAGCTCTGGCCATCTCTCCATCACCCTTCTTGATATGATATAATCTCTGGTAAACATGTTACATCCAAAAAGAGGGCACATCTTTTCACTTTACTATTAGTAGACAGATGCTTTATAGAGCAATGAAAGTATTTCTTTCTTTATTCTTTGTATTCTTCATTATTTATTTTTGGTGTGTTCTTACTGATTTATAGATGCATTTTTGTGGCCATGATGTGAAATCTACTTTTAAAAGAATATGGAAAAAACCCTATTTTGATAAAAGTTAGTCTTGTGATTTGAGCATCTAATACGTTCTTTAAAACTTTACATTGCAATTCTTACTCTGGGCATGCTGCTTATTGCAGTGGTAATTCATATGCTGCATTGTTAGATCATGGAAAAAAACGAGTGAACTCTTTCCAGCAGTAGATGACTTGATCAAATAAATTGTATTTATAACAAAAAGCAACACTATAAGTTAAAAACAGAAGTTAAAAACAAAAAAATTGCACATGCTTTAAGAATTTTTTTTCTGGGGTCAAGATTTTAGGAATATCATAAAAAAAACCCCAGGACATTTACAGTAAAATCAGTAAAATATGGCATCTTTTTAACTGACCCAGGACAGAATACAATATCCATCAGGAAGGCCCTTGTCTGAAACCACCACCCTGAACAAGAAGTAAAAGCTCTGCTATATGTGTTTATAGAACAATCTTGGAGAAGGGCCGTGCTGATCCTGCAGAGGACAAGTATGGCTGAGCTGGAGGAGTTAGCTGGGGTTTCCATCTTCCACTGAACTCCACATTTTTATTGTTTAAGTTTTAAATGTGAAGTTTTTTTATTTCAGTGTAGCTGTAATTCTTTGCTTATTATATGTGTGTCCCTTTCTTCTGCCATGAGTAGCAGAGGAGGGCGTGAGAGGGAGCAAGTTTTCTCTACAGGACACAGACCAAACTCGTAATAAAGTCCTGGTTAATTTTTGTTTATTTTTTGGCAATTAAGAGGGAGATCTTGTTTTTCTCATGTTTTGCTGGGGTTCCCACAAAATCTAGTGATGGTAGGTACCTCATGAAATGCACGCAACAAGAAACATTTGTTTTATTTCAGTGTAGTTCCTCTATATTCTGGAGCAAACATTCAGTGCTCTTTTCTAAACCACATTAAAAAAAAAAATTCCCTCACCCCCCCAAAACAAAAGAAGGTTTCCTTCTTAGAAAAGCATCTGTTATTTAGCAACATCTGAATTTCCATAAATAATCCCAGATTTCCACTGCACAAAGACATAAACAATTGTTCCACATTCAAGCCTCCCCTATTTTGCTGCCTTTTTGCATGAGGAGAGCAGGAGAAGAGGCGCTGGTGGGGGGGGTTCTGCAATGGGACCCATGTCAGGACAGAAATGGGTCAGGGCAGAAGCAGCTGCTGGACCCCCATGGGATGGTAAAATTCAGTCTTTATGGAAGACCTCCAACTGAGTGGTTTTTTTGAGGTTGTTCGGTGATTTGAACAGCCAGCCTTCCATGTGGACTGGTCATCCTGCCTGGCTTGGCCTTGAATTGGAGAGGGTAATGCTGGGATGGGAATGGGAGGATGCCACCCTCCTCTGACCTGAGACATAAAACTGATGTCTCCAGTGTTGTCTCCACCACAACACTTCTCACCAGCTCTGGCTCTGGATTTCTTTAATATAGTATTTATGCAGGAGGAGGCAGAGGGGGAGCTAACATCTTCTGAAATTTCTTCCCTTTATTCCTACCCTAGGAGGTTTGTTTAGGTTTTTTTTAAGCACTCTATTAGCAGGTAATTAAAAAGAATATTAATTGAGCAACAAAGGATAATGGCACAATGAGAAATGAGCAGGTCTGGAGGCACCAACTGCTTCATAAATTAATGAAATTAATGAATTTCTGCTTTTGATTCCCTGCTGTAATGATACTGTATTCCTAACACATGAATATACAACTTGAGAAACAACTTCCTTTCAGAGGTTTGTTTGTTCCCTTTGCCAGAATGTATTCTGTTTTTTCTGCTGGGCTAAAGTTGCTGCCAAATTAAACCATGCCTTCAGCTATCTTATTTTTTCCCCCCNATTTATTCACATATTATTATTATTATTATTATTATTTTTTTTTTTTTTATTGCAGAATGTCAGGATCCTTAAATTTCTTCAATAATTTGGTAAACAAGGACACCACTTTTATCCATTAAGGTCTTGGGATGGTTATTTACTATATCTTATACAAGAAAATCAAGTTATCATTGCTAAGGTGCCATTTCACAGTGAAGTTCATTCTTCCTTGCATTCACCTTATCCTATGGTTATTTCTCTTCCATTCTGTCCCAGATGATTGTTCCAGGCATATTTTCTATGCTTAGAAAATCCTGCAAAAATGAATTTCTTTATTACTCTCAATATTAATCCTGGGATTCCTCACCTGTTGACAGCTCTGGTGGGTCTTTTTGGGGTCACAGTACAGATCTTTCAACTTAGTTCCATTGGCACCAATTTTCTATTAAGTGTGAGCTATTGTGCACTGAATACAACCTGAACAAGCGTGTCTGATCAGTATTTGCAGTTGGCTTGCTTGAAGAACAGCAGGAAAGAACAGCCTTGAAGTAAAGGGCTGGATGGACGGGCTAGTGGAAGCTGCATTTGTATGTATGAAAATCTTCCAAAATCTGTAGGAAGTCAAGGCCTGTAAGAGAAATGTGTACAGAGAATGACATCCAGTTTGCATCTTAACATAGCAGAGAAATGTCAACTGCTGAAGTTGATTTGATTTTAATTCAACAGAACTTTAGAAATACTTTTATATTACTGCTTTGATAATTTTATATATCATCTTAAAAAATCTTCATGTACTGACTCTTGGTTGTTTCATTCTCTTTACAATTTCATGGCAATGAAATAATTGGCTGTGATATGCAAAAATAAAGCAAGAATATCTTAAACAGAGTAGTTTAGCCCCTTTGAGTACTCTCTTTCTACTTCTAAAAGTGTGAATCTATACATAAATTAAATAGAAATTATAAATTTGTGTAAACTGAACTTACCCTCAGCAAGAAAGTCTTGACTTTCTGTGTTAGCCCATGTTCTTGCCGATGTAACTGACTGCTCAGAAAAACTAGTTCTTTTGCACTGGTACTTAAATACATCTATGAATGGAACTCTTAGTCTTCTGTTGGCCAGACAAACTTTTTATCTCTTGGGTCCTGCTGCTTCTCTAAATATTTCTCTTTATTTTGAAGAATTTGTTATTGTAGAGGAAGAGATTTCTGGGGAGGGATCCAGGAGTCACTGGTGCTCAGCTGGACTTGGAGTTCTTGCCATGTGCAGGATCAGCAGCAGTGGGTGAGAAACTCTGATGCTGTGAATTAAGATGGGAGAAAAAGATTATGAAGCCTTCTTTTACCCCAGGCCTTAAGCAACCATTCATAGAATCATAGAATCATAGAATCATTGAGGTTGGAAGAGACCCCTGGGATCATCAAGTCCAACCATCAGCCCTACTCTACAAGTTCTCCCCTACACTAGATCCCTCAACACCACATCTAATCTGCTCTTAAACACAGTCAGGGAGGGTGACTCCACCACCTCCCTGGGCAGCTGATTCCACTGACTGACCACTCTCTCCGTGAAAAATTTTTTTCCTAATATCCAGCCTAAACCTACCCTGCTGCAGCTTGCAGCCATTCCCTCTTGTCCTGTCGCTCATTGCCCGTGAGAAGAGACCAGCACCAATATCTCTACAGTGCCCTTTCAAGCAGTTGTAGAGAGTGATGAGGTCTCCCCTCAGCCTCCTCTTCCTCAGACTAAACAACCCCAACTCCCTCAATCGATCCTCATAAGCCTTGTTCTCCAGGCCTCTCACCAGCTTTGTTGCCCTCCTCTGTACTCGCTCCAGCACCTCGATATCTCTCTTGTGCTGAGGTGCCCAGAACTGGACACAATACTCAAGGTGCGGTCTCACCAGTGCTGAGTACAGGGGGACAATCACCTCCCTACTTCTGCTGGTCACACTATTCTTTATGCAAGCCAGGATGCCATTGGCCTTCTTGGCCACATGGGCACACTGCTGGCTCATGTTCAGCCTCCTGTCGACCAGCACCCCCAGGTCCTTTTCTGTCAGGCAGCTCTCTAGCCACACTTCCCCAAGCCTTCTCATTCTTCTCATTCTGTACCATACCAGAGGGTGGTGGGATGTAGTCCAGTGGCTCTCCTTCTGCTCTTGTTGTAAAAGCTCACCAAGAATCAGTTTGCTAAAGGAAAGTATTGTTTCTCTGAAAAAAATGACATACTGTTAGAAATAATATTATTTTAAAGCGCTGGGCACCTTAATTATTGCTTAGTTGTTTCCTTTCCCTCTTTCCCTAACCCCACAAAGTGACCATAAAGATAAGCACTGTTTCTCTTCAGCAGCACCTTGCATATCTGCTTCTTTGGCTTATTGATGGAGTCTGCATCAAATGTCTCATGTACAGTGAGGAAAGCAGTAAAGAGGTAGAGGTGGTTACTCTGCACCTGAATGTAGGAGGTGTACACAAATACCTCTGTCAATGCCTTCTTCTGAACATCCTGCAAAGTTGCGGGGGGGGGGGGCGCAAATCAGAGTTGTACAAATAAACAAGTTTGAGAAGATAATTGGTCAAGAAAGTATCTATATTGAGAGGAAAGAGAAAAAATGGGTGGAAGGTATTCCATGCCCACCACAGCCCTGCCAGCTCCCTGACAGCTGGCACATGTGTGGGTACAGGATGAATGCTCTTTTATCAGCAGAGGTGCTGCATCCAGCAGCCTGAGCACTCTAACAGCTCAAGCTCTGACTCACTTCCACAGCTGGCAGTGCTGGGGTTCTCATGTGGTGTGTGCAAGTTGCCCCATCAGGGTATCAAACATGGAGTGCCTTTGAACATGCTGGCATCAGTGCTTTTTTGGGCAAGAAGCATGCAGCAGAAAAAGTGCCCATGAACCCTCACTTTTCAGAAGTGACAGCAGCTGTCCCACTGGGTACAGGTATGTGAGTAAAAGCCTTGTAGGCTGGAGGGCTGACGTGGATTAACCCCAACCAGCAACTAGAACCACACAGCCACTAGCTCACTCCCCACAGTGGGATGGGGGAGAGAATCAGAAGGGTGACAGTGAGAAAACTTAAAGGTTCAGATAAAGACAGTTTTACAGGTAAAGCAAAAATCACACACACAGGCAAAGCAAAACAGGGAATTAATTCACTACTTCCCATGGGCAGACAGGTATTCAGCCACCTTCAGGAAAGCAGGGCTCCATCATGTGTAATGGTTTCTTCGGAAGGCAAAACACTGTAACTCCAAACTTCTTTCCTTCTTCTTCCTTCAGCTTTATATACTGAGCACAATGCCACATGATATAGTATATCCCTTTGGTCAATTGGGAAGAGACACAGCCAGGACAGCTGACCCCAACTAACTGAGGGGATATTCCACATCATGTGAAATGTCTGTAAAATGTCCATAAATTTCCATTGAGTTAATTTTGTCCATGACTTTGGGCTCCATTTCTTATGGTGGTCACTCAGGACAGGAGAAGTGGCGTGTTGCGTGGAGTTATTGGGCACTAAAGCCCGCTCAGACTGTGTCACTGCTGCAGTTCCACTGTTTCTTGTAAGGCTTGTCCTCTGTTGGCTTGTGTGGTTGCTGCTATAGCAATTCCTCTAGCTTGCAACTCAAATCATGGGTTATAACAATTTAAAGGTATATCCATTGAAATCTCCACCCCTAATCCCTTTGCACCAGATCATAGAGTTTAACATTGCAATGAACTCCTCCTCTTGCTCCTTGCCCAGCTAGCAACAAGGGGTTCCTGCTATAGGAATTCCCATAACATGCAACTCAAATCATGTGTTTAACTTTACTCCAAATTTCTCTATTCCTGCCCCCCCAAGTGTCACAGGGGACAGGGAACAGGGTTGTGGTCAGTTCATCACATGTCATTTCTGCCACTCCTTTCTCAAAGGGAGGACTCCTCACACTCTTCCCCTGCTCTAATGTGGGGTCCTGCCCATGGGAGACAGTTCTCAGTGATAGCTCTCCAACATCAGTCCTTCCCATGGGCTGCATGGCCTTCACCATGAGCTGCAGGGGAATCTTGGCTCTGGTGCCTAAAACACCTCCTCCTCCTCCTCCTTCACTGACCTTGGTGGCTGAAGAGTTGCTTCTACTTAAGCTGACACTGGAGTTCCAGCTTGTTCAGTACAGCAGCAGGGAAAAAAAGAAAACCTTGGCCAGTCCAGGCACATCACCGTTGCTGTTATCACAATGTTCCCAGGCACAGCAGAGTAAGACGATAAGCAGCATAGCAAGCAGAGAAAGTAAAAACCAGCCACTAACAAACAATAGACTCAAATATACAGTAAGGCAAGAAAGCCCCATGGCAAGCACAGGAGTCTGCTAAGTAATAGGTAAACAGCAACAACATCTATAAATTCGATCTAGCACATTCCAATCAAACCTGCCATTATCTCGAACCCTTTGACTCCCTTGTTGGACACTAAAAAGGACTGTCATGGTTTAACCATAGCCAGCAACTAGGATCACACAGCCGCTTGCTCACTTCTCTCCCCCACAGTGGTATGGTGGAGAGAATTGGAAAAATAAGAAAATCTTGTGGGTTCAGATAAAGACAGATTAATAAGGTAATTAATTAGGTAAAGCAAAAGCCGAGCATGCAAGCAAAGCAAAACAAGGAATGTATTCACTACTTCCCATGGCAGGCAGGTGTTCGGTCATCTCCAGGAAAGCAGGGCTCCATCACATGTAACGGTTACTTGGGAAGACAGACATCATAACTCTGAACATCCTTCCCTTTCTTTTTCTTCCAACAGCTTTTTATGCAGAATGTGACATCATTTGGTATGGAATATCTCTTTGGTCAGTTGGGATCAGCAGTCCTGGCTGTGTCTCCTCCCAGCTTTCTGTCCACTCCCAGTCTACTCACTGGTCGAGCGTGTGAGGAGCAGAAAAGGCCTTCACTGCCTAGCAACAACTAAAAACATCAATGCGTTATCAACATCATTCTTATCCCAAATCCAAAACACAGCTTATATCAAGAAAGCCAACTCCATCCCAGACAAAACCATGACAAGGGCACTAAAGGACTGCTGGCTGCTGTGTGGAGGACAGGATACTGTGCAGCTGGAAAGGAGGAAGCCATAATGCAGAGAGAAGTGATGGAGGTGGATTATGGCACTAAACCACACCGAGCTCAAATCCTCAAGTGCAGGCTTGGCTGTAGCAAAGATGTATCTTAATCTTTGTCCAATACGTGAGCCCACCCAGAACAGACTCTTTCATGAGGTTTGAAAATGTTCCACTGCTTTATTAAGCATGAAAAAAGAAGCAGTTCTGCTCAAACACACCCTCTTCTTACAGGACATATACGTTATTAATTTATGCTGATGAGGGAAAATATTTGTCTGTTTTGCTTTGAAAATAAATGCTGAGGTTGTGTGACAGAGGTCTTTTTATAGCTGTGACTTCTCCAGTGAAAACTGAAAATGTGATAAACTTTCTGGGAGAATCTTTTCTGAAAAGCCGCCCATCTATATTTTCTTTTCCATGTCCTCCCCAAAACAAAGCCACACAGACTTGGTTTGCTTGGCTAGAATTCAGCTCAGCTTTTGATTTTTTCATGGCATTTACATGAATTCTGCACTTGTGTGTTTCATTCACACAGTTTAAGAGCCTAGAGAAGGGATGGAGGGGTATGTCCATCCATTGTTCGGCTACTGCATGCATGGACACTCCTTTACTATACGGCATGTATGCTGGAAAACATTAGGATCCTCATCCAATCTATCATCCTTTGTATAACTAAGCCCTACTCTGATTCTGCTCCCTGAATTTATAACACAGACTGCTCCTGAGAAGGAAATGGATGTCAGAGGAAAGGGTGATGGGCTAGGACAGCATCGTGCCAAAGCTGCTTAGCTTGCACAGCAGGAAGTCAGGAGACAGCGTGGATCGTAGGTCCAAAGAATGTCCTGTGCAGCCAAGCCCTGTTTAGAAGCCCATCAGAATTTGTGACATGGCTGCTAAGGAGAATAAGGAGCAATCCTGAGGAGTAAAACACAGGAACTGGTGATGTTAAAGTGCAAGCGACACAAAAGAGAGAAACATTTTCTCTCTGGTTTCTAAAGGTGAGGCTTGCTGCTGTGGATTTGCCACTCATGTCTAACTGTATCTCTTCCCCCAGCAGCATCTTTCCAGTTCTTTCCTCCTGCTGAGCTACATCAGGGAGTGGAACTGTTGCAAAACTAACTCTCCATCTTGCTGTCCACCCTGCAGAACAAGTACTGCTCTGCTGGCTCCCCTGACCAAGCCAGGGCAACCTGCAGCCAGAGGGAATGAGTGCCAGTGCAAGGGCAAAGCTGGGCCCAAGGAGACTGAGAAAACGGCGGCTTTTTACATATTTATCTACCCAAGGTTGTCTTCTAGATTTCGCTGTTTTGGAAATCATTTGGTCTCAAGGTTTCTTTTCCATAACAGTACCAGACTATCTCTCTCTTTCGTGCTGCCTTTCCAAGTTCCTCAGCTAAAGGCACCATGAAAAAGAACTGGGTTTTGGAGCTTTACACAGACTCCCTAAGTGCCATGTGCTGATTGCAGGACTTGCAAGACTGGCTTTTTCTCACAGGTAAGGTTTTCTTCGCTTCTGCTGACCAGCTATAGCTGGTGTGCAGTTGCAGAGCCTAAACCAGTGCTGTCTCCTGAAGTAGAGATAAAAATATGTAAGACATCTGTGTCAATAAAGTGCCCCAACAGGAATTCTTCTATTGCCCTCCTGGAACCGAAGTGGCAAAAATCACAGCCAGATCAAGATACATATGTGGGATTGTGTCAGCCTGAGTTGGATTCACCTTGGCTCCATTCTCAGTGGATGCAAATACTGTATCAGCTTGACAAGGTTTGGTGGAGCAAATAGAGTTGCTTTAAGCTCTCTGAGGTGCTGATAAATCTCGTGTTGCAAAAATTTGCTGTTTACCAGAATCTTGAATGACTTTAAGGCTCCCAAGAGCTCTCTCACCTCTTCTGCAATGAAGACCTTTGCAGAGATGCCCACTGACTTTCTGCCAAGAACAACTTTCTGTCTCCAGTACATGTGCAGTGGAGAGGAAAGGGCACCTGGAGCACTGGTGATCCTGCCTCTGGCTGAGGTACCAGCAGGGTTGTGCTCATTTATCTCTGACTTAGTGTGCACAAGGGCAATGAAGGGGAATATCTGAGGCTCTTGTATCTGGTTCCTGTTTGCTTTCTAGGCAAATATGAGGGTCAAGGGTGCAAAAAACCTCTTTCCATCATAGGCAGTACTCTGTTTCCTGCATAACCCGCTTCCTACATGTCCCCTGTTGGGGTTTATCGTTCCAGGCTTTGCTCAGTGGGAAAAAGAAGTGCACATATAATTACTCACAGGTGCTCGGAGCTGGTGTTGCTGCAGAGGCCAGCTCCTCACAGCGGGTTGGGCAGTTCATGTTACTGAATGTGGTTGAAGTCTCTGGTTAAGGCTGTGGCTGTGACACAGGGAGACTCCACATGTTTTCACTCTTGCTCGTTGGTGAGGATGGCCACATGAGTAGCATACTGGGCTCTGTAAAGCTCAAAGGGTTAGTTTATTTTTCTTTCTACTTGCATGTAGTTCATTTTCCACAAGGAGTTTCTGCTTCTCTCCGGCAGCACTGGAGTAGTTATTAAGAGCCAGTGCTTTGCTCTACTCCCATGGTCCCAAAGGCTTAGCAGTCAGCAATAGGGTGATTCAGTGTTCGGCAGCAAACAGAAGCTACGAATGAAAGAGATTAAGGGGATGAGCAACTTTGGCTACCAAAATTCTAGGTGATTACTGATCAGTGAACTAGTACTGAAGCAGCCAGTTTCAGGCCTCCTCAGAGCTCAGAAGAACCTCTGGTATGTGTAATGGTGGAATTTATGCAAGTATTGTAGATTGTTACTCCTTCTGTGAAAAAAGATGTGGATGTATCTGAATATTGGTTTGCCATTTCTAAATGTTAGGGGTGCTTAAATTCTCTTAAACATGCAACTTAGTGATTGCGAGTCTCCTTCAAAATGATGTGAAACAAAATAAGGAACAATAGACAATTTGCTGTCTTTTGTGCAGAGGAGGTTGGAGAGCTTCTGAATAGGTTATCTTGCTTCTCTGCATGATCTAGCTGAGAGATGAGATGTTGCTACAACCCACTGCTTCCATGAGAGAGAAAAACATCTGACTGGAGAGATTTCTGTTCCTCTACACATGGCCCAGCACAGCTGCCCTTCAGGACTGTGGGGTCTGACCGAGGAGAGTGCAGGAGTCCTTGACTATGCTGGTCAAGACAGCGTCCACCCTAATGCCATCGCAATTGCATGTGACTGCACCTCAGTTATGTGATATGGTAGTTAATGGGCTGCTCCAGTGAGTGCTAATACATGGGTTACATACAACATTGGCTCTTACCTCTGTCTCCCAGGTAAACTGGTACTTAATTCCTCAAGGAACACCATGGCCAATCTGACATCTGCTTGCGGTGTCCACAGATTATAGCATCATAACCCAATGGTCTGTGATACTAGAAGCAGTTCATAACTGTTTTGTACCTTGTATTGCTTGCACCTCTGCAGACTGGATTTAAAAAGCACCTTGTGCGTGCCATCTGTGCACCCTCTGTCCCTGTGAATGACTGCCTAGTGTGAATAATCCTGGTAAAGAATTGGGCCTGATTTGGGTTTGATGCTCCTACCATGAATTCCATGAAATATCACAGCACAAGAGAAGAGATTAGACCTAGATTTGACTAGATTTAGCTGCTAGATTTGGAGACAGAGTAAGACTTTTCAAACCCCAGACAATCTATCCCAGCCCCTCCTGCCTTCTCTTGTAAGTAAACATGTTGATTCTGTAAGCTGATAAAGCATCTTCTAATATGGGATGTCTTTTGGCTGCATCTCTCCCTCCACTGGAAATAACGCATCTCCCATCCCCCTCCTGTTCATTCCGCCTGCTCAAATTCTTCAGCTGCAGAAGGGCAAGCAGCCAGCTCCTTTTCTGAGCATCTCTTGTCTGAGGTTCCATCCAGATGTTTCGGGAGAGAGGCCTGAGAGGCCTGATCAAAGTAGACTGTGCTGCATTTGAGCCTGTTTGCAGGGAGCTGTGAAATGGTCCTCCTCAAGCCTCCAGAAAATGCTGCAGCTTTGATGGGGCCGGGCTGAGCTGTCTGAAGAACCTCGGCAATGATGAGGTTGTCCCCTGCATCCAGGATGGCAGAAAGGACAGCAAGAGATAAACACAACCAAACCAAATATTTGGTTGGCAACATGATTGGTGGAAAGGATTTCATTTCTCTGTGGCAAGGCTGATTTCTGAATCCTTTCTGTGATATTTTTTACCCTTCCCTCTTTTAACTACAGCACATCGATGACCTGACTCAGCATTTCCTTGGCTGAATGATACATATGATTTGATGATGAGTACAGCAGCAATGCTAATTATGAGCTCTACAAGAGAAGTTGTGTTTACAATGGGAAGTTTTGCCACCTTGTGTCTAGTTATGGTTATATTTACCACAAAATGCTGCAGTGTATATCACAGCCTATAAACTCTTGAGCATTTTGAACTGTTACCCTCATACAGTGCTGACAATTCTCTGAAAGGCTTAATATAAAACTGTTCAGACAGCTGAAGTGAGATGTGCTCATTCACACTGTAACCCATACATATGGCATCTGGAGTCATGCTTTGCTTTCTACCATATATCTCATCACTGCTACACTCAATTTTATTTCAGACAGCTTTAAGAGTGCATGTGGAGCGAGTCTCTCAGTAGGCTTACAAGAAGTTCCCCATCCCCAAATCTGCATTACCACAAGTAGTTTAAAATGCACACATTCTTGGCGGGGTGAGCAGAGACACCCCAGACAGCTTTAAGCCCAGTTGCAGGATTGTTCAAGCTGCTGGAACCAGATTTGGTGGCTGGTGTTGTTTCGGATGGGCACAGACACTGTGCTGTTTGGATAGTCCCTGCATCACTAGCAGGTTATGCTTAGGCATCTCTACTCCTCCTGCTACTGTTTTGAATAGAGAGAAGGCTCCATTCTCCAAGATTGCAAACCTGGCTACCTGCATAAGTTATTAAAGAACAAGCGCCCCAGTCATTGACAGTGACAGTTTTTTTGACAGGAAGCCAAAACTACAGATGTTTTCTCAGATCATCCTAAACTGTTTCTCCACCTAACAAACAAGTTGCACTGGGCAAGCAGCTAAAATCCTAGGTTCTTGCTATAATCCCATGTGGGCTCTGTGACTGTCCTCAACCCACCAAGCATGAAATTAGGTGAATATGCTCCATCAGAAAGAGCAAAATAGACAAAGAAAGTGGCAAAATCATCACAAAACTGTGAATCATAGAATGGTAGAATCATTCAGGTTGGAAAAGACACTTGGGCTCATTGAGTCCAACAATCCTCCTCATTTTTCTGAGTGACTTGGTGAAAATTTACATTAGTTCCTCTTTTGCTTGGCAAATTTACTCATTCCTTCTAATTTGGGCTGGAGATGTTCCAGGTAAGGTGTTTGTGTTCTACGTACCTGGTCGTGATTTATACTCATGTCACATGGATGACTCAAAGGTGGATTTATCATAAAACATGAAGTGTTTTTCCTCATAGTATAGAAAAAAAGAGTTGGAAAAATAATTTTTAATTTTTCCTCAAAAATAAAAAAGAAATTCTAGACCCAACTGCCATTACTTTCCTTCCCTTCCAGCTTTCTGTTACGAAACACATTTGTTATTTGTGAACTTCTCTGGTAAAGGGCAAGTCATGTAATTCCTGGAGAAGGATGATCTCAGGATATGAAAGACTCTAAAGTTAAACCAGATGAAAAATTAGGATTTGGGGGATTTGCTTTTATATTTCTCTCCAACTTGCCAATGTTTGTGGAATATGCCTCAGTGCTGCTTGTACCTGTGTGTTTTTAGAACTGGGGCCACAGCAGAAGTAGCAAACATGCCACAGAAACCTTGCCTAAGTGTACAGGTGATTACATGGCATGATAGAAATTTTAAGGCAGATTTTGAGCCTTATGTCCAATATTTTCTTCCTCTGTGTTTTTGAAAATATTACTACAAGCCTGATTAAAAATACCAGGCTCACAGATGATGGTTGGCCAGTTACACCTTATACTGCTACCACTTCTGCTCACTTTCCATTTTCATAAGTATTGGGAAATGAACCACTGCTTCTCTGAGGGAGGAACTTTGTTGATACACTGGAACTTTTTCTGTGCATGTGAGATGTGCACTGCTGGATGCAGCCTATGAAATATATACCACAGCAGATCTCTTGACTTAAATTTGGTCTTCAGGTAACTTTGAAGAATCCATGGGCTACACTCCTGTCCCTTTTGAAGGTGGAAGTGCTGGTTCCTTAGAAAGTTGGCACATTCCTACATTCCCAATATTAACACATGTAACTCCGTGTTGAAGTGGCAAGTGTAGAGATGAGAGCAATTATGAATTTTGATATAATTTCCTTTACATTGTCCATGGTTCTCCAGTGTTCTGTCAGCTGCAAAGTATGTGCAGCTGCTACTTCTTTTTAGCCCAAGACCATCTCACAGCGACACACACCTCTGTAATCCCACAGATAGTTATTGTGTTTCTTTCATAGTGGTATTTCTGCAAATCTCCTCTGTCAGGCTCAGAGGGCAGCAGGACTGTTTGCTCTCCAGCTTTAAGCTGCCACACTCACATTACACTTGTTCTACGATCTTTACATTGATTTGCTATAAAGTGGCAATTTTATTTTTAACTAGTGGTGTTAACTTTAGATTTTGGCTGCATTGGATGCTTCCTCCTTTGGATGTTGCCTTCACAGATATCACAGGAAAATAGAATTTTCATTATCTTATACTGATGCAAGGGGTGATAGGACCTCTGCACCCAGATGAATAATGCTGTGTCTTGAATTTTGCTTGATCCTCCTTTATATGTATTAATCTTATGGGTTCTGGGGGGCTTTGGGGGTAATATTCCAGACTTGTTTAGCTTGATGGATGTTAGACTTTCTATTTTTTTTTAACATTATTTTCCCCTCACCTGTTTTTTGTGGTATTTTTCCTTTCAAATATTTATATCCCCATCCAGGAAAGCATCAAAGTCCATATGCACATCATTTTCTACTCAGGAAGGTTCTTAAATATAGCAGACATGTGCCTAGCTCCTGGTGAGATCTCAGTCACCTACTGATATAAACAACTGGTGAGATCTGAAACTTCTTGCTCTGCTTTACTGCTTTTGTCAGTACTAAGCAATGTCAGTACTAAGCAGTGGCCAGTCAGGTGCCTGCTGGGGATGGGAACAGGCATAGCACAGTTCACATCTGTGTAGCTCATCTCTCCTTCCACCAAAACAGGACAGTCCTGTCCCTACTGCTTCTTGTGGTCATCCCTGGCTCACTGTAATTTCCAGAATGATGCTGGAAAAATGTTTCTGGGAAGGTGGGCCCATTTGGGTCCTGTTATTACATCCACAATGGAGCAAGGGATTGCAAGGGTGGTGCATGGCCCTCCAGGTAGGAGCATTTGGTACCCAGTTTGGAGGACAGGTTGGATTCCAAATCCCAAGGCAGGTTGTTTAACATTCACTACAAGATGTTTGTAGTTTTAAGTATATATATATATATTGGTGAATCCAACTTTGAATTTTGTAGCTAGAATACTATTACATGAGTAAAATACTGAACTCACACCGAGCAAAATCTAATTAAAAGCATTAGAAGATTTTGTATAAGCATTATAAGAAAGAGATCAGTGAGGATAAAGTAACAATTACTGTGTTCCCATGCTAGTTTCACAGTTCCATTCACCTTGCTGTTGCCTTCTTAGACTATATTTCAGCATAGCTAAATGTCTCTGCAGCTTGATAAAACTTACTTGGCCCACCCTCTCTCAGGCATGAGTATGGTAGTGCAAAGGATGCAGACATGCTACTGCGTGCCTGCAGAGAGATAAGGCCTGTGTTGTGCAAAGGGAAGCAAATAACAACTTGCTTCTGAGCGTAAACTGGAGCAGCTACCTAGCCAGTTTAACTGGTTATGTACAGTGGGTCCATGTGGTAGCATTCAGCATGAAATCCCATGCCTGACTTTCTTAATTGGTTTTTGGAAGTAGTGTTTGGGAGCTGAGGGAAAGAGGAAGTAGGATTCAGAGGCAAAGCTGGAAGTACCGTGAGGCAAAACAGAAGTGGGATGGAAATTAGCTTTCACCTTTTGGGCATGATTTAACATTAGGGTTCAAGAAAACTATTCATGCCGTGTTTCAAGTGACTAACCCGGATGCTTCACACCGGTTAAGGGTGAGGGGGCCATCCTGCACAACGGGGATTTGCAGGAGCATCAGCTGCCAGGGTTGCACAGTAGAGCACAGGCAGACCTACATGGAGAGGGAGAGAGAAGGGCTTGGCTATGGTGTTGCTGCCAGTATCTGTTTCCCTCTATGCTTCATCCAAAAATCTCATTTATCTGAATATATGGATGTTGTCCAAGTGGTATAAATGGTTAGCTTTCAGCACATGAATAATGTGAAGCAGACTGCTTATGAGCCAGCAAAATGCAGGGCTTGGTGGTGGTTGTGGATATTGTGGAGTTCCACAGTGACACTGTGCAACAGGCCTTTCCCTGCCCCTGACACAGTTGTTGGAAATTGTGAATGGAGGGCTACAGGTCCTTGCTCTTCTCTGCCTGACAGCTACAACCCAGGATGCTGCTGAATGTTAGCTCTGAATGGTCCTTTTCTCAATGCATGTTGTCAGTCAATAAGAAACCAGGGTGCTTGTCACTTGGTGGGTAAACTGATCCTGGTGTCATTTGGGTGTTCATGTTCACGCTTGCCACTGCCTGATGGGGAAAATAATGGAGATAAATCCCACATATTTTATTTTAAATTTGTGACCACTAAACATCTGATGGCCTGGACAATTTGTCCAGTAGGATGCAAAAGAGACCCATCATCTCCAGCCCCTTTAAAATCACTGAGAGCTTTTGGAGGGAGGCGAGGGGGCAGGACAGGGTGAGAGGGTGCCTGGAAAGGGCTGGGTGGCTCCTGTCCCCCCATGGCATAATGACAGCAGCTCTGCCTCCTTTTGGAAGAGATGGTATTTCTATGCTTGCCAGCTCACAGCTCTGTCTTTTACTGCTGTCACCTGCATTGTGGGAGGGCATGAGGAGCAGGACATGTAAGGGGTTTGTACCATCTCTCTGAGAGGTGCAGAATAGGGTGGAGTGTAAGGAGCTGCTCTGGGCCACTGGAGGCCAGGAGTGGAGAGCTGCTTGGCATGGTCTGCAAGTCAGCAGTGTGAGAACTGAGCTGTCTGCAACTGCTGAGAACTGCAACTTCTGCTCAGCATCTTACCCGGAAGAAGGACTCATTCTGAAGTGTCTTACTGCGATAAGGCAGAACCTTGCTGTAGATGCCTGCTGGATGTTAACAAATGGGTGCTTCTCACAGGGTGAGGCTTTTGAAAGCTGCTTCTCCCCCCACCCCATTGATTTAGATTTGCTCCACTGGTCAGTGAGAGGAATCAAGAGGAGCAGCATGAGCACAGGGGGGAACTGCAGACACCTTTTCCTAGGAGCAGTGATTTAATGCATGAAAAAGAAGTTGATAACCCCTTTGCTGTGGCAATGGGGAAAGCTTCTCTTGTGACCCTCTCACTGACTTCTTCTATATAAAAACTTTTGTTTTTCCTGCACTATGTTAAACAACACATATTTAACCAAACCTTGCTAATGTCTGAGCTGGAACTTGGGCTGGGAGTTTTCCAGAAAAAAATGGAAACCTTTTCTAATGTGATTATTGCTTGCATGAAGTATGGGCTGTCTTGGGGAGGGGGTAGGCTGGAGGGCGTGAACAGCAGCAATATGGTCTTTAGCAGGTGTTGGCGAGAGCAGGATCTAATGAGAATCATAGAAACACTTGAAAGCTTTTTAACTCCATACAGGATTTGCAGGAGCTGTTGATAGGAAACAGTAGTGACCCAACTGACAGTTAAAGAGATAAAAGGAAGCCGTTCGGATTAAATAAGATTTAGGAAATAAAAGGATTAGTGCTAGACAAAAGCTAGATTTAGGGGTTTATTTAACCAGAGCAGTGTGGCATGCTGGGATGCGGGGCATCAGAAAGGAGATGAAAGGCAAAATAAAAAGGCAAATGCGGGAGGTAGTAGAGAGGCAAGGAATCAGCACAACACCTCCAAAACCCCCTCACAAATCGTCTTATAATTGAAAANAAAGTAGCTTTCATTAGCAAGCTCGGCTTCTTTACATAGTAACAAGAAGTGTTACAATGACTAGAAATCATCTGTGATGGGGCTGTCAACTCAAATCACTGCCACAGGAGAGCAGAGCCTATGTTGGAAGCCTACTTGCACTCACAGCTTAGAGATCTGATGAGGTAAAATCAGATTTACATAAATCTGTCACTCAATTAAATTCATAATACACCGTGCTTTCAAGTAGGGGCTGTTGAAGGATCATTCTTGTTTAAGAGATCTCCATTTGGAGGTCTCTAGGAAAGTTGATGATAGTCACAGAAATTAGGAGTATGCACATGTTGGTGAAGCAATGAGTGTAGAAATCCTCCAGGCAGCATGTGTTGCAGGAACGTTTAATCTTGTATCTGAAAATCCAGGACTGATATATTTGCTGAGCTCAACTTATCAACTTTTGTCTGAATCATCTGTACGTGACTATTTATACTACCAATGAGGTATGGAAAAAAGGATATAGTAAAGAATTGACTTGAACAGATCCTCCCAAAGTCTGCTGAAGAGAGTAGAGAGTAGAGAGCAGGTTTGGCTCAGAGCTTAAGACAGGCAACTGTGGATGCTCTTGGCTTCTAGCAAGTGCTGTGCAGAGAAAACACCACCTCCTCTGTTCCAAAGATGCAGTTATTCCAAATGTCAGGACAGTCATGAACCTCTCTAATGTGATAGAAGCTGTCAGAAGAAGAACAAATGCACCTTCCTCCCCACCTCTTCAAGTCTCCAAAGGGAGATTGGATTCTTTTCTTGCCTAGGTCCAAAAGAAAACATATTTTGCAGGCTCATTTTAGCAATAGGAAGATTTTTACAATCATAGATAGTTATAACTGGACTAGGAAGTTTTATAATGCTTGGTGGATGTTCAAACTGAAGTAATCCAGATTTCTTCTTCCAGGGTATCTGGAAAGACATTGGCAAAGAAATACTTCTTCAGACAATATTTGCTTTTCACTTGTTCTGTTATCATACAGATTAGGAGATGCCTTAAGATTCCTGGAAAACTTTTCTGTGGTACTCCATGGTTTGGTTCCTAGGAGAGCACAGAGTGCATTTTTCACTGAACTCTGACCTGAGTAAGAAATCTAGACATAAATAGTAGATGTAAATTTAATTTTTAATTCTTTGTATCTTTTATAGTTCTCTCTGTTAAAGGACAGGTGTTCCAGTTGGTTGGCTTTGGATGGAAATGGAAGCTTGACTGAAAATTTACAGAGAGTGCCTAAGAGACATTTTATTTGTTCAGTAAAATGACCTTCAATATACTGACTAAATAATAAAATCTTAATAATATTTTTAATCCAAATTACCCCTCTGATTTATTTTATTATTGATTTTTTTCAGTTGAATAAAAGCAGTTAAAACTTATTTTTCTTAATAAGCTGGTCACCTGTTTATTAACACAAAAGTAATAGGGTCCCGATGCAGACATGATTTTCAAAGGTACTTAGATGTCTGCTTGGATTTTGCAAAACACCTAGCTGGATGAACTCGTGATGTCAGGGAGCATAAGTCAGCATCTGTAAGTGCTTAGGTACCCTTGAAATTGGGATTTTCAAAGTTTGCTTTAAATAACTTGCCTGCAGCCTCCTTGAATGTGTCTTCCCACCTTGAAGCAAATATAGTCAAGACAAAGGGCAGAAATGTCACTCTTTGGACCACTCTACATCATAAGTCCTTCCTGGCAGCCTTCGTTGTGCCGTGTGCTTGCTTTTGAGCGTTTGAATTCACAGGCCAAGCAAATGTCTGATTACAGTAGGTTTTGTTTGTATGCACTTTGGGAGGAGGTTGGGTTTGGTTGGTTTATTTTCCCTCCTCTTTTTTAAAAATCATGATGCATGCCCATCAAATTCTGATGCAGAGCACCAAGCTGACACCCAGGAGACACTTGTGGACTTCCTTTTATCCCCAGCCCTTCCTTCCTCAGAGAGGATAACTTAAGTTTAAGCAGATTTTCATAAGCATAGTAAATGCCAAGAAATTCTGGCTCAGGTTACTTCACATCCTTCTTCCAGTTCTTCCAGCATAAGAACAGTACTGCAGGTATCTGCCTGTCTAATAGAGATCACTGGAACTTCACAATGGCTAAATTTTCATTGGTTGCCATTGGGTTTTCTGTTTGCTTTTTAATCTGAAATCAATTATTTGTCATGGAAAATGTTTTCTTGGGTGCACAACATTCGAAAAATGTGTCTTAAAAAAGGAAAAAGAAGATAATAATAAGGGAAAGTTTGGGGCATCATATTAAATGGTGCCACTACTCAGTGTATAGGTAGTACATAGATGATTTCTTTAACCTTTATTTCAGAACATCCTGGAAAACTAATGTTTAAATAAATGCATGTTTATGATAATTTATTCCAAACATTTAAGAGGCTCTGTCATTTCTTTCTTTTAAAATTATACTTTATTTCAATGTGCTTCTGCACTGCTGTCTTCTCTCATTTTTGTCTTCCTTTGAATTAGGGTGGAATAAATGTTGAAATGTTGTTGTGGTGGACTTGAAATTCCTCAGCCAGAACATACCAGAGGTTTCAGAACAGAAACCCCTTTTGTCCCGAACCATGGCAGAATCCTATTCTGCTGTCCAAATGTCTCCCTGGGGACAGCCTTCACACGTAAACGATTTTTGCTCACTAGCAACAGGGGTTTACCTGGCAATTCCCACTTTCTGTGTCCTTCTACCAGCTCTGCTGACCCAACTGCTGCTGCTAAAGTAAGCTCGAAGGAGCTCAGGCACTACAGTGTCTGACACAGACAGTCTTTCTTTCAGCCCCTAAATGAAATTGGCAGAGCAAACAACAGACAGTTCCATGGTAATCACATATTATAAATAGGCACAAAATAAAATGGTTATGAAAAATGTATCTGTTTTTTCTTATCTCTGGTTTATTCATTCTCCAAACACAGTTTCTCCAGGTGATACATGTGGTTTGAGCTTAGAAAACTTTTGATGTCAGCTTGGGAAACTACAAGGCATAAACTATATGACTTCAGACTCAATGATCTTAATGGTCATTTCCATTCTAAATGATTCTGTGATTTTATTCCTCCCTGGTTTGTTTTTAGTAGACATTATATATGAAAATGATTTGTTTCTTTTTTTGTGTGTGTGTTCCACAGTGGTAAGCAGCAGTGAGGTGGAATGCTGAATCCCAGCTCAAATGGGCTGGCTCTCTGTGTAAAGGCATCAGATGAAGCTTGTTGAACTCAGACCTTCACTTGCATGAGGTCATTGTGTTGATTGTCTCAGGCCTCTGGTCAGCTTTGATGTGAGCTGCAATATTTCTATGATCTCAGCCTGGGGATAAGCTGGTGGGCCTGGACTCAGCAGTGGTTAAACAGGAATATAAACAAAGTGGAGATTTGTTTAGTGCCAGACTATGTCACTTTCAAGTGTACTCACAAACTCATAGAAAATTGATACCTTTGGTTTATTGCAAATATGTAATGGTACCAAAGCAAAAGAATCTTTCACGTTTACCAACTCGCTTGTCTTGACTCTGTGATTGCAGTCTGCTGAGTGGATCAGACAGTAACTCTAAATACTGGTGGAAGGCTTTGAATGTATTGTCAGCTTCATTTCTTACAGATTAAAGGATTTCTGCACTACCTATTTCAACCCCTCATTTTCATTTTTTCCCCTTGAATAAGTAACTGAAGGCAAATTTATGGGGCATTAGGCCATGTATCAAATGCATGTATATAACTGGATAGACACTGCTTTTTTTCATCCTTGTAGGTATTTATTTTGAAGGAAGTTATGTATAAACTATCAGCAGTTCTTAATTGACCAAAGCATTTGGCTGCT
>VZTM01024290.1:191284-218168 GCA_013400555.1 Jacana jacana | reverse complement strand
CAAGGAAGAAATTCAACCTGGCCCCCACTATTACATTTACTTTACAAGCTCCCAGCTGCAAGAACTGAGATGCTTAACTTGGACAGAATGCTCTAGACTTCCCACAATACCTACTTGAGTGCTGTACTCAAAGAGACAGGGTTTAACAAGTATTTGATTTGTATTACCTCTTGGACAATGAACTGTTATTTTTGCCACTGATGAAACTGTTAATCCTAGTCACATTCAGTTCTCCCTCACTCCAAAGACTTCACCAACCTGTTCCTTTGACTGGTAATATCATCTTCGTGGATGAAGAAGTTGATTCCCAAATCCCATTTCGTGCACTGCTTGGTGTCATGGACTGTAAGAGCCTGAGAAAGTTCAGCAAAAACCATTTACATGGTCACAGAACCCCAAAGGATGATTAAGCCCCAAATAAAATGGTGGAGGACAAGCAGTGCAGGAGATTTAGTTGTACCATGTATAAGAACAAGCTCCTCCAACCTGTTTTCCAAGAAAACTCTTACTGTTTGAGAGACAGAAATGTATCTGCAATATGTACTTTGTTAAGCATTTTCCTGCAACCTTGCAGTGATGACCACTTTTAAATATCAGGGATTATTTTTGCCATGCTGCAATCAATGGCCAACTGCAATCTGTAAAATAATGGCCTCCCAAACTTATAAACAAGTTGGGTTTTTTTAATTGGAAGAATGAGTTTTAAACGGTTTCTCTCTAATAAAATTAATCTCAGCAGCACAACAGTAGCTGTTGGGTTAAAACACCCAGCCATTCTCATGTCTACACAAAAGGATCCTAATGGATGACAGAACAGGGTAACATATTTTGAATAGTTTCGCTTTTGAGTTTACAGCACCCCTCTTAGGAGAGGCCACTTTGTACAAAAGGATGTAATGTCTGATCAGCAGCTGGCTAAAATATTACATGAGGTATTTCAGAGTTCAGTAGACATTAATGTGAGACTCTGACCACACCACTAGAACAAAAGTTTTTACCACCAGGTCCTCAAATGTTTCACAACCCTTCTACTGAAAGCCAGTTTCAGAAATTTGAGATTAGCTAGGTAGTATTATCCCTTTTTCTTCTGTCCACCCAAGAACACCCAACAGGATTGTTTTACATACCTTTATCCCAGCCAGAATTATATTTTTAGCTGAAAGAAACAAACAGAGAGGGACTGTTGCAGATTTCTTCCAAGTCTGTAATTGAATAGTTATGCGGATGGGCAGTAACTGTCATTGCTAAGAACTTAAGGGTTAGGTTGAGAGGTTGTTCTCTTTTACATTTGGCTCAAGCATTCTACAGCACCACTGAAAGCAGAATAATATGAGCAAGGTTTAAAAGGCTGTCTACATTTGTCGGCTGTTCATCCCATAAGCGTGACTACAGAGACACTAATAACAATAAACCGCAAAAGTCTCGTGACTCTGTTTTGGAATCTGGTGCAGAATACCATTAAGGCCAACTGAAAGGGCAATACAGCAGGTAAGAACCAGCCAGGACAAGCCTTGCTTATAAAGAGTAAGGGAACTTGTTAAGGAGTCTCTTACAGCAAAGCAGTTATGCATTTTTCACCAAATTGCATCTGTTCTACCTCCCTCACCCTCATTTCCTTCATGGGGATAGTTTGGGCTATAGCTGTTCCTACATTACATTCATTGATACTGATGCCTAAAGGAATACATTGGATTATCCACCCTCAGCCTTCAACCAAAACACAAGATTTTGGGTACAGCGATCTGGCCTGTGGAAACACATTTTAAAGTAAAATTTGAAATGCTGTTCTATTAAAAAGCTTACTAGGGAAAAGTCCAGTATTTTTCCTGCATCTGCTACGTAACTCATACGCATCAGGTGCATAGAAAATTCACTTGGACACTTTGGACATGCTCATTACATGTAAAATCAGCTTTCCGGGTACACTGGGGCAGTCTGTTAGCTGTCTCCTTAAATAAACGTTACCTAACTTACCAATCTCCACACCGAGGCCACCTATACCACTCAGGAATACATGGGATTGAGCCATTTTCTGCATTGCTGTGTCTCCAAGAACATACCTCTGGCGACTACAGCAAAGACAAATTCAGATCAAAACAAGACACAAAATCAAGAGTAACTGAAAGCAAGTCAAGAATTACTAGTAATTTCCAAAAAAGTTCAAATATTTACAATTATTCTACCATCCCAATCAGTTTCTAACCTGCAATATCAAGTTGTACAGATGCAGCATCTGAGTCACTAGAGACACGAGCACAGCTCTGTTTAACAGCCCTATCTTCAACAAGTAACCGAGGATGTAACATTCATGAACTGTACAGTGCTTCATGAAAAAATCTGTGTATCAAATGAGGTATTTACACTCACAATCCAAATAGTGTATTTCACTAAGTACAGATCTTTTCAGCACCAGGTTTTAGAGCAGCGAAATAACTTTTCATTTTAATTCACCATAAAAACTATTACGGATTTTTGGAATTAACTACTGAAGACACAACCCTTGTCTTTCACATTACACCATGTAAGTGTAAAGTATTGATGAAAAGTTAAGAGTAATAGTTAAAAATATTTAAATATAAAAATAGTTAAAGATATTCTTACCTATACAAAGCATCATCAATTTCCATAGAGTCTGCTGCCATGTTGCAGTGCAATTTGTTTATACTAGAAGGGTTACAAAAAGAAATAATCTGATTACATTGGATGTAATTTCACAATTGGCTGACCCACTCAGTTCTTCAACAGAAGAACTGAAAAACAGAAAAAATGATGTTACATAGGAATCACTTTGAACATTAAGAAGCTGACAAAACATCACAGCATCTAGGTAATTAAAATGCATAGAAGCCAGAAGACAAGAACTCCCAAACCTTCAATAAATTATTTCAAAATACAGATAGACATAGTAATTTCCCTGCTGAGAAGACAAGACTTGCTTCTGGTATTTGCCACTAAAGTACAATTCCATTTTATATTAACAGCTCCAAATATTTAACTTGCATCTTCCTGATTGNAAAAAAAAAAAAGATAGAAGATCCCTGAATATCTAGGAATAATTATTATTATTTACATACTGCAGTATTTCCATGTTAATTGAAAGCCCCTAGGAAACAAGTTACTGTTTTAGCTAGCTGAAGAAATCAACACCCAAAGATCTGAATTAATACAACATTTAACTAAGACATCGAATTAAACAGTTCCTATAGGATTTCAAGAAAAAGCACAATTTGTACTACTGAGGCCTTCAGTCATCAGTAAAGACTTTTCTCATTGTTAAGTTACCCTAGTAAGAACTAAACACTAGGATTTGGAACAAACTGCCACTGATTGGCTTGTTTCTCAGTTATCCAGGCTGGGAATTGGTGCTTCCTAGACCTGGCATGTGACAGCCACCAAATACAGGACAAGCAAAACAGACCCCATGTTTGAACAGCAGTTTCTATCACTACTAGGAACGTACACATGTTAGTTTAACTCCCTACAAGCTGCCTTGGAAACTGGCCATGACGGACAATCCTTCCTATAAGACTGAACAGGCCCAGACATACTCATCTCTGAGAACAGAGATATACCCTAAAACAGCTTTCAAGGCAATCCTGCCCAAAAGTTAACTCCTATTTACTGTTCAAATGTTTTCAGCAAACATTTTAACACTTAATACGGCTTCTGCAGCCTGTCACAACTTGAAGACTACAACATTCTGACCTTAAATTTGTCCTTTAGATTTTTTAGGCTGACTTACAAAGTGCTGAAGTAGTGTAAAAAGGGACAGTATTACATTGAAAGCTAGCCACAAATCTCACCAGTTAACATCTTCCACAGTGTGAATACTAACTCCTACATGTAAGCTAGCACACAAGACAGTCAACATGAGGCACCTCCATCACAATCTACACCAGTCCCCCTTCGCCAAAGCTCCCTGACGCAAGGGTTGAAGACAGCAATGCCAATGTTACTTGGTCATTCTATGACCCAGATCTCAAGAGGGAGCAACTCATCTCATCTCAGTCACAGGCTTCAGTCCCTCCATAGGTAAGGCTTCATTTCAGCCACTACCTGGGACACAAGTCTTGAAGTGCCCCTCAAAGCAAGCCACTGCCATCTTACAACAGCCCAAAGCCACCATCCCCAAGCAGTTCTGCTCCTCCAGTCTCTCTCCGCAAACAGCACAGGCCTTCTGGGACTGCCCAGCATAAAGCGATTGTGGTACTAGGGATAAACCTACCCCTGGATAAAACACCCAGCTTCCTCTGCTGTGGTTGCTGACAGCCATCAGTGTGCCCTCCGAAACAACATTTTGTAAACAATGAGGGCACATAATCAATCCACAAGAGAACCTACTCCACTTGTATCATGCACACCCATTTGACACGAGCTCATCCAATATATTTATCAATGTCCAGTTCTCCTGCTTTCTCTGTTAGAGCGCTGAGTTGCTGACAGCTTACCTGTCAGGTACAGCAAAACACCTCCTTCCAGAAAGGGCACTTAGTGGTACTATTGTCAACTGGCTCTAGTACAGAAGTTTGTAACTGTATTCCTGCATCCAAGTTATATTTCTCATTTTAGCTCAAATGGTATTGGACCTGTCTCAAAGAAACGCATGTAATATGGGGGGAGCCATTCTAACAATGTCCCAGTTCTTACAAGATGCTTGACATTTATGTACTCACCTGTTTTCTTTTAAAAGGCAACACTATCAGTTGTAATGCCAGGCTTCTATTTAACTCTGTAAGTAATTTCCTTCATTTCTTAAAGCCTCAGCTGCTTATGGGACACAACCCAGGGGCAGAACGAGGAGTTACGTGTTACCAAGAAGGTCTATGATGCTCTGAAGAGCTGCCAAGGCACAGGAGCTGTAGCCAGAGGACTGGTTTCACAGTGTTTCTTACCTCCAAGTCAGCACCGACTGAAACAGTATTAATTACTTGACGTTCAGCAGGCTGGGATGGTAGAAAGGCCTGGATTCATCCCACCTACCCAGGGTTTGCAGAGGCGGGTCCCAGTCGACGCAGGCTCCCTGTCAATCAGCGGAGAGAGAGAGAGAGAGAGGGCGATCAGCCCAACTGTTGACCATTAATTAGCCCAGCCGCGATAATGGGGGAAAAGCGACACCTCAGATCTACAGCGGGGACCCGAGACAGAAACCTCGGGTCCCAGCAGAGCCAGACCGGCTGCAGTCCCGACCTCGACCCACCAGCTCCCGGAGCGCTCCTGAGGCGCTGGGAATGGCCACCCGGCAGCTTGGCCTGCGCCGGACTCGCCGCCTCCCGCCTCAGAGTCCCCTCTCTTCGGCCCCGCCGCCGCCCGCCCTCACCACCGCGGNCCCGCCTCCGCCCGCCTTGAGGCAGAGGCGGGCCAGAGCGGGCGCCCTGAGTCCGAGGCAACATGGCGGCGGCTGTGGGCTGATGCACTAGTGCCAGTGCCCCGGGGACGCATGAGCCGTTTAACAAACCCAACCAAATCCCATTTATGTTCAGGCGTTGCCAGTTCAGGCGACCGAGAGCGCTTCTGAGCCCTACTGCTGGGGTATCTCTCTCCACATCTTGCAAGAGAGCATGGGCAAGATGTTGCCTCCTTCAAAAACTGGCAAAACTTTCATTAAAAGGGGCTAGAGAGCGAAGGTGTGAAATGCTGGAGAGCACCCAAGGCCATTGAGGAGCACAGATTGGGGGAAAAGTGGTCAAAACTGTAGCACATACCAACAGGCTATATAGGCCTGGGGAAATGCATTCCTCACCCCCACAACTCCCTTTTTTTTTCGGTGATACTTAACCAGGAGAAAGAAAGCAGCAGCAACCATCACTCTGCACCCACCACCGACTCAGCAGCACCTCCTAGAAATATTTTATCTATCATTTCCCAAGCTCCGATTAAGATGCCACTGCTGCCCACCTCCCATCAGGCAATTTAATCTTCTTCAACTTAAATTCTGCCTTCCTTTTTGTTATTGCTAATGGTCAGGGTAGGTGAGACAAGTTAAAATCTTCCTTGGTATCATTAGCACATTTTGAATAGCGCCGGAGTGATTCATGCTACAGCACAATCAATGACTGAAAAATGTCAGTGTATACAGTCATCTTGAATTTTAAAATATTTGTAACTTCCAAAAAAACAGCCCCAAACTATCTGCATCCTACAGCAGACACACAAAAAATAGCAAGCCTTTTCTCTGTCTTGCTTGAGTTCGGAGGAACTTCTAAGAGCACGAACTCACAGGTTTTGTCCTTTATGAGCACCCAATGCATTATTTTAGCATTTCTCTAACGAACAGAGTTCTAGCAGCCCTCCACATCCTCAAGACCTACACCTCAGCTTGCAGCTTTGACTGAGTTAGTAACAAAGACTGAGAGAAGCTGGGCAACTCTGTGCTACCTCAAACACGGGACATGCTTTGGCAGGACCGGGGGGGAGTACTTGGCTACACAGCTTGTTAGTGACATGCAGAAATAAGACAGACTGAACAGATTTCAAAGAACCACTAGAGGCCACTAGAAGTTTGAAATGCTGGACCGGAAAATGGGATAAAGAGAGAAAGCAGTTCAGTTCTTCAGGGTGCTGAATGTCATTCTTACCAGTAAAGGAATTTATATTTAAGGCTGGTATTTGCTTTTTAGCTTTTTCACATAAAACAAAACAAAAACAAAAATAACAGGAAACACAGGCATAAAATTACTTTGGTTATTTCAATAAAGTAATTTCAAAGAGCAGTGCAGGTACTTGATGACTAGAAGTAACAGGAGCCCCAGGTATAAAGGGTGGGAAAAAATGAAGAAAATTTAAAGACAGAAAAAAAAACCCAACTTAACTTTTGCCACTTTGCTGATTTTCTATTCTGTCAGTGGTTTTTACCTTTAATTTTGTAGTTTCTTCCCTTAAAAATTAACTTCTTTCAATATATTTTAGGTTAAACTAAAAATTCTCATTTTTAAGAACTTGCCAATCAAATGGGCTGTGAAAAATAAAATAAAATAAAATAAAATAAAATAAAATAAAATAAAATAAAATCTGCTACATACTGTCTTTCTGTCCTGGTTATTGCATTTTTTAAGATACCAGTCACTTCAGTATGCCACCATAGAATCACTTAGGTTGAAAGAGACCCTTGGGATCATCAAGTCCAACCATCAGCCCTACTCTACAAAGTTCTCCCCCACACCATATCCCTCAACACCACATCTAAATGACTCTTAAACACCTTCAGGGATGGTGACTCCAGCACCTCCCTGGGCAGCCAGTTCCAGTGCCTGACCACTCTTTCTGTGAAGAATTTTTTCCTAATGTTCAGTCCATCATCTCACATGAAATGTATTTTGCATAGTAACAGTGGATACTGAAAAGCCTTTTGCCTGAACAGAGAAACAACAACATCCAGTTAATTCTTGCATGACAGTTTAGCAGTAATTAAGCAAAGACAGTTTCATCAGTGGAACCGTGAATATGGGCTTTCTAAGATAAATTGGCAAATAAAAATGTACAGAGAACCCCAGAAGCCAAAGGAGCTGTTTCCCAAATGCTTCAATTAGTAGGTAAACTCAGGAGCCCTCTAGGTTGATAGTACCAAATCAAAAAAGAACTGTGTTTCTCTCAAGGACTGCAAAATTTCAGACAACTGGAGTATTGGTTTTTTGCCCCATATTAAAAATACATACAAACCTAGAATCTTAATGAAATTGGTTAATAAACTAATTTTAAAAGAAATCTCAACTCCACATTTGTACTATGTTAAAGTCAGCTAGAGCTTTCAAGATTGCCAAAAGGTACAAAGCGAGGCTGTCAGTTTACTGACTTGCCTTGAGCGGTACATGGCTGTGGTCGGGAGGAGACACCACCTCTGGACTACGAGCCTAATCATGCCCAAAATCCCTGTGACTGCAGTTTATGTTTGTGCACTAGTGTAGATTCATTCTGCATGCAGGTATAGAATATATTTTTTGAGCCAGTATTTTCAAAAGGAGCTGAAGCTGATGGAACTGCAAATCTCCTTTCCATCTGCTGGGAAAATCCCAGCCACTTGCACTTCCCCCCTGCCCCCCAGTCTTTTAATTTCCTGATTTCCAAGCATGATTTCATATTCTTAATGGGGACTCCAAAGTGAGGATTTTGGGGAGAGTATGCATTTGTTTCCCTGATTTGATTAGTTAATAAGGAAATTAGCAGACAAAACTCTATGTACTTTTCTCCCTAAAAATGTGTTATTTGAAAGTACTAAGGCCAACACAATTCAGTTTGGCATGCAGGCCAGTGCAGAAATGACACTAAATCCACAGCAGCATCCTTCAGTGGGTTTCCAAGCTTCCTGCTGTAAGCTCTGGCTTGCCATCAGCTCTTGCAGAAGTGAGATGCTGACTGGCAAGGCTTTGTCTCCTCTCTTTGGCACAATGTGCATTGTAGGAGTGCTTTGTTGACATGTTTAAAAGGTCTCCAGCTTCCCAATGGGGTAGGCCAAAGGATCTTGGATCTTTAGGGCTGCTCTATCAAGTGATACCTTCCTAGAAACCATGTTCACAATGTTCTTAAAATCCTGATCCAGATAGACAAGGGAAGCAATTACCTAAGTTGATTCCATGCTGACATCTGCATGAATACATTTCCAAAAGCAAGAGCCGGCTTTTCCGTGCATATGCACCTCTTATGCATGCTGCAAGTTGCCCAATAAATATTCATTGGGTTAAATAATAACTTTTGGCTCTCAGCTCTTCTAATTTGTTAACAGGAGGAGCAGATACGGAATTGGGGTTTCTACAAGCTTTACTTGCATAAGGAATCCCAGTGATGGATTGATGTCATAAAAACAGACCTCCTCAGATGATTAGGCCTTGTGCAATCAGCTTCTCATTTCTTTCCTACTTGTGCTCCAGGCTGAAAATTAGCATTGGGCAAGCCTCAGACAACTCAATTTGAATAACCAGAAGTTTGTGACACGTTTCTTGATGCTTTAAATCTGCCTGCAGTTTTAGAATAGTCTTACATGAAAATGAGAAGGCTTGTATGGGATTCAAAATAGATTAATGTTTAGCTTGGTTATTATTAGGCAAAAAAAAAGACAAAAAAAAGGAGCAATTGTTTTTAAATATATTTAATGTTATGAAACATATTACCTGTATATCATTTAAATCCTTGCTAACTCTTAACATCAACAATAATAAAAGGTTTTTAAAAATCCTTTCTTTGATCATACAATGTTCTCTTTGCTTTATTCTAGGGCAGAAAACAAACAGAGTCTTCATAAATAAAACACTGACATGGAGTATAAGACAAACCCAGGCCAGACCGTTTGCTAAAAAATCTGTGAAAAGTGCAGCTGGCTGGCTCAGGACTCCCTGAGTAAGGTAGACATTCTCCCACACACCTCTTGGCTGTTTGGCCTCTCACGAGAAAATCTGAAATACAGGCTGCCTTTCTCATTTTGAAGTTATTATATATATATATCACTTGCAGTGTGAGGTAGGAACCAGTTTATAGGGGTTGTATCAAATCTGGGCCTCACCCCCTTATTGCTGCCCCTCCATTTTCTAGGCAAAAAGATAGATTTAAGTGCAAAACAAAGCCTTAACTACCTATGAAAGTGAACTACTGTTCACTTGCAATTGCAATTCGTCAGTTGATCATAAGGAAGGACACTTGTCATGATTTTCACCTTCAAAGCAATTAAGAGGCACAAAAACCTAGATGTAATTTTTTCCAAAGGATGCCTTAGAAAAAAGGGACCTGAATACTAGAAAAAAACCAACAGTGTTTCCAGGTGATGTAATACAAAAGTATGAAGTTTATGTTTTGTAACTGTACGTGACCCAGAGTAAAATCTTAGTTGAAAAATAGCAGCAACTCAAAAGTGCATAAATTACAAACTTCATCAATAAATTAAGGAAACAGATTTGCTGCATCTAACTATTCTCCTAACTATCCCAAGATCCTTTTAATTTTATAATTCACAGAGAAAATCAGAATAAAGATCCCACTATTTCAAAACCAAAACTAATCTAAATTTTTCTATAGATTTCTTTCTGAGATAAGGCATCTTGTCTTTTACTGAAATTCAAAAGATATGAAGAAAGACTGGAAGGAGCCTAATAATAAGACAAGACAAGCCCCTCCACCACTAAGGCTTAAACATAGGATTTTCGATCCATGTGTAGACTTGTAATTCAGGGTGTGAGTTTTCAAGAAATGCCAAAAATCTTATTCCCAGGGATGCTAATTATTGAAGAGCTTGCACAGTAGGAAGGCTGAGGAGAGATCCAGTCCTGAGCAGAGGGGGGAGCAGGATGCTTCAGAGAGATTCTTGATTGTAGTAGGATCACTTGTGGGGTTGCACCTTCTCTCATGGGTCTCATACAGACTCCAGTGAGTCCTGCATTCACAGCCTAAGCAGTCTGGTGGCCATTCAAAGACTGAAGGAGACAGTACTGGAGTGACATTTTGGATCTTGATATTGAAGGCCTGGGCTCTAGGAGACAGTAATAGTCATATCACTGGACCCTCTTCCACCAGCAATCCATGAGATGTCATGCACAGAGGTAGGAAAAGTGCTTATCTGGTGTGTAAGGATTGCATTTACTCTGAAGTTCTTAGCAGGACTGTTCTTTAAAGTTAAATTACTCTTCAGCCTCGTAAGACAAGATCATGTTCATGCATGGCTGAGATGAATCCATCAGTGAAGCAAGACAGTATCACTGATTGCTTTCTTTGCAGTGAGATTGTTCCCACTGGCTGGCCTGCCCTTGGAAAAGCACACTGTTTCTTAAAAAGGTAGTTCCCCAATTATTTGTGGTGAATATTTATTTTTCCTTTACTGGATTTCCTCCCAAGGACGTTGTTTGTGTACATATTACAGACAAATTTGAGCAGATCTTGTGGTTTTGTATCTTAAGCATATTGTCAGTTCAACAGACTAGATCTCTAGAAGGCAACTGGTACAGAGGTAGCAGCACAGTACTGTGACAAAGCACTTCCACAATAGCACCTTCAAGTAACTTGAACTTCACAGAATCCACCAAAAACTTTCAGTTAAAAATGAGCTTCAAACAAAGAACATCAAGCTTTTCTCTTTTCCCTTTCAACTTACTGCAAACACAGAAATCCTCCTTTTCCTTAGGTAGGGCCTACTGTCAGTCCTGGTTGATCAACTGAGCAGGGTGAGCATCCAGCTTCTTGGCTACAGTCTGTGCAGATGATAGTCTCTGAGAAGAATAATAACCAAGGGTTCACTTTGCTAGAAACACAACTGTGACATTTGCTTCACTGGAGGAAGAAGGTTCAACTTCAGAACTTGGCCATGACTGAAGAAATTTTATTTCATTTTTTCCTGGAAAATGTTTGTATTTATAAAGCAGGTAAATTGATAACTTTTAAATTTCAGTTTAATGACATCAGTTCATAATTTCTTATAAGTGAGAATGTTTTTGGGCTCAAAGATGAGGCAAGCAATCTCATATATTTAGTATAAATTCTGAAGCGGTTAGGATCTCTGACAGCAAAGATAGTGCTTGCTGCAGACAAAGGTTGCTTCAGCCAATACTACACAGAAATATATATACTAAAAAAAATAACCTCTCAGAATTGCAGACAAATATGAGTTGCACACAGTCTATGTAGTTAAATCCACTTTTGATTTTGGAATTAGATGTCAGTTTTTGAGGTAATCCAGTCACGGAAATAAGTCACGCGTGTGTAAACTCCAGGTTTATTTGGTTTGGCACATTCGTCTCCCCAGCTCACTATTCCCACAAGGTACCACATCAGTCTAGAGTCTGGAGTGACCAGTGGTCCCCCAGAGTCCCCCTAGAGAAAGAGGAGAGGAAAAAAAAGATTTATTTGATCAGAAAGAAAAATATCATTCTCTCTATAGACAGGAGGGTGTGTCCTATATGAGAAGAAAGCAAGCAGTATTTCAAGAGCTGCCATTTGTGCAGAACACAGGCTGTTTCTTACACTTGAGTTGGAAGTCTGTGGCTTTTTCCTGCTTGCCATGGAACCTCCTGACCTGTCTCTGTGGTTTTACAGTAAAAAACCTCATACATTTCTCTGTTTTGTGAACCATTGCTCCCCACCTGCCACATCTTTCTCCTCACACAAAGTAGGGAAACACAAATCTATACAGCCATCTAGGCCAGGAGGAACTTTTTTTCTACAGTAAACAGTATCCTTTCTACAAATTATTGTAGTCGCTTGCAGCAGCAACATTTTAAAAGGATTTAATCAGGAACTTTGTCTTCTAATTAGACTGTATCTCCTTACAATGCCACTCTGAAAGGCTGAATTCAGATACTGTTAATAGCATGACATGGTAATAATAGTTAAACTGGAAATCTTACAGGCTGGAAGGCAATCCTCATGCAACAGACCGAGTTCCCCATCTTCCAGCAAAATGCTTCACTGTAATAAACAGCACTTGCATCCTTCTGTTCAGGTCTCTTCAATGCTGAGTCAGACCAGAACAGAGGAATTGAGCCTCCCAGCCTCGCTTTGCAAGGCTTTGGGCATAAATCTGTAGAACTGGGATTCTGGAAAGGTCTATTTTGAACCAGCACTTAGAAGTACATTTTTTGCAAATAACATAAGTAGAAATTACCTTTCTAAAAGTTATCATTATTGAAGTATTGTTTGAACATAAGCATTTCCTTGTAACATTTGCAAACCTGCACCATGCATTGCTACCATTCCATTTACATCTGACTTCCTTATAGTTATCTTTGTTTCAGACAGTTTTCTTTCCACTGATCCAAGTCTGTTACCAAAGATAGTATCATAACAGATCTTTTATGAGATGATCCCGTCCAGAATTTATTTTCAATAAGTGATAGTGCAGTTTTGCTGGCAGATTAATTACCACATACATAAACTTCTTCCTTCTCAACTATACAGATGTCTGGTCTTGGCTGCTCAAGACATTTAATTTTTAGTTTATATTTAGTATTTCAGCTTTTAGTATCTCTGTCAACATCTTGTCATACCACTTTGCAAACAAATTCTTAGTTAGATTTCACAGACGAAATTATGAGAAGCAAATGGGCTTCTAATAGCTATTCTGAGTTACAGAATAAGAATTTCATTTCATGCTATGAAAGGTTTGAATTCTGAATAAATACTAATTTAGCTCTCTTAGTAGGTTTGGATTTTTTTGTGCTAAATGATGTGGACTAAATGCTATTTCATTTTAGAATTTAATTCCTGTTTGAATTGAGCCTATTTAAAGGACTAATACACTATCAGTTAAGATTTGGTCAACCAGACACTACAGTCAGCATTAAAATAGTTTTTCTTTCTAATTTTCAGTTACAGTTACCTGACAAGCATCTACTCCTCCTTCCAAGTATCCAGCACACAGCATCCTGGGTGTTATATCCCCATCATACACTTCCTTTCTGTTGCAAGTATCTGAGTCAATAAGTTTCACTGTTGCTTCCTGAAGAGTATTTGGAGTTGGACCTGAGGGAAAATACAGTTTGGGCATTTATTAACAGAATTATTTTGCTGTAGTTAAGTTACAGGAAGAGTTTTTAATGTTCTCTTATGGAGGACCAGCTTGATGTAGTTTCTTATGGAGGTTTTGCTTGTTGACCTGTCTAGGTTAGTCTCTTAAGGAAAATGTACGTACTCATAGTCTAACTTAGGCACTGTACCATTAAGATAGAAGTAATGATTCCATGGTACATAGTGCCTTAAGTGTAAACCCCTATATTTTGTACGTGCTCCGTATAATACCATGGAACACAAATTACCTTGCAATTTGCACAGATTATACAAAATGATGACATCTTGGTTGCTAAATCTATTCTTAGTGTGTCTGCAGCTCACTTTCCTGAAAGCCCACAGAGTTACCCGTAGCTTCTGGCTAGGGCTGGGAGGATAATTTTTCAGGTGCTTTATAAACTTACACGCGGCTGGACTTCCTGTCTTGAGAACTTACAATATGAAATGGAAAGGTTGGAAAAAGAGAACAGTCTTCTTCCTGTTTTCTGCTTCAATGGATTGTTGTTCTGTCTTTTTCTAGTCTCATTTTAGAACAAGAAACTGCTGCTCGTGATTAAACAAACCTATTTCTTACAGACAAAGAAGTAGGCTTGCAGCCATACAACATATGGCTACAGAAGTGGTATCAATTCATCTACATAGACGTAGATGTTTGTCATAGAGGTCCCCTGGTAGATTCGGGACTCACCATCATTGGTAAGTGCTCCCCAGCCTGTGATGACGGCATAAATATTGTATGGAAAAGTCTCAGACGGCTCAGGCAGACACACACGGTGTATGCTACTCGTAAACTCAACTCGTTTAGAGAGCTGCACAAGTGCAATGTCATAATCATGTTCTGGGTAGCGGTATTTTTCGTGAATAATAATAGTCTTGACTGATCGTTTCAAGCTGGGTGGCTTCAAAACAGCTCCAAAAGTAGCAGTCCACTTCTGAGGATGACTCATGCTGAAAAAGGTAAGAGTGCTGTAAGAATTTAGCTGTAAATATACGTGTTCAGGACTTTAAACTTGGTGAGTACTTCTATTGTAAAGCTCTTTGAAGTCAGCTCCCTGCTAGATTCACTGTCCATAATGCTGTGTCCCACGTAATGGTGGGCTGCTGCTAAGGGAGGGCAATCCTGCGTTCCCTCCTCAGCCACGCTGTCATACTCCTCCATCGCTCCTTGCCCCTGATCTAGCTATCGTGTGGCCACAGGATGTAATCAAATCAAAAAGCTCTTCTGCTAGAAACCTCTTAATTTCCTTTATTCTTTTTGCATGTTAATAATGAGTTTGATCAGCAGTTCCATTTTCCACACCCTGCAGATTCACAATTGCCACACTTGAAACAGAAGGGTGCTGGGAGTGGATGGCTGAGTGGAGGGGTGAGAATGTGGAATTATAACTTCTGGTAGGAGCTTGCAGCAGCAGCAGCCTACTTGTACCATGAAGGAGCACCTTTAGACATGTTTTGTGCAAAAGGAAACAAATACTCTGCCGTTTCAGTCCCATTACCTTTTCCACACTTCTTAGCTTAAGAGGCCCAAATGACTATTGATTTCCACTCATACAATTGCCAGTTCTGCTCCAAAGAGTCAGCGCCTAATTTTTCATTAAAACGTTCAAGTGATGGGTCTTCTTAACCCTGACTTTTCTCCTCCAAGGCAGGAAATAGTTCCTCTGGAAAGAGTCAGGGGTACGGTCCACATCTGGAAAGCCGCACAACTTTATACACATGGGACACATTCTGCTGCAGGTTCTCTCTCAAACAGGAACTTACTCTCTGAAGCAGTGAGCTGCAGATACAAGCCATGTATTGCTGATGAGTGTTGCACCACAGCGATGGATGTTATTGTACTGCAAACTAGCTTGCCACGGCCAGTCCCCGGTCTCTGCAGAAGACAGTCCACCAACTATTCGCAGCGATGATGATTTTGCCATTGATTTGACAGATCTATTCTGCCGTAACCCACAGACTGTTAAAAAGGAGAAAGAGTGTCTTAGCTACTCTCCTGTTTAGTAAATATGCTTATCAGTGGCTGTGGAAAACACATGTAAAATTACACACCACCTAGGTTCTCTAACAGTATTAACATCAACAAGAAAACACACCTTCCACCAGGCCCCAAGATCAGAGATCCTCATGCACAACCCATTCTGTTAGAAGCCTGAATTAATAACTGACTATTATGGAAAGCCATGATGGTCAACCATTCAGGCTTAGCTATGTGAGCAGTCCAAATCAGGCTTAATCAAAACCCTTCACCACACACCCAGGGCAATTCCCAAACACAGGGATTGCTGATCTTAATATCCCAGGTAATTTGTCATTAGGATAAAACATGAACAAGGCAGAATCTAAGGTGGGAATGATCCAAGCCATGGGTTTTTACCACACATGCACGCAGATTACATCAGCAGGGTGTCACCTGGAAATGGGTAAATGCGCATTGCACAAATAGCAGTCTGCAAGTGGACCTGGAGAGGCACTTCAGGCAAAGAGCATCGCACTAATCCAAGCCAGAGATGACAAAGGCATGGATACCTCCAGCACAGTGTGTATCCATGATGAAAGTATTATCCTCCAAACCCAGAGAGAAATGAAAATATCCATGGTTTCATACACTAAACTCAGGATATTCAGGAGCACCTGAAGCTCCCCAGTAGCTTTAGAAACATCCTCAATGGGCAGAGCTGCTTCTGCTGTCTTCTCCCATCAGCATCAGCATCAAATCCATCTTACCTGGACCAAGACCCACTAGTTTTCATCCAGGCCCCGATTTCAGCTAGACCTTAGGGAATTCGACAGACAGGACTATCCCAATCCATTGAAAAAGAGACAGAGCTAACAGTTATTTGCATAGTGACAACACGATCAAAACCGTTGCACTGCCAGTCTCCTGCAGGCAGTGACTCAGAGGGGAACAAAGCAGAAACCAGTAGCACATCAGTGAAGAGCTGCCAGCTCATGGGCCCTTGAAGTCCTCAGAAGCAAAATGCTGGAGCCACTCAGAGTGTAACCTCTGCCCCTTCCCGCTAGGATCTGCTCAAGGTTATGTGAACAGTACCTCATAGTCAAAAGTAGCAACAATAACACAGCAGATTGAAAGCTGGTCATAAATTTAAAGACAAAAACAAAAGGAAAAACAACCCAAAAAGTCATACAATATTGAGAAGCTCACATGCTCAGTCTGCCCTGTTCTGAGATTTAAAACCACAATGGGGGACATCAGTGAAACCCAAATCTACTTGTCCAAAACTTTCCATGTGAAAGGAAAACTGGAGAATATACCATAATTGATAAGACTGCCTGCACTAGCATGTTTCTGGTTTCTCCATGGTATTCTGCATAGCTCTGGAAAGCTACTGGTGATCCTCAATTAGTATTCCTAAAACTGCACAATCCTGTCAACCATCTGAGCAGCCAATGTTCAAAACACAGGGAAAAACTCACAGTTTCATCAGTTCCCCAGAACACCAGTTTCTAAAACCCAAGCAAAAAGTGATGATATTTAATCTTCAATTACAGGACAGCCTGCTTGCTAAGGTACTGATCAAACCTTTCCACAGTTAAAAGATACCCAACTTTTAAGCAATTATGGCTTTTTGTGATGATTAAAATTCCAAACAAGCTGACTTTCTTCTCTTAGAGCTTAAAAATGTCTCTAAAACAGACTACTTAACCCCTAAAGTAGTACCTTGAGAAGACCAATCATACTGCCTTTTATTTCCATAAGGAACAACTTTGTGCTACTAGCCATTCCAAAATCCAGAATATTTTCATTATAATCACAGGCTGATGTAACTTCTGTACAATTCCATGTGGTCCTTCCTTCCTTCTGATGCACAAGGTAGAAAATGACATATTCCCTGTCTCTGAGAGCACGCAGAAAGCCATTATTCCAAACTCTTCCTGCCCAGTCCTACTAGCTTTTGGAGCACTTTTCACTCCCAGGCTATGTTAGAGGTCTCTGCAAGGCTGCCATCCTGAGAGCACCAATTGAACAACGTGCTGGTACATGTTCAGGTGTAAAACTGATCACTTAATGTGTGTTTAGGAAAGTAACAGGTAGCAAGGTGGAGATGAGTTGTTATGCTACATAGCAAGCATCCAAGATGGTATATGACATCCAAGATATACGTGCATCCAAGACAAACAAGCATATATGAAACAGACTCTGCAATCACTGCTCTAAGACACAGTTCTAATACTTTACATCAGGGAGACAGGACAGGTTGTTTGCCCTGTGCAGGCAGGATTAGACTTGACAAAGTAGTCTATTTAAGTACATTTTAATCTATTTATAATAGAGATTGCTACTAACTGCTCAAATATCAAATGCTCTCAAATGCTTGATAAGGACTCTCCTGCCTTTAGCACACTCTGGTACACCTGTTGGCTAGCCGCTCTGCCTGACAGTAAAGCAGTCAACTAGCCCAACAGTTAAGTTCCTTTATTTATTGGAAGTCTTCCTCACTCACTGAATTTTACTACATACATCTAGGTGTCACCTGGAATGTTTCAGCTTTCATGTAGAAACAGGACTTAGTCTCCGCGTGCCCAAGTACACAATTAAGCAGACACAGTGTAAAAGCTCTCACTGGTCCCAACAACACCTGCATCAGGCTGGTAGGTAATCGAGTGTCCTGAACATTACAGTGCTCAGCTCTCACTAGCTAAGTTAGTCCTCTGTTTCTTAGATGGCAGGGTTGGTGTTTGTGATGCACCCTCCAACGTCCACACCAGCACTGCTGGGGGCAGAAGTGTGCCACAGGAACTTAGACAGCATGTGTCTTCTCTGCCCAATGCTGGAGAATTCCATAGAGCCCTTGGCACTTGTTTTTTTTCTCTTTGTTTGCTTTTTTCTCACAGAATGGCTGCTGTTTTTAAGAGAAGGGACATCTCACTGCAAAAATCTGATCAAGAAACTCGGCAGTAGGTGTAAACTAGAAGGGATTTTCACCCCATCACCACTATTTTCAAGACAATCTTCCTAAATATCCCAGAAGACAGTAATAAAAAAGGTTTCCTTGTGACTGAGCAGGATTTCTAAACACACAACTCATCTGTGTGAAGTACAAGGTCACATTCATTAGACATGAGGATGAGAAAAGGCTTTTAAGGGCCAGAAAAAGTGCTCGGAGACTATTAATGCTAATTAAAACAACCAGAGATTTCCCAGGCTTAAAAAATCCTCACTTACTGTCATTGAAGAGGGCTTCTGCTCTTTTCGTCTCCACATCTGAAACAGAGAAACAGTCAGGGTAAGGCCAGGACAGCACAGACAAGGTTTCTCATTGGTGGTCATCTCACCCAACAGCTATTTGAGTACAAAGTACCACAGGAGTTATGGCTGAGGGGGCCTGCTAGAGAAACCCAGGTAGCTCATATGTGGTCAAGTTCTTGGGCTGGCTATTGTACTCCTCTCCAGGGTGCCTCTTGCTTTTCTCCAGGCAGCCAATATCCCCTGAGGACCATGCTAAGTGTCTCCTGCATCTTGCAGGACCCTGACGCTTCTGGAGGGCAGTACAGACAAAATAAGTACTGTATGACGCACAGATTTGTTGTGGAGAGATTTTTATGGTGGAAAGTTTTGAATTTCCTTTTTTTGTAAAAAAACAACTGACTGCATTTTACACCAGGGCTAGAGGAGGATCTGCTACTCACACTCTTCAAAATCAGAAGGCACTGACTTCACTGCAGCAATGCCAGCTTACAATAGCAGTGTCTCATTCTCTTTTTCCCTACCTTACTGAACAACAGGGTGTTTGGTACACTATTAACACTAAAAGAGCAATTTATTGCATGGCACAGCGGGTTCTAGCAATAGATTCCCTCCTTGCATGTCGTAAGTTTATGGACAATACAGTGTGCTCATGCTGGCAATAACAGGCATTGCCTCAAAGTGTAAGTCTAGTCCCTTTCTTCCAGAATGTTATTTTTACAGCAGCTACTATTTTAGTTGCCAGCAGCCAAAACAAATGTAAAAAAATAAAATAATGTTTAAAAAAATCACACTTTAAATACTATTTTTAAATAATATAGTGATTTTTTTCTAGCATCCACAACTTCCCATTTTGCAGTTGGGGAGCCTTTCTCAGCAGATCCCTGTCTGTATCCACTTACTTCATTTCTTTTTTCTCTTTGCAGCTGCACAGAACAACATTCTAATTTTGATCTATAACCACACCAAGCCAGGAGGAGTCTCTTTTGAATGCACAGGGCTCTGGCTCATACTTGTCATCTATTGTGCTTGTATGACTTCTGTTTTGCTTGTGGGCTTGACAGTCCTCCTGGTATGCAGCATGAATTGCATGCTTGCAATCCACCATTACTAGACCTGTACTCATTCATTTCTTAATATGCCATTAAGCAGACTATGACAGAAAAAGGAAGCAAACACAAATCCAGTGCGTGTACAGTCGACTGAGGGGAATGTTACAGAGCAAAGGCAGTGCTAGGGCTGCCGCATGTACATGCAGGCACTGCTTTATTTTGTAAGAATGGGAGATGAGATAGAATTGGACACTGCCATATAATTGGAATAGCAACACAGTTGTATTCACTATAAAGACGAGTTTATCAAGAAGTTTCCCTGGTGGGCAAGCAACAACTTGCAAGGCCCCCTTTCAGTAAAAATGCTTACTTGTAATTTCTCAAGAGGTCTGCAGGGGTGGCTTGTGTGAGAAGCTGCTAGAAGCTTTCCCCATGTCTGACAGAACCAATATCAGCCAGTTCCAAGTCAGACCTGCTGCTGCCCAAGGCTGAGCCCATTAGGAATGATGGGAGTGCTTCTGTGATAACATACTTAAGAGTGGGAAGAAAGCTGCACAACAGCAATTGCAGCAGGAGAGAGAGGAGTGAGAATTTGTGTGAGACAACTCTGCAGACACCAAAGTCAGTAAAGAAAGAGGGGGAGAAGGTGCTCCAGTGCTGGAGCAGAGATTCTTCTGCAGCCCACGGAGGTTAACGGTGGAGCAGATATCAATCTGCAGCCCATGGAGGACCCCACACCAGAGCTGGTGGATGTACAAAGGAGGTTGTGACCCAGAGGGAAACCTGCCCTGGATCAGGGTCCTGGCAGGACCTATGGCCTCACGGAGAGAGGAACCCACGCTGGAGCAGATTTGCTGACAGGATTTATGACACTGTGAGGGACCTACACTGGAGCAGTCTGCTCCTGAAGGACTGCACCCTGTGGAAAGGAAGCACAATGGAGCCATTTGTGAAGAACTGCAGCCCATGGGAAGGACTCACAATGGAGAAGTTCATGGAGGACTGTCTCCTGTGGGAGGAACCCCATGCTGGAGCAGGGGAAGAGCGTGAGGAATCCTCTCCCTGAGCAGGAAGGAGCTTCAGAGACAACCTGTGATGAACTGACCACAACCCCCTTTCTCCTTCCCCTGCCCTGCGTGTGGTGAGGAGGTGGAGAAACCTGGAGTGAATTTGGACCCGGGAAGAAAGGAGGGGTCTGGGGGAAGGTGTTTTAAGATTTAGGTTTTATTTCTCATGATCCTCCTCTGATTTAATAAGAAATACCTTAAATTAGTTTCCCTGAGTTGAGCCTGTTTTGCCCATGACAGTAATTGCTGAATGATCTCTCCCTGTCCTTATCTTGACCCTCAAGCCTTTTATTATATTTTCTCTTCAGCGTCCAGTTGAGAAAGGGAGCGAGAGAGCAGCTTTGGTGGGCACCTGGCACTCAGCCAGCGTCAACCCACCACAGTACTTTCTTGGCACCCAAGGTGGGATATGTGGAATTTGAGCTAAGGATAATAATTGGGAGATGCAATGGGCAAAACATGGGCAACTGTAATTGTGGTGAGGGGATGAGGGGTGGATTGCATGTAAATTTTCACTTGCTTGGTGTTGTGGTGCTGTTGCTTGAATTTTCTTGATGTGAATGAAGTTTGTAAAGATTGTGTGATGAATGCGGATTTTAAGATAATTCTAGAATATGTGCTTCACAGAGATGAGGGGTGGAATGTACAGGTACTTCTGCATTTCAGGAATGTCAGTCGAATCCTGTGAATTTCTATGGATAATATGACTGGTTGCTGCCACAATCCCTTACATCAAAACGTAGTAATACCAGACAGGAAAAGGTAGGCCAGCAGAGGAATTCAGCAGTGGTGTAAACATTACTGTTTGGTAAGTTACAAAGTAAGGAAAAAAACCAAGGTGCCAAGCTGTGCTAAGGATTTGGCTACTTCACTTACATGTCTATATTGGCAAGAAGTGCTTTGAAAAATCTGGCCCTACCTGTTTATTTCATCTATGATAAACATTCAGAGTTTTCCTAGAAATTCATACAACCTTCGGAACTAGTTCATTGTTTGGGTCACTCTAATATTTTATATATTTTATAATATATATTTTATGTTTTATTTGTTGGTAAGAAACCAACAAACATAATCAACAGTTAAAGGGCACCTTTTGCCTTCAAGTGCAATATTGATAATAATGTTTTTTTAGCTCTTCTCTGGGTGGGGAGACATTTACCTCATAATGCCTAATTATAAAGCCTGCAGTCAATTATTAACACTTACATTATGTTGCAAACCTCATTGAGAAGACAAAAGGAGCAACCAGCTTGTTGAAGCGCAGTGCTGGAAGCAATTCAATTGGCATGTTCTCACTGCACCGAGTTTTGCTGTGAGTCACGCAGCTGATCTGCAAGGCACCTGTTTATATCTCTGCTTGCCTTTTTACAAGGCACCTAGAAAAAAGTACAAAACTCACGTGGGCAAAAGTTTACCCATTGCTTCCAGCTGAATGACTTGTCTGTAGCTGGAGAAACAAGTCTTCCATGCACATGCTGCGAGTCTTAAAGAGCATGCCTGTACAGCTTTGAATTTTAGCATATTTTATAATACGTCACAACTATGTGGCCGATGTACTCTCCCACCCACCCACTGCTGAAGGAAAAAGGCCAGTGGCACCTGTCAATAATTTCTGTGCTGTATTCGCCAGAGAAGGGACACTGCTTTGCTTTAGAGATCTGCCAGATGAGGGCCCTCACCATGTAACCCGCACTGGGAGCTAGAATGCAAGCACCAAAGAAAATACCACAGTAAATGGAGAAAACCTCAACAGGGACTTTTTAAGAGGTTAAAGCAGGTCTGTCAGGCAACAGACCCAGGAACCCATCATGCATATCGGGACACACAACACCCAGGACTCAAATCCAATATCCCAAACACAGAGCACAAGTGTGTTTAGAAACCTGAACTAACTGATAGGTAAGCCGAGCCCACAGCTGGCCCCATCGAAAGCAGGGAGCATTTGGGTTACATGGTAAGGCTGAAAATCAGGTTGCTTACTGTCTTAACTCATTAGGGGCTTGCCTTCATTTGTTACTAGCTTGACATTTTTGGCCTGGTCAACAGCGTAGCTGTTCACGTTGTGCCAGCCAATGTGTTGCAAGCTCTTGCCTTGAAGCAATCACTTGTAAGGCACAAGAGACAATTTTGCTGCTCTGTTCATTTCCTAGTTGCCCTGCTTGTTTGCATGATCAAGAAAAAGCATCAATTAGTAACAATTAAAGTGTCATATCTTTTCCCAACCACATACAACTGCAAAAATAGTTGTTTGTGCCGCATTTAGGAAAACAGTGTTTGGGCTTCCACTGTAAACAAGAACAAGTTCAACTTGAACACGCATTGCCTACCTGTAAAATGGAACTTGCCATTTAATTAAAGCTTGCCTAATGTGAAAGATAAAACTAATGTTTAAATTAAAATCCCAGCAATCTATTGAAACGCAGCTTAAGGATTCCATCTTTCAGAAGAGGGCTCTGTATCCAACTGGGCAAGCAATTTTGTGAATACAGTTATTTTGTCATAGTAAAATGCAATTACGTTAACACAGTCTTGAAGTATTGGTCTTAATTTCAGACTGATGAGAATCGTGACTGGCAGTTACTATTTAAGATTAGTAACGTCTTTTTATTCCTCAGCATATTTGCTTGAACAAACATGGAAGGAAAACAGGGAGTAAGCAAGAGCAGGAAAGCATACTTACTTTGGTATTGTTTATATCCAGTAGCCAGGTAAGGCCAGGATTTCTAAGTGAGTTCAGTGCCCAAAGCTCATAGATGTATTTGTCAACTATCTACACATTTGCAGTTTCATAATAAACTGCAGAGTGAATGACCTTTAAGGGATTCAGAGATTCCTACAGCAAAATCTGCTCACTTTGCCACGTCTCTAAATAATATCAGTGTTACTGCATCAAAATAATTAATCTTGTGTCCACTGCCTCATTTTAGTTTGGCCACAGAGATCAGCATTTATATTAAAAGCATCAGGCAGAAATCTCAGTGACACAATGAAACAGAGATTATATTGAAGTAGTTCAAGAAAGGCAAGCAAGTGCATTATGTGGAAAAGGCCAGAAATGGCTGCAAAATTAAAGATGAGAAATCTGTTTTATAAATCTGATACAACTTCACCCAATTACACACTTTTTCACAGATGTTGATTCCCACAAGAATCTTGGTTTTCTTTAAAGGTTTCTAGCCATGATATATGTCATAATATAATTCTTAGCTTCAAAGAAAAACTGCACGTTTCATCCTCCGTAATATCAAGTTCCCACATCTTGCTTGTGTAAGTTGTTTTTTCACACAGAGAAGGCAAGGTAGAGATTATCTTAAATGGGATATGAAGGGAGGAGAGGATCATAGACATTAAAAATATTAAGAAAAAGTACATGCTTCAGTACTAATAGCACACTCTTGGACATGCATTTGAAGCAGATTTGTGAAATGTACCAGGCAGCAGAGGAAGCATTTTCTCCTCTGCTTGTCACATATCAAAAACAGCTTCCTTGAAAAGAGAGAATTACAAAATTCTCAGCTGCATCAGAAACAGGGATCTCACCTTGTTCAGTGTTACATAGGGTAACAAAAGTGCAAGCAGGAAAAAAAAGGGTCTCTGGCATGTTTCAGTAGGCTACCAAACTAGGTAGCTGAGAGGAATGTCACGGAGTGCATCTGTCCTGCAGTGCAGACAGAGGTAGGGATAATAGCTCTACTCTAATACTCTTTAATTACATTAAAGACCGCAAACGCCTGAGGTACTGGGGTGAAATGGGAATGAGAGCAGTGAGCAGCAGGTTCAGTCACATTTCAAAAGCTGTACCCAAAAAGAAATGCAGGAGTTTCTGAAAGATGGCAAAATATGAGTTTTGGCCTCAGCAGGGAGGTCATGCTTTTGCATGGTTTCATACTGCACACAGCCTAACCAACTCCACACTAACCTTCCAATATTCTCACTGCTCTCTCAACAGGAATTATCTCCCTAGAGTTATGTGTCCTTGTAGAAGTAGCAAAACATGCCTTAGATACAGATGATGCAATTCTCATTCCTTCAACAGGGGAGAGTAATCTGGTAGAGACAAGACAAAGGGTTTGTACCTCTAATTGTTCTGTCACCAGTGTTTCCCTCCCTTCTGTCCACTGGACCTGTCTTCACATCCATGACTCCCCCCGCCCCAATATCAACCATGTCTTAATTCTGTCTACGAAGACAGGCAGAGGTCCACTCTTCACAGCACAACAACTCCGTGTAGGCAGCCTGAGGAGGGTTCTGCTTGAGCAAGTGTGTACCAGTTCTTAGTGAGTTTTCAAGCTGATACTGGCTTTAGCATGGCTTTTTCTTCCTCATCTACATTCATGCCCCAGCTGCAATCAAGGTCTCACTACAGTAGGGGCAGCCCAAATCACTTGCAACCCCTGCAGGCATGGCAGAAAAAGGGAAAAATAAGAATTGAGTGCAGAAATTAATTAAATTATCTGGGTCATCTACCAAGTCAGGCCAGGATGATTTCCTGCTTAATTCCTTCATCACAAGCATGTCCTTGCAAAACATTAATTTAAAAATACATTTCAGTCTCTCCCGTTTCCATCAGTCTCTTTAGACTCTTGCAAACACTGAAATGTACCATCTTGTATCAAACTAATGGCATCAAAGTCATTGAATGTCAGATCTCCACCGTGTTTCCCAATGTACAGATGCATGTGCTGTTCCACTTCCCCAAACTGCTGTTATGGCTAGTAAAGGGCAAAAAGCCCCAGACTTCTACATACTGCATACATCATTTGAGATTAAACATTCCTCAGTTGTGCAGGTCAGACAGTCATCTGCATGTCTCCCAAAGAAGTGAGAAGCTGTCTCCTAGGTTCTGTACATTGTATTTGTGAGGAGCTTTAGCAAGCCTCAGATGCCAGATAAATAGAAACAATAACAGTTGACTTGTCAAAACCAATTCATGACTCATTGTTCATGGCCAAAACCCTTGTCTGTACAACATGTGGGAATACTTCCTACTCATTGTGACCAGTGCCAATGATCTTGCAACCAGTGTCTTTCTGATGTCAGAAGGACATTCCCAAAAATACATTTTGGGGAACTTCCAACCTACCTGGCAAAGGGAAATAGTCTGGCAAGCTACTCTGCACTTTGCTTAATAGAGATGCCAGCTGTGAGTTGACTCCATTTGTAACCAAGAAACCCTGGAGAAAAAGAATTCAGCCGTGTAGGAGATCACTTTGGTGCCAGAACTATACAGAGGACAAACTGCCACACCTTCTTTCAGTACTAGTGGAAGAGGAAGAGTTCCAGGTTAAGGTAAAACAGAACCAACCTTCTGTTCAGTAATTTTACGTCTCAGCCAGGCCTCTTCTAACTCTCTGAAATTAACAGCATATTGTGGAGAAAACTGCTCGTTTGTATTTCATGCCAAGGAACAGTGTGCAGAGAGGCTCTTGCTTATACTTATTGCTGTAACAACAAAGGTCAGCTAAGTTCATTATTTGACCCATTGAAGGGTCAGAAACAGAAAAAGCATAGAGGGGTTACACTTGCAGGGAGGAGTGGACAGGTCAGGTGACCCAAACCTGAACAACAGGAGGATTCCTTCCCATCTGCCCCCTGCTCTGTATAAAAGCTGAGGGATCTTTTGTCAGTGGCCAACGTCCAAAGAGGACCCTGTCTGTTCATCCACCTTTGATACTAATCCATGTGTTCCTGACTCCAGAGCTGGAATCTGGTTCCTATCCATTGCTGAGTCCAGCCTGGGATTTCCCCAGTGCCTGCCAGTGACGTCATCCTGGGAGCTTGATACAGTTTTGTACACATCGTATCTATTTCATTATTTCCTTTTGATTTTAATATTAACACTTCATTAAAGTAGTTCAGTTAATTCTTAACTTGTAAATATCCTTATCTTTTCCTCTCCTCTCACTTGGAGGCAGGGAGGGCATCTGTCATTCTGATTGGCCAATCCAGCCTATACTACAACACCAAGTCCTGACGTGGGTATTTCCAAGTCACTGACTTTGATACCTCATTTTTCTGCCTCTTGCACAGCTGTTCCGAGAAGATAGGTCTTAGTTTGTTTGAGTTTCCACTGTAAAATATTT
>VZTM01024290.1:109143-189980 GCA_013400555.1 Jacana jacana | reverse complement strand
ACTTGGTGGGTGATGCTGAAGAATGGAGAAGTTCAAAGTGTACCTCAAGGGAATATAACCCTGGGTGAGAATATTTAATTCTGAGTATGATGTTAATTGTTTATAATACTAACAGTGTCCTATAAGAGTTTTGTCAGTGTAACACAGCAACGATGAAACCTAAGCCAGATTCATCAAGTGGCATCCAGTAAAACTTCTCTGAGATGCACATGTTACTCATGGGCACAACCCACAATGAATCTTTCTTACCCTGAGAATCTGATCTGCTATGAAATGGACTTAACAGACTTTTGTCTATAGAGATAAATCATAATTGAGTGACCTACATATAACTATCTGTATTTGTGTGTGTGTAGATAAAATATTAGTGATCTGAGCACGATGCAAATGGCATGGAATGAGGTATGGAATGTCCTGGTTTGAAATAAAACAGAACCAACTTTCTGTTCTGTAATTTTACATCTTAGCTAGGCCTCTTCTAACTCTCTGAAATTAATGGCATATTGTGGAGAAAACTGCTCGTTTGTATTTCATGCCAAGGAACAGTGTGCAGAGAGGCTCTTGCTTATACTTATTGCTGTAACAACAAAGGTCAGCTAAGTTCATTATTTGACCCATTGAAGGGTCAGAAACAGAAAAAGCATAGAGGGGTTACACTTGCAGGGAGGAGTGGACAGGTCAGGTGACCCAAACCTGAACAACAGGAGGATTCCTTCCCATCTGCCCCCTGCTCTGTATAAAAGCTGAGGGATCTTTTGTCAGTGGCCAACGTCCAAAGAGGACCCTGTCTGTTCATCCACCTTTGATACTAATCCATGTGTTCCTGACTCCAGAGCTGGAATCTGGTTCCTATCCATTGCTGAGTCCAGCCTGGGATTTCCCCAGTGCCTGCCAGTGACGTCATCCTGGGAGCTTGATACAGTTTTGTACACATCGTATCTATTTCATTATTTCCTTTTGATTTTAATATTAACACTTCATTAAAGTAGTTCAGTTAATTCTTAACTTGTAAATATCCTTATCTTTTCCTCTCCTCTCACTTGGAGGCAGGGAGGGCATCTGTCATTCTGATTGGCCAATCCAGCCTATACTACAACACCAAGTCCTGACGTGGGTATTTCCAAGTCACTGACTTTGATACCTCATTTTTCTGCCTCTTGCACAGCTGTTCCGAGAAGATAGGTCTTAGTTTGTTTGAGTTTCCACTGTAAAATATTTGGGCTTCCAGTGGGATTTGTACACAAGTGCAGAGGTCTCTATTGCCTCTCATTTTTAATAAAATCTGCAGTGGATGTCTGGAGATACCATTGTCCTAGACCAAAGAACTTTGAAGACTATCTAAATGAGAAACAAGGGACTTTAATAATAATACATCTGAAGATACTCTGATACCAATGCATTTCTTTTTGCAGCCATATGTAAAGAACATCTACTGTTTAGTAATGATACAAAGTAGAGACAATATTATTTTGTTTTTCTTCAAGTTTTCCACACTTGTTATTTTTTCACATCTGTACACTCAACATTCTCTCTCTCTTTCAAAAAATATGAACTAATGAAACATTGTCAGTTTGGATTTTATCCCCTCTTTATTCCCAGTCCTCAGGAATGAAAAGTCATAACAAGTTCTACCACTGGGCTGTCAGACTACTTAGTTTTGTACTGCTGCTCTGAACTGCAGCTGAAAATCACAAGTGTTGCATGCAGTTTGCAGGAGTTTGTTGGAGCTGATCCCCAGACCAAATACTTTTGAGTGAAGTGCAAGCTGAGACATGGTGTTGAACAACAAGATGATTAGATCCTGGGAGGAAGACTTAAGGAGGTTCTCCTTATCAGACCTTCCTTGCATGCACTGTAAGTGCTTGACCTGAATTTCTTCAAATAGTTAGCTATGCTTAGCTAAACGAAGCTATATATTATGACCCCCAAATTAGAACCTTTTGATAAGGTGATTGCAATGACCAGGTTAATGACTTTTTTACAAGCCTTTATGAAAATGTTCTCAGATCACCTCAACATAAACAAAGATCCTATTTGACAAAAACATCAAGGCTACAATGAAGCAAAATACAGAAAGGTGCTGCACAGCATGGAAAAAATCTAGGGCTTCTTAGCTTTTTTCCGGTGTAAGTACTGATGTTGGACAGGGTATTTCAGGAGCAGCAAGAGAAGTGGGAAATGCAAAATCTAGATACCTCTCTGGACTTCCAGGATTTACTGAAAATTGTCACTTCTTCTAGATGTGAGGAAGAAAACAAGCTTTATAAGTTGAGAGCCAATTCTCTTCTAAAAGCATAGAAGCATTCTGGTCTGTACTCTTCATTTGAGCCAACCTGGTTTTCTTAAACAGCACCTACAGGAGCTTGCCTAAGCCTCATAGGACTGCTGAAATCTTATTAGCAAAGAAAGATCCAAATGGAACCTTTTATTGTCATCTCTGAGAAATGGCATGGCATTGTTTCTCTTTCTTTGAGTCACATGTAATGCTTGCACAATGTGAGTAGTAGACCTATGAAGTCAGGGTTTTATAGTTAGGCTGGCAAAGCCAAGAAAAGCAACAAAAAGTTTATCATACAACTTTGTCAAAGTAATACTGAGGTGCCATCTTTTACTGAGACCAAATATTTAATGAAAACATTGTGATCCAATTATATCAACTAATTTTTTTTAACTACCAAGTAGTGCATTACTGTAACAGCTTGGTACAGCTCAAAGTCAACTAACACAGCATTTTGAGTCACTTCCCACATTTACCAGATTGAATAAAAGCAGGTAATACAGATAACTCAACAAGAACATCACAGTCCTTTCCTAACAAGCATTTTTATACTCTTTCCAATTTTATCATTTATGTAAGGCACCAAATTAAACTGAAGATTCATAATTCACTAAATCATGACCTGACTATCTCAAAAAAAACCCAAAAACAAAACAAAATAAAACAACAAAACAAACAAACAAACAAACAAAAAACCTTTTTGAATCTCTCTAGTTGATGCCCACACATATTTTTTTTCTATCTGGGAGAAGTTACGTGTGCTCTTTGCTGAACAAGAACCACTGGCCTATAAACAACATAGCAGACAAATGGTGATTCTTTGCCCAAAGAATGTCACCTATTATCTTGAGCCATTCCAATGGGGAAGACTGGTTGGCCTATCAAGAAACAATGGGAGTGTGACAGCTCATATTAGAGTTTCATTGCATTGCTACAATGCAATGTGCCCAGTTCAAGCACCAAGAGGCAGAATAAGAGGTTGTTCCTGGTCTTTTCTAAGTGGGAGGAAGTCCAGATTCATCCAGTAAGGAATCTAGTCCAGGCTTCTTATTCTTTCAATGCAACTATCTGGTCTCTGCAGATCTCTGCTGGTTTATGTAGTCTAGTGTGGAAAAGCAAGCATCAAGTACCCACCCACGTGCTATACTGTAACCCTTTGTGCTAGGAGAAAGTGGAAGGTCTGCAAAAAACAAAGCTAGTGTCTGCCCCTTCCTTTCAGCTAGCAACTCATTCTTGAAAAGTCTGACACCCAGAAAAAATGCTGACTATATATAAGTGAAGTCAAGTCAGAAACAAGAGTCTAAACCTGCACAAAAATTCTCTAACAGGTCAGAAATGTAGAAGAGGAGGAAAACCCATCCTTCAGTGTCTGTTTGGTACTTCACTAAATCAAAATGATAGCTTTATTAATTTTCGTCTTCTGCAGATGCAGGTCTGCTTAGCAAAGAAGGGACTAGATCCCCAACTGAGAAATCACATAGATGAGAATGTTTTTCCTTCCTTTTTCCCTTTGTGAGGATTTTGATCAGTGCATTGGCTGTTTCCCCACTGTCATTCAAGCACAGCTTCTGCACTTTCAGGCTCCTTAGAGAAGCAAAGAGCTGGGGAACGTGTTTGTGTTGCTGTGTACTGAAGCACTCTGGTGAGGCTCCTACTCTTTACCCCATAGTAGCATAAGGCTGGTCCTGCAGTTTGGAGGGAGGCTAAGGCTGTACTGTGAGGCCGCAAAGCAACTGCTCCTGGTTATCTGTACTTAAGACATATTTAAAAGACTTAGGGCAGTTTATACATTGCCACTGATTTTGTTCTAACTTAATGAGCAGGAAAGACTGTCATTCAGTAACAGACATCATCAGAAGGGAAAGATCAAGTCTCAGCAATTAAAAAAAGAGCAAGAGCTACCTTTAAGAGAGATGTAATGCACTTACTTGAGATGGTAGAAGATCTGACCTTTATTCTCAGGGGCCCTGTGTATTTTTTCAGGCCCCTTCGTAAGATCCTTTCAACTCTTTCTCGCAGTGCTTCTCTAGAATCCGTGGAGGAGAACCAGAATGTGAGCAAAGCCTCTGCCATCACACCATCAGCATCTGGGCTACAAACCAATGAAAGACAGTCCAGTTACCTTCAGCCCATTTCTGCGTTTCTTAGTTTTTGTCTTACCTCATCTAGCAATGGCAATGTAACAAAGGATTAGGTATATTTTTGAACATTTTGTGGATGTTTGAGAGACAGAATTGCCAAAAAAATCCAAGCAAATACAAAATGGACAAACACATCTTAGGCTAGAAGAAGGCATGATACTTTCTGTGAACAATGGCCAGAGCAATGTCATAACAGAGTTTAAAAAGCAGTCACTGACTACATGCTTGGGACACAAGAGCAGTAGGGCATGAACTGATTTGATTGCGATGAAAAGCTGGAGACACAGCACTACAGAAACATCAGGTAGATGATTAATGGTATCTAGACAAACTTTTCCAGGGCCCTGTACATACTCAGAATAAAAAAATCCAATCATTATCAAAAAGGTACTTGGAACAAAGTGGACAGGCCACCCAACCCAATTCCACCACTGCAACCTCTTGGGAGAACATGCTCAATAACCTCACATTATGGAACAATGAATGAAACTCTGCAGCATATCCACAATCTACTTCTCACAGTCTCAGAGATGGACCACAAAAGAGGTCTTTAACATCTAACTGAAAAATACAAGCAGTACCCAAGCTGGGACACACAGTTCCACAGTTTAGATCTAAGATCGGAGGAAAGAAAAGGAAGAAAAATCTCCAGTCAGTCTGAATTCACTCAGTAGTAGTATTTATTTTTCCGTAAAGCATCATATACTGCAAGAGATTGAATCACAGACTACACAAACACCAACATGTCTAATCTGGCCTAGTAAATCTTGATTTGTGCTTGCAGATGGTTTATCCTTGGTCATTACACGGAGAAAATAAGAGCGTGAACCGAGAACCTTCTGTCCTGTGCCTCCTCATACCTGAGCCAAGAAGCAATGACACAATCCACAACAGGTGGAATCACAGTTACTTCATACAGAGGATGAGCCAAAAGCAGTTTGCTCTGTCTTAAGTGTCATTCAGAGAGGAAAGAAAAAGAGATCTTCCAATTATATTGCAATGTCTCGGAAATTTGCGATTATATACAGAACAAATAAGAAAAATATATAGAGAGAAATCGTGCAAACAGGCTATGATCTTAGGAGCACACGCCAAAATGAAATAAGCATTCCTGCTATCACCAGTGAAGGGCAAATAAAAGGCCGCTTGTTATGAGCACACCAAGGCATGCTGAGTGTTTTGTAGCTGAGCAGAAAGACAATGTTCCTCCCACTGTTGAAGAATATCTCATTCAAGACCATCTAAGGAACCTGAAGGTACATTCGTGGGACCTGATGAAATCCATCCACATGGGTCCTGAGGGAGATAGCAGATGAAGTTGCTAAGCCGCGTTCTGTTATATTTGAAAAGTCGTGGCAGTCTGGTGAAGTTCTCACTGACTGGAAAAGAGGAAACATAACCCCCATCTTCAAGAAGGGAAAAAGGGAGACCTGGAGAACTAGTCTCACCTCTGTGCCTGGCAAGATCATGGAGCAGACCCTCCTGGAATCTCTGCTAAGGCACACGGAAAATAAGGAGGTGATTGATGACAGCCAACATGGCTCCACCAGGGGCACTCATGCCTGACAAATCTGGTGGCCTGCTACAATGACGCTACAGCATTGGTAGTTAAGGGGAGAGCAACAGACATAATTTACCTGGACTTATGCAAAGTGTTTGACTCTGTCCCAAACGGCATCCTCGTCAAAATTGGAAAGTCATGCATTTGATGGATGGACCACCCAGTGAACAACGAACGGTCTAGATGGCCGCACTCATAGGGTTGCGGTCAACAGCTGGTCCAAGTGGAAACCAGTGATGAGTGGTGTCTCTCAGGGGTCAGTACTGGGACCAGTGCTGTCTAACATCTTTGTTGGAGACATGGAGAGTGGGATTGAGTGCACCCTCAGTAAATTTGCCAATGACACCAAACTCTGTGGTGTGGTCAACACGCTGGAAGAAAGGGATACCATCCAGCGGGACCTGGACANGGATACCATCCAGAGGGACCTGGACAGGCTTGAGAGGTGGGCCTATGTGAACCTCATGAAGTTCAACAAGGCCAAATGCAAGGTCCTGCACCTGGGTCATGGCAATACCAGGCACAAATACAGTTTGGGTGGAGAATAGGTTGAGAGCAGCCCTGAGGAGAAGAACTTGAGGATATTGGTGGACAAGAAGCTCAACATGAGCTGGCAATGTGCATCCACAGCCCAGAAACCCAACGGGATCCTGGGCTGCATCGAAGAAGTATGGCCATCAGGTTGAGGGAGGTGATTCTGCCCCTCTACTCCACTCTGGTGAGACCTCACCTGGAGTACTGTGTCCACCTTTGGAGTCCTCAGCACAGAAAGGACATGGACCTGTTGGAATGGATCCAGAGGAGGGCCACAAAAATTATCAGAGGGCTGGAGCACCCCTCCTATGAAGACAGGCTGAGAGAGTTGGGGTTGTTCAGTCTGGAAAAGAGAAGGTTCTGGGGAGACTGTGGATGCCCCATCCCTGGAGTTGTTCAAGGCCAGGCTGAATGGGGCTTTGAGCAACCTGGTCTAGTGGGAGGTGTCCCTGCCCATGGCAGGGGGGTTGAAACTATATTATCTTTAAGGTCCACTCCAACCCAGATCAGTGTATAATTCTGTGATTCTGTAATTGAGACTGAGTAGCCATACATGAACTTTCCAACAGGCTGGTTTTTCTCTTTGTGCCAGCTTCAGCATGATTGCCACTTCATTTATTTTCCAGATATTATCTGATCCAACTGTGGGTGTTGCTCGGCATGTCTGAGGTGTTCCCTCACCTCTCCCCCCACTCCTCTTCCTGTGCTGTGCCACACTGGAATTACTGTATCAATTCTTGCAAGCACACCACACCTCTCGAAACCCTCAGGTACGTACAGCCCGCCTTGAATCACTCATTATATAGCAAAGGTCCAAAGACAAAGACACTGAGCCAAGATTTGTTTCATCTTTCTCAGTGAGCAGTGGGCATTAATACTGATGCATTGTTTATACTGAGCCAAAAATATGGACAGTACTGTCCAAGCAAATGGAAACAATGACCTTGCTTAAAAGAGCATGCAGTCTGAGCACTTAAAGAGGCGTAAAGGTAGTATATATGAAAAAGCATACAAGCTTTAGCGCATACAAGTCTTGCATCCAGCACAGCAAACACCTCGATTTATCCTTGGGAACAAGAAGTAATGAAAAATATTACTTCTTCCTACAGCCTCTCAGATCCTCAAGTAACCTTGGCTACAACACTGTAGTCAGTATCAAAAAATATTCCTAAACCTACATTCAAATAAGGACTTGTGTGATTTGCCTAACTAGGGATTAAGCTAAGGTAGAGCAGGAGGTAGGATTTCACAAACCATAGAAGAAGGAGAAGTACATTCAGAAGAATAAGATCTCGTGGCTGCTGTCATTAGTCTTACAGCTTTAGCACGTGTTTATTAAGACATTCAAGGTTTACTTGCAAAGCAACAGGCACTGTCACTCAGGAACAAGACCTTAGCATTACAGTAGACACTTCTGTAAAAAGGTCACTTACAACACTCAACAGGGGCCAAAAAAATCAACAATAGGTATTGCTGTCAGGTAGAGAATGAAAGAGAAAAAAAACCCATTGCTCAATGACAATCTCAACCGCAGGTCTGAACCCTTCTACTCAAAAAGCAAGGACAGCTAACCTGAAAGAGATACAGAGTAGGGTGACCAGGTGACAGGGAACGGTTCCTGCAAGGAATGGCTGAGCAGGCTAGGACTTTCAACTCCGCACTCATGGGGTGCGGGAGAGAAAAAGGATGATGGGAGTGTGCGATACCACTAATTGTATGGTGAGAAGGGATAGAGATCAACTTTTCATCACCTCTTCCAACACAAGAACTAGGGGCCACTGAGTGATCCAAAGAAGGTGGCTCTTCACAAGTAACTCCTTGCTAAAGGACTGAGGTGCATGAATTTCAAGAGTCCAGGGAAGATTGGACAAGTCCTTGAAAAATAACTCCACCACCGCCTGCTAAACTAACCATAACCACTTCAGGAAATCCCAAGTGGCAAATAACTGGAGGTAGGGCACATACCAAGAAGCAGTTATCATACATGTCTTGTTGCCCTGCTACTGTTTGCTCCCTAGGCACCCACTTATGCCTGTTCTTAGAGACACAACAGTGACAAGTGACACCTTCTGAACCAGCACAGCCGTGCTTGGTTTCTACTTGACAAGCCCAGCACAGTAGCAATACTTGAAGTAAAATGCATTCTAGTGAGGAAATAGTTTTGAAAACACTTTTTATTTTTAGATAGCTCAGGTTAATCTGCTTTATTAGCTAAAGCTTGCTCAAGATGTGAACACAAATGTGTATGGAATTTGGACTGACTGCAGTCTTCTGCACCAAGATCCAAAGGAGGGAATAGTTCAGAATATGATTATGCTTACTTGGGGATTATGCTCTCATTTTACATAAAATACACTTCACTGAGTTAGATCAAACATCTGTCTAGATGTTCTTGGTGTACATTTCATTTTCTCTCAGCTGCGTGCATTTATTATAGTCTCACATACCTCACTCTGATTAAGCGTGAACGGATGTATTTTTTCCTTAAAATGGAATTGTTAAATGTCTTGTCGATCTGTTGAAAAAAGAAAAATATAAGATAACAAGAAAAAAAAAGGAGGGAAATGGACATATTGCTGGAAGGAGCATTTAGTTACAAACTCACAGACTACAGAGCCAAGAAACGTAATCCAGCCCAGCCTCTAGAAAGCATTTGCCGCAGAATTCCTGTTTCCCATTTGGCCTTAGCCATATCATACAAAGTTAGCTCGCGTCTCTAAATACCCTATGACTACACCAGTGTGCCACTGTAGTGCTGTCCCATCGTGTCCACTCACAGGCATAATGAGGGATATGTATAAACATCCTTGAAACACACTGCTGCAACCTCTCAAAGTGTACCCTCCTAAAGATGGCCTACGAAAGGGTACAGCATGCTGTGCTCTGCCCTGCACCGAGCCTCTCTTGTCAGGGTCCCTTCTGATACAGCACTTGCCCTTAGCCCTGTAAAACTACCAGTGCTCTGAAATGATACCCCCAAACACTCTTGTGATTTGCCACATGCATAGGGGAATTGTCAAGCCATTCTCATCAGCAATCATAAATCTAGGACTAGTAAGGAATCAGTCCTCAAATGACACATCTTTGCTGGTGCCTGCTTAACCACATCCTGCTTTGGGCTGAATGTTGTCTCAAGATTGCGTGATCAGTCTGAGACAGTGCAGTGTGATATAACATGGCATGAAATTCTGCCAGGAATGGCTCAGGGTTACTGGAGTATTGAGAAATTGCAAAATGACTAGTGAGTTAAGCAGTTCCTTCTATCAGCAAGACCAATAAACTGAATGTATCCTGTAAACATCAAATGCATTACAGGAAAAACTACATAGAAATGCTTCACAGAATCACAGAAGTTGTTTTTTTTGTAGTTTTTAGCCCATAAAGGCTGTCTGTTTCAGCCAAGTCTCCACATTTTCTGTCTTCCAAAGGAAAGAAAAAAGTAATGGTTCTCAAACTCCTACATGTCAAAATCTTCCAGATACAGAAACAAGCAAATAACAGGAAATCTGGGATGATTCCTCCCAAAGAATACAAAACCCCTCTTTCCAGCTTCATGCCATTACAGTGATACTGAAGCAGAATAATTTCAAGATGAAAAGTGCACATTTGATTATTTTAAGGTGATTTTAAACATACATTAGTAAGGAAAAAAAAAGTTCTTAACGCTCATGCATTGAACTGATCTTTATTCTGGCTGCTACTGGCAGTAACCTGGAATTACTTAGGTGTTTGGAACGAACAAAATTCTATGGAAAAATATCAGCTGTGACAAGCTACTGTATATGCAGAATGCACTTTATCCTGTCACTTTGCAGATTGCCGGCTGCTATCACTGCATTTTATGAGGCACACAGAAATGAAAAATAAAGTATTTTGTTTCTTATAACTCTGCAACCTGTTCCACCACTGTTCCCCTTGGCTATTGTAATTATTCGCCCTTAGACAAAAAACTTTCGGGGTTTGGGGTTTTTTTAATGATAACATTTGCTTATTGTTTCTGTCACAGTGTTAACTACTTCAACGATTATTGTGCAAGCAGAAGCGTGTAGTTAAGCAGTACTGCCAGCTTTGTGGCACACAATGCCATGTGCTATCTTTGGCTGTACTGCCTCTGAGAACTTTTGAGATCAAAGCTATTGAGACAGGGGCTTCTTTGCAGAGTGCATTGTAAACAAAAGAGAGCCCTGAGCTGGACTGAGGAACACCTCAAGCTTCTACATCGTTAAAAAATAAAGCAAAAGAAGGCTGACCTTAAGTTTGGGACTGAAGAGAGCAAGAATTGATAATCCCTTGCAAGGCAGGATTAAGTCAATATGACATTCCTGAATACTTTATCTCCTCCTGGCAATTGTGTTTGCAAGCTATCTGCAATATCTCATCTCAGAGATTACAAGTGGCTTTTCTATACTTTCCAACTGTGTTTCTGCAGCAGATACAGGGATCCTTACTTGTGACACCAATTCTCTTATGTATCTTTGCTACAGCCTGAGCAGCTCATGTGATTGTGGTTTTTGTACTCTTGACATGTTCAGCTTTCTCTTTTTCCTCCTCATCCCTGACCACTTACTTTCCGGATATACCGTATAATCTGATCAGGAATATCATGTGCTGCAGCAAAGACAAAGATTTCCAGTGGTATCTGACAAAACACAATTACTCACAGTACCTTTATGAAAAGAATCAAAAGAGTCCAAATGCAACTGAGCTGTCAGCAACAGACATTGTTTCCAGAAAATTCAATCCAAAAGAGATGGAGAGAACAGTAAGCATGAGCTTTAAGATGATACCAAAATTACTGTTTTTGTTTTACTTTCATAATTTGATATCTGAATGAGAAAGTAGACACTTCTCCTGTTACATACCGGCCCTAAATTTCCCCTCCTTAAGAATTGCCCAAATACTACATTACCAATAGATTAAAAAAACCCCAACAGCTGGAGAGTGTTTTTGTTTCCCAGTGATCTTTGCAGGGTCATTAACACCTTAAAACTTGACCTGGTATTTTTTACATTTCTAATCTGCTGTGTTTTATCAGGAAAGACATGCTAACCAAACCTCTGCACCATGGCCCATATCTCTCATCTGATGATGAATTTGTTTGACAGATATGGATATGTCCCAAATCTCCTCTTTCCTTCAATGATAATTTTGGTAGCCTGAATTATTAGCAGTAATCTTTGTATTCATACAGAGTTCATGTAAGAGGAAAAGATGTGGCAAGTTGCCTTCAGATAATATCTTTCAAAGATTAATGTTCTGTCTCATGTTTTTACTGTTCTTTTTCTGGTAAAGCCTTTCACACCATATTGAACAGCCAACATTTCTCTTCGGCCTGCTTATAGCTTTCTTTTCAGCTTGAGTAACAACCCTAGAAGCTAGAACTTTGTCTGGTAACTAGGTGAGACTTCCTGGGAGAAGCATCTACATTCATTTGAAGCATTTTGCTTTAATTGTAGCTACTCAAAAGTGATGCTGTCATGACCAGATCCCTTAAATTCAGTGCATCTCACTTGTTTTTCTGACCCTTGGCTAGCAACTGCTCAATGGTGCCAGTTGCTGCTGAATGCAAGGTTTATAAACAAGGGCCAAGGCCTGCTCCTTTCAAGTGAGCAGAATTTCCCTGACAGCCTTTATGTAAGCATTCATGCAAACAAGATTTTCTTTAAGTTAATATATACTGGCTAGTTTAGCTTAATGCCATCTGGTATTTCCTTAATTTGATTTAATATCCTCTATTCTTTTTACAAAACTTCTTTCCATTCAGTATAATTTTCTAACACAAACTGGACTTCACTCCTGAACACTGGCCCATCTATACCAATATAGTAACTAATAGTGGTTAGTACCAAAGACGCAATAGGAGGGTAAAACATTCCCACCTGTACAAACCCAGCCACAAAGGAAATTCTTCCTTGTTCCTTGCAGCAAGAAGTTGCTTTAGATCATGATGAACAAGGCTCGTTTTCCAATCCCATCTTGAATAACTCCAGATCTCATTGCTACCCTCTTTTTCTCATATTGCACCATGGCCAACCTTCTGAGGCCTGTGAGCAACCTACTAAAATCTTCATGATTTCAGAATCACCCGATATGTCCTGCCTCCTTGGGATCCACAAAACCCTGCAGGCTCTGGAAGGAGGTCACACATGACGGGGATCACATCACTCCAGTGTAGGATGGGGTTGATAGGAGCTGGGCTTGCCCAGATGTATAGCTGGGTCTGCAAGTGGCCTGGGAAGGCTTGCTGTGCTAGCTTTTACTTTCCCCCACCACACACTCCTCTGTCACGGCACACAGGGTAGTAGGATTTATCAAAAAAGGTTATCTTAAATCTAATTTGACAGAACTCTCCTCTGGAATATTTGCTGAACCCATTGAATTACTTGTGTGGGATGTTCAAAAGCATTCAGTAGGTTTGGGAGCACAAATCCTATTGTTGCTCAATACTATTCCTCCTTTGCCTGCTGTCAGGTTAGTCCTTCAATTGCTGTCTTCATACTACATTCCTCCTCTTGCCTTATTAGCTTTTTAGGATGTAAAGCCTATAACTAGTGATTTTTTGGAGCTTTTTGACCATAAATATTACCTGGAACATACCACCTAGTTCAGGGACTCTCTTCATTTTGTGGCAATCATACAATATGAAGTACTAATCAGTTGTGTTAATTCTGTATCAATTTCTGCTGAGACTCCAGACCTGATCATAATGCAAATTCAGTAGCAGCTTGATTGAGAACCTGACATATCTCCTGCTCAGGCTTCAGCTGAGGGATTAGTTGGGTACCCTACCAGAGATCAGAGGGAGAGAGAGCAGGAGGAGAAAGACAGACAGGGACAGCAAAAAACTGAATCTGGCACAGTCCCAAACCAGGATGTGGACATCACACTCCCCTTAGAAACAGAGATGCCAATTATTCACAGCAGTGGCCTTACAGCCACAGTGCTTGCCCACAGGGAAGAAAATGGACCTGAAGGAGAGTGACTGTAATGATCCACAAGCCTCCAGCAAACCAGAAGATCAGAAACCACTCATACACAAATGCAGCATGTGTCACAGCAAGTAAAAGCAATGTGATCCCATACATCTGCAAATGGTATCACAAACTCTACACAGAGTTTAAACTAACAGGATTGCTAAAGTTGGGATATGAGTAAGCACTGTCTGACTTTGGACTGAAATAAGGAGCTCACCTGAATGGCTTTGAGGCATCAGCTGAAAAAGAGAAACTAACCTTGTTCCTAAAAAGATTGGTCTTTTGGATAAAAGAAATTAAGAGGGCTAATACATGGGATAACGTCAGGATTTAAAGTACCATGCTTATGCCTAGTGCAACCAATTTCAATGGCATGTAATGGCATGAGAGTTTCATTATAGTCATGTAATAGTGACAGCTGGAATTAAGGTCACCTAAGTATTCCCATTCCTACTCCCTGCTTTCAATTGTCCATAATTAGCTTCCTAAACTTTCACACTGCCATTGAAATTTTATCTGCTTAGGAAGTAGATTTTCCAACTTTTGGAAAGAAAAACAAGTTTGGAGAGGAAACTATTTGGTCCAATACGCAGAGAAGGGTTTTTTCTGTTGGGGAATTTTTTTTTCTGAACAGAATGCTTTTCCCAGGAAAATGACTCCACACCCTCTTGGTTTTTAAACAATATACAGAACTACAGAATATACTGAAATACAGAAGCAATTAGCTCTTAGGAAAACAATAGCTTTATGAAATCTCAGGGAGATTACTAGTGATGTATTCCGGTTACAAGTGCACAAATACCATCAAACATGCAAGTTCGGTACTGAATTTGATTTCTCCCTTTTGATGACACCATGTTCTAAACAATCACTCTCTCGACCAGCCAGATTGTCTCAGTGACACCAGTTCACATCATGAATCACTTCATTGATTTAATAACCTATAAACAATGCAGTAATTCTGGATCATGGGTCTATAATTAAGATAAGATTCTACCCCTAATCACACACACTATCGATAACTGCCCTTTATTTAATTTGGAATTCCTTCTTCAAGTTCAAGTTCACATCCAGTTTCCTCATGCACATTTTCTAGCTTTTCTTGCCACACATTCTTGTCTAATCTGANGGGAAGCTGAGGGGTGTCGTCTTATGATTTTTCTGGCTTTGTACATGCTTATTAGACCTTCTGCCTTGATGAACCAAGAAAACAATGAAAAAGAAAAATCAGCTTCTGTGCCTATTACATGAGAAAATTACATTGTATAAATAAGTCAAAGAACCAGTGAAGTTGAAGGATCGCTGAATTTAAGTTTGAGAAAAAGTAGGATATTAGGCATATTGTTGATAACTAACCATTTCGTCCTGGAAATTCCTGCTATGTAGGTAGAGCACACTGATGGTTTGAAATCTTACAGGTGAGGAGAAACACTATGCTACAGCTTCATACACTGCACTGCATCAACTCACGTTGCATTTAAAAGTACTTAGTATTTTCCTCAATATTTTTTTAGTTGCCTGTGCTACTGTGATCTGTGCACAAAGGAAAAACTGGAAACAAAAATTAAAGCAAGAAAGCATCTCAGGTTTTAAATCAATGCAGTATATGCCTATGCCAGTGGGTGGTTTTTTTTCCTCCTTTGATTTCAATAGTAATTTCTGAAAAAAGCCTCAAAAGTGAGGTGCAAGTGCTTTCTGTGATTTATTTCCTTTCTGTGCACAGCATTTCGCCTGTATCTTTAAGGCCACACCTGTACATATGAATACTGATAGTCGAGTGTGCTGTCGACCAGAGGTAAATAAACAAGTCATTTAAGCACTGTTATCTTGGTCACTGTTGCATTGCCGTGTTTCCCAGTTTGGCTGCATTATCGTGGAAGGATACTTTCTGCTTTGTTTCTTGGCCCAGTCACCCATAGAGGGCACTCTTATTGTACCATGCTAGTCCATGGACAAGGAGAGAACCATTCCCTTAAATAAAGCTTTTAAAGCAGTTGTCAAATGCTCTACATTTATTTTACGATTTTTTTTTCTCAAAATGCTCCTTAATCTTAAAGATATATCTTTTTTCCATAGATAAAATTTGTGATTTTTTTTATATTTTACAAACATTATTTTGCATAAGAAAAGTGTGGAGTATTACTAATAATGAGTCTTCAAAAAGCTTAATTTAAAAAGCTTCTTTTTTTCTGGCTTTTGAACTAGAGATGCACTTCTAAATAAAATTACCTTCAGTGAAGAACAAGAAAAACTTTCAATAACAGTTCTGTTGTTTTCACCTCATATTGGTACTAAGTACTTTAGGGAGCCCATGCAGAGCCTAGGAATGCTTGGTTTCAAATAAGGACTTAGGCTTTAAATTTTGGGATCCATATCTGAAAACACTGCCAATTCACTTTTGAAACTTATTACAAACGGGAACATTTTTACTCACTTTGGTCTGGGTGCTGCAAGACTTTGAAAAGTTCTTGAAAGAGTTGTCTGCTGCAGCTACCATAATTTCTCTTTCTGTGATCTGCCCAATTTATCTTTTATTTCAGGAGCTGAGGGAAAAATAAGTGGTTTATGGGTTGCAGGGGGAAACAGCACACGTACAGCAAATGAAGCTACGTGATACTTGCAGATACTTTTCAACTTGCTGTAATAAAGACAATCATATTAAACTCCCTTGAACTTCAGCACAATCCCTTTTCCTGGGACATGTGCAGTTTTCACCTCTAAATTAGTCCTCACAGTCTGGTCTTCCAGAGCAGACTTTAGGAATGTTTCAAAAGCCTGCTGCCTTTGGGTATCTGCTCCTACTGAATTAACCTTGAGACCCAAAGACCATAAGGCACTGATTGTGTAAGCCACATGCTTCTGAGCTTTACACCACATGGAAGGTGTAACAAACACCCCTCGTGTACAGTTTCAGCCTGCTTCACAGCCAGCTCTCAGCTCTAAAGTGATTTGTATTTCACCTCCCCCTCTCTCCCAAATACACACATGCACACTTCTGCTCCTTGGAAAGACTTGAGTCACGTCTGATCCTAAAAAGGCCAAGTGTCATAAAACAGTGGTCTCATCGACTCACTCACTGCTGCCAGTCTTTTCAGGTTGGCTTCTTTGAGTTCAGCTCAGATGGAAACCTTACCTAGTACTTCAGGCTTTGGCCCTACAGATGTGACATTAAGCTATTCCCAACCCAAAGGATACAACGTACTTCCTGATATCAGGAAGTATATAAACCAGAGAGTTTTTCAGTTACAAGCATCCCATTGAAGGCTAATCCATCCACCAAACAAGGTTATCAAGTGTTAAAGCTCTGCTTTCCATGGAAGCATAAATGTCTACATGGGAGTTAAGAGGGAACAAACACAAAGAAACTCAAGTATTGTGATGAGGGTCAATAAAACCTGAGTGTGCCAAAGGAACAGGGAGGTTCCTTTCCTGATTATCCATAGGCACTTGGAATTTTTTTTCCTGTCTTTGGGCATCTTTATGTGGCTTTATGGATTTGGCCTTTCAGCTCTCTCCAACTCAGTCCCCTGTCTGCACAGAGGAGACACCAGTGCAGAGGGGCTGGGAAACTGAGAGATGCTTTGGTTGGAATTGAATTGTTCTGAAGCAGCTGAGAACCTGCACCACTGAGGATGCAAAGGGCAAAGTGAATTCCCATTACACCCCACTGGTGTCCTTCGTGGTGGTGGCCCAGAGGGCAGTTAGTAAGAGGCACTGGATTCCACTAACGAGCTCTGTTTGTGAGCCACAAGGAGGCAGAGACAGTGCAGACCTGCAGAGAACTACTGTGTACCAAATTCTGCACTTGACAGTCCTTGGGATCCTCATGTACCTTAGCAGCATGAAGAACAGGAGCGGTGTATGTGTGGAGGGAGTTGCATAGCATCTGCCTGTTCCTCTGCTTCCCTCTCCTTGTAGTGAGAGAAATGTGTTAACAACAATCATTATCTCCCAGGGAGAAAACTGCCTCCTTCCTTAACAGCTCCAGTACAGGGGCTCATGAGCGAGTCCTTAAACTGACTGAGAGCAGGCACAGTCATCAGAACTACACCGCATCATTTTCCTGTGGTATCACAAGTACCTCTGCAATACCTAGTAGAGACACTATTTATTTATAAATCCACACCAGTTCAACCAGACAGGAAAAACTTCAAGAGCTGTATTAATTAAAAACTTTCCCCAATGTCTGTACTTAATGACACAGAAGTCACTGAAGCAAGATGTCTCTTTCTAAAAGAGATATCCTGACACACAATAGTGAGTCCCAAGGCAAGAATTCCTTGATGAAATTCCGTTACTTCAATTGAAATACTGGGATAGGCAGTAGCTTCCCAGGGGAAGTACCTAGGTATCCTTTTAATACAATCCCCAACCATTCTGCCCCAGATTCAGACAGTTAGTTCTATGTTGGTTTCAGATGGTGGAAAGACCAGGGAGAGCCCAGGCACCTTGCAGATGATGAGATGACAGGGGGAATCCATGCCTGTCCATTACATGGCTCAAGACACTCATGGAGAGAAAACAAACACCTCATCTCTCCCCCAGTCACCTAATTAGCCAAGGAGGGAACCACACTATGTTCATACCTGAGGAGCATCTATCCACCCAACCTACGGCCTAGTTTTCCATCATATGGGAACAAGAGAGAGTCAGGGATAACAGACAGGGCATAGCCCCAGAAGCAGGAGAAGGTACAGTGTCTAATGCAAGAGTCCACAAAGACACATAGACTAGGACAGGGAGAAGCCTGTGGCACAGGCTGTACTTGAAGAAGGGAAAGCCCACAATATCTAGGAGAAAGTATCAGAAAGTTATCGTAGTGGTGAAAAGAGCAGACAAGTACATTTGCAAGTCATTGATGGGCAGGGTAAAGATTGGTGCCCATTTCTGTTGAACCATCCGTGTACTGAAGAGGTCACATACCGTGGCTCTTTAGTATCTACTACTATGTCACAGCTAGAAGCTTGCCAGCCTTCAGCTGAAACAATTCTCATTAAGATGGGCTTGATGAAGTACTCATTTCAAGCTCTCCTGAATATACACCTCCTTCCCCTGGGGACAAAGATGACTTTCCACACTGGACACAAAGCCTTACCACTCTCCTCTGTGCACACAGGACAGTTAGTGCTGCTCCCCAGAGCAGGAAACTGGGATTATCTCAGTCACCCAGGTCTATCTAGAGCTGGATATCTCAGCTCCCTCCACACTTCAGGGTGCCAGAGAGGCTGGAGAAGCAAAGCTTAGAGAAAATCTTCCCAGGTGATGCTCTTAGTAAGAGGGTAGGTTAGGACCTACAAGGAATTACTGGGAAATCTGAAAGAATTAATACATTTTGTGGAATAAGAAAAAAAATCCAAATCTGGTGCAGGAGCTGAAGAAAACCAGTGGGTAAAAGTTGTGCAAATCGGCCAAGCATTAAGTGAGCCCACTGTAAAATAGAGGCTCGGGGGAGGAGCCATTAAGGCTGTGACTGTGCTTTTTTTATCCAGTGCAAGAGGGGACAGAGCATTTTAGCTTGACAAGGGAAGAACAACTGGTCAAGCTAGAAAAACAAGGAGGCTCTGGTGAGGTGGAACATCTCTTTCCCCAGTGGCATTCAGTCAGGTCTGCTTTTTCAAAAGAGCACAAAGGGAACCCTGACAGCCACTTGCAGGAAGCCAGGCAAGGAGCAAAGATCTTTCATCATCTCTTCCTCAGTCCCCCCAGCTCCACCCCACAAGACATTTTCCAGACTTTCCAGTCAGCCCTGAGATGTTGACTGGTGCACCAGCTTCATCAGCTCTCTGGCATGATCTCCAATGCATTCCCTCCCACCTTCAATGAGATAAGAGAGTCGGGAATGTCATTCACACAATGGGTGCTACTACTCAACTCTGGAAACCAAAGCAAACATCAGGATTTATTTCTGCCAGTCCCAGGGAAGGCATGGAATGACTTCCTTACAGGGGGGGGCAAAAACATTTTACCTGATGAAACATCAGCCATGAAAATGGCTCCTTTAAAGGTTTTTCTGGGGACAAACAAAGGAGGCTTCATTAGGGAGGGATCAGAAAAGGGAGCACTTGGCAGGGAGTTGCACTAACTCAGTTAATTTGAATGCTGCTGATTATCAGAGATGATTCACTTTTGTTCACTTTGCACCAAGTATTGTGAAAGACATTGCATTTATCTGCATTGATTCAGTGTTTCACAACATGAGCTTATGGTATCGTTACTACTATGATGATTGTAATGCTTGGACATCCAAAACTCTGACACTGGCCAGGGAAAGACTCCAAAGGATTTTGGTAAATCCAGACAAATTTAGGAAATGTGATAAAAAACTCAACTATCTCCTCCTCTATTAAAAAGATGGTGTGAAAACCCTGAAAATAAAAACACAGATGTTTTTGGACTGATGCCTGTCAAGAAGTCAAGAGAATATTTCTGTCTCTGGAAAGCTTGCTTTCATTTTTATCACCACAAGCTGAGTTTTGCTTGTAGATAATCAGACTTATGAGGAACATATTGTTATTCATCAATCTATAGAGTCACTTTAAATAAGCTTATGGACAATTCTCGATCTCATATATTCTTTTAAGATGGAACATCTTGAGCTAAGACCACAGAACGTCAAAGTTTTTGGCAGGTGACATTTATATTAGTTGACCTCAAATTAGAGCAGAGAACTCACCACATTTGGGAGAGAGAGGTAGAAGTTAATGGTTGAATTAAAGACAGATCTTAAGAAAAGTCACAGGAATGAAAGAAAGGCAACAGCTCTCTGCATGATTGTTACGTGTTACTTATCAGGTACAATTAATATGCTCTGAAATAATAGTTCTCACTGCTCAACCAGCACTGGTATTTACTGTCACTACTGTCACTACTGTCAGAAGTGCTCAACACCCATAGAGGAGACAGGGTTTCTAAAGCATTGGCGTCCATTCAAGCATCTAAATTAATAGCCATGTTCAAAGGAAATCTGACTGCATTGGACACTATCTGAAATAACTTCTTAGCTAAAGTGTTTCTTTCCTAAAGGAGACACTTTTTTGAAAAATGGGAAGGAAGTGGAGTGGTAGAAAGGGATATAACTTTAGTCATTGAAGCATTTTTCCTCAAACTTCTCCCCAACTCTTGCCTTCCTTCTGCCTCAGCAATATACAATTTCTTCTTGGTCAGGGAGCACATTTCCTCCCTAAGGTCCTCTATCACGAAAGCCTGAAATTATTAGGTAATAGTTGTAAAGTGGTAGCACCTAAGTAAATGCAGCTTATGTAAGACAGATACAGATATGCACCAGGAGTGGGGAAATATGTTACAGTCCTTGGTAAGTAAAGAGGGCAGAAAGGAAACAAACACAGAAAGGAGGACAACTTAAGATTCCTGTGCTGCTCAGCAGTGGAGCCAGGAATAGATGCCAAAACCCTCTATAGCATCCTACTTCTCCAGAAGAATGTTCACCTCAGCTCACATTTTGCTGTGGACAAGTGGCATAGCCCTAAATTAAATGCAAGTGGGGAGCAAAGCATTGATTGTCCTATTAACTGAGTATCAGTGCAGGGTTGCTAAACAGGAGGGAAGAGATACACATCGAACTCTGATGAATGAAACACAAAAAGATACAAGCACAATCACATGGTTCTTGCTGTAAAGAGCTGAACTCTGTAATTATCATCTATGGGGAAGTGTCTCAAAGAGAAAACAAGAACGGAAATTGCAATGTGTCTATTTATTTCCATAGCTACTGTATGACTGAGAGCCATTCAACAGCCTCTGCTATTTGTAAGAGGGTTTCCTAACAGAACATACCAAAGGTGGAGGAAAAGGGCTTGTGTATTGTTTTTTCAACACACAGCAACAGCCTGACAGGTAGAGTTCCCCACCCCATAAAGAAGAGGGTGTAAAAGCATGCTTTTTGTAGAGACAGTGGGGCATAAATCACAAAACCGGGCTCAGGACAGGGAAAGAGAAGACACACACAAATGATTAATGATATGGGAGGAAGCTGAGATTATTGTCAAAATCGTCTTCATTACTGCAGGGGCAAAGAGACATGCTACAACAAGGAGACTGGCAAGTGCCTGGTCTGTCAAGTAAGATCATGGCTCTTCTGCTATCCATTTCCCGTTTCTGCTAACCACAGGGACTTGGGGTACACCAGACACCTGTGGTCTAGAAGTGTGTTGTTCACATTAATGACTCTTGTATTATAACACAGCCTGTGTTGTAACACATAATGGAAAGGCACAACAGCCCAAACTTACCAGTCTCTCAATCCTCTCGCTCAAGTCTCTAAACCTTCCTGAGGACTGTCTGGACAATTCATTATTGTACCGGATGTTGGTGATTTTTACGTTGGCACTGTAATAGAACAGCTTCTGATCTGTGAAGGAACAAGAGGAACAAGCGATACTCAAAGTACCGAGACAAATGAACTTTAGAAAAACATCTGTGGCTGGCTGATATCCAGATGTCTAGGGAGTGGATGAGCCTTCACCTGTATCCAACCCATTCAAGTGCAGCTTCCCAAAGCTAGGGGCACAGGAGCAAGAACTCAATTGAGCTAGGTGATCTAAGCCAAGTAGTGACAAAAAGCTCAGTTTCCCCAGTAGTTACATTTGTGGGCAACCAACAGCACTTCGGGCTTACACAGGACCACAAGCTGCGTCCTGGCCTGTGTGTGCTCAACGCCAAGCTCTCACAGGCAGCTGCTGGTGAGGAGAGCAAGGGAACAGAAAAACACCTCAGGAAGAGACAACTGAAAGGTTCTGTTTGCCACTCACGAAAGGGAGACCAGAAGACCTGTGTGTTGACCTCATCGCAGAAGTTGATCATGAGGAAGAAATTAAAAGAGAGAAAGCAAGTGAAAGCCAACAGAAACCACAGCCCTAAACCATCCTGCACAGCAGGAAATATCTCTGAGAGATCTGCAAAGATGTTAAGTGAGGAAGGAAAGAGAGCTCTAGAGAAGCCAGTGTTTTTTCCCCAAATGACCTCTAGATAGATTGATGAAAAGCAAACAGCACTGTGAGGTACAACAAGCACAAAGGAAATGCATTAAGCATGGGAACAGTGATGTTATGTGAAACTTACCGTATGCCAGAAAATAAACTAGGAGACCAATGGTGATAGCTGCTGCCACTGCTGTTCCAATAACAATTAGAGTAATTTTCCAGGGCTCAAGCTGTCTTATTTTGATGGCTGGCTGATGAATTCTGGGGAAAAATAAGAACAACAAAGGGATAAGATTAGTAAGAGATCCTTTTCTATTTAAAACCCTCCCAAAAAAATGAAGGAACAAATCTCCCTCAACATCAGATGATTCTTCCCAGCAGCAATTGACTTCCCACCCTTGAAATGGCTGGGAACACCTTGAAAATTAAACCATAACTCAAGACTATTTTGAAATAGATGTTGGGGTATGCTAGAAGTCACGGAAGACATACAGGGTTTGAGGGCTTGGAGTTTTTTTCTTATTAGGGCCAAATGAAGAAAGAATCCCACTAAGCACTTTCTTATGTCATTCCTGATGGGAAATCTGCAAGAATAAAACTTATTTTTCAGTGAGGCAAATTTTCATACAGCAATGCAGGCAGCTTATTGCAGACACACTGGCACCTTTGCTTCAAAAACTGCTGTGTGCAATAAAATTGGTAAAAAGCATCCCATGCTTTGTATAGCACATATATATATACATTATCCAAGCTGCTTAGTCCACTTTAGCCTGAAAAGCAAGCTTGGACAAAAAAAAAAAAGAAAAGAGAAGATATTTCAGAGGCCCAGCCTGTGCTTTCTGCTTTACTCATGTAGTCTTTTAGATGTAGTCTGAGTAAAGCAGATTACAGTCTATAGACTACAGACACAGACTACAGTCTGAGTAAAGAGACCGCATCTGGAATATTGTGTCCAGTTCTGGGCCCCTCAGTTCAAGAAGGACAGGGAACTGCTTGAGAGAGTCCAGGGCAGGGCTACCAAGATGATTAAGGGAGTGGAGCATCTCCCATGTGAGGAAAGGCTGAGGGAGTTGGGTCTCTTTAGCTTGGAGAAGAGGAGACTGAGGGGTGACCTTATTAATGTTTATAAATATGTAAAGGGTGAGTGTCAGGAGGATGGAGCCAGGCTCTTCTCAGTGACGTCCAATGATAGGACAAGGGGTAATGGAATAGAGGAGGTTCCACTTAAATATGAGAAAAAACTTCTTTACGGTGAGGGTGACAGAACACTGGAAGGGGCTGCCCAGGGAGGCTGTGGAGTCTCCTTCTCTGGTGATATCCAAAACCCACCTGGACGCGTTCCTGTGTGACCTGACTAGGTGTTCCTGCTCTGGCAGGGGGACTGGACTAGATGATCTTTCAAGATCCCTTCCATTCCCTAATATCCTCTGATTCTGTGAAAATCATAAGGCAAGCAGTGCTTTAAGCAATATATGCTGAAGTGATGGAATGACAAGGAAGGGCAAGAGACATACGACCACACCCACAAACATAGGTAGGAAGCCTCACCAGATACTTCTCTCTTCCATGCTCTTTACATGGGTGCTAATCCAAATTAACTTAAGGAAAGTCAGCAGCAAGCATGTCAGTATTAAAGTTAAACAAAAAACTGCCTGAACAAGATTACTTGCAGCAAATTCTGCCTTTGGCTATAAACTCAAAGGCATCTGAAGATCCTTAAAGCCATTTTATTATGTTATCAGCCATGACAAAATTCTGAACAGGAACCACAACTTTTGGCAAAAAGTCCTTAATTCTAGAGCCAGCTACCTCACCCATGCAAACATGCACACCTTCAGGAAAGCAGGCTGCAGAGATCCTCTCCTGAGGGTGTGAGGCATCTCAGTGAGTTCCCACATAAATAATAAAGTACATATAGCTCACTTCCAGAACACATACCTCATGAAACAGAAGTTTAATTACGTTTTAAAAAGTTGAAAATAATTGCAAACAACCACTGCAGCTGCATGCAGGAATAAGGCAACAAGGCAACAAGCATGGTGCACTCATGGTTCCATGCCAGCCATTCACTCACTGATCCTTCCCTCCTTGGTGGGATAGGAAGAAGAGGGAGAAAAGGGGGAAAAAAACATCATGGGTTGCGATAAAGACAGTTTAGTAGAATAGTAATGGAAAATAAAATAATAAGATGAAGGTAAAAGAATAATAAGATGAAGGTAAAGAATATACAAAATTGTTATGCAATACAATTTTTCACCACCCCATGATTGATTGCTCAGATCACCCTGAGCAGCAATCATGGATTACTGCCTCCCAGCCAACCTCCATTTCTTTACTGGCCATGATATCTGTGGTATAGAATATTCCTTTGGCCAGCTTGTCCCATCTATGCTTCCTTTCATCTTCTATGGGAAGTTGAAAAAGTTCTTGACTTAATTTAAGCATTACTTAGCAACAACTAAAACAGTATGTGTTAACAAGACTATTCTCATACTAAATCCAAAACACAGCACCTAGGAAGAAGAAAATTAACTCTATCCCAGCTGAAACCAGGACAGCACTGTACATAAACATTGAAGCAGATTCTAATATTTCATTCTAATTTCATTGTAAACCTTACAGTTACAACCTTATTACTTTGGCTTGGAAAACAATTGACTCAGGCTAAACGTCATGACACCTGATTGAGTGAAAACAGGAACACTCATTTGTCTCTCGCATTCGTTCTTACTTGTCTTGGTTCTCCTAGCTAGTGTTTCCTTCACTCCTGCTATCCTCTAAAACAGCCATTAATTAACCTCCCATCTCATCTGTTTTGCTTCAAAATGCATCTGTTAATCCACAGCAGGAAAAAAAAAAAAACAAAAACAAAACAAACAAACAAAAAAACCCACAAATCACACGGTCCCGTTAAGAGTCTGGAGATGAGCAGCTCCAAAGTTATTTCTGAGACTACTGAATCAAAATTGCCTTAAAACTTACATTGGAGAAAGGAAAAAAACCTGCAGGTATAAATAGTCAGTACTTTACCTCATTAAGAAGAATATTTCTAAATAGTAGCTCTTAGGTGAAACCATACAGTCAGTGGAGAGTTCAGCTTTAATTTGTCATGTGGGTTTGTTGGGGTTTTTTTTCTGCCACTTCAGCTAGTAGTCCTTTGCACAGCTTGTATGTTTTGCAGGTGTTTCTACTATGTTTGAAGTGAGATTAAGTTACAAGAAAAGACAACAAAATAAACACGCCCCCCCATCATTTAACTTGACACAACCAACTCATATTCATCCTTGTAGATACTCTCATTGAAAAAGCAGTTGTCTTGATTAAGCTGCATGGAAGGAAAAACACTCAAACAGTCTTTCAGCTACAACGATCCTGGCATAGCCCCAAACCAAAATGCTGGGTTTGAGAAGCTGATTGAAAGGCTGAATGCCACCTCTACACCGCAGCAGGCAAGCGTGAAGAAATTACTGTCTGTCATACTAGTGAAAGAGTGGTTTCAGACCAGAAGTAACATGGCTGGGACACAGCTAAATATTGAGTACTATGCAATTTGAGACCCTTTCAGTGTGCTTTTCTACATATCATACCATTTTTTAATAAATTTTATTCTCTATTTCTTCCCTTTCAAGTTCCATATTGTTTAGCAAACAGAAACCCCAGTCCACAACAGTTACTCACGCATGTAATTTTACTCACACGTGTGACTTTCACTTAATTCATTAAACCTGTTTGAGAGCATCATTTCAAAGAGGTGCAGAGGGGACTTAGCATCAGTTTCTAAACTGAATTTCCTCAGACAAGAAGCTGTTTGATAAATACATCTTAGAATGTTTGTTAACAGAAGAGGTGCCCATTTTGGGACTTGGGATGTCTTTTTTCTCTTCCTTTTTTTCCTCAATACATTTTTCCCCTTCCTTTTAAATAACAACATGAAACATGGTTTACTCTCCTATCTTAATTTGTTTTAAAAAGAAAAAATGGTTTTGAAAACAAAAGGTATTTTTGAGTAAAACATCCTTTGTTTGGCTGTACCATCTGGATGTTTCCCCACTTGAAAATAAGTACAGATTGAGCACACAACAGAAGGATTTGACATCCAGGCTTTTAAAGATATCTGTGAGACAAACCCACAAAGATTGCTGGACTGATACTTTTCCATTCCCATTTACTTTGAGCTTCACTGTTGCTTTGCTCTGTCTCCTGAGGTTCATTCCTCCAAGATTCCTCCAATTATTTCATCTGACAACACATCCCATTATGTAAAGTTGGATAGTACTTACAGGGATTCTATACAGACAAGAGAAGTAACTATCTCAGAACTGAAACAGCTTCGATCCACATGATGACCCATCAGAGCTTGAATATTCTGCAAAGAGCTGGTAGAAGTTTAACAGTGGGAATTCATTTTTTCAGATCAAGAATCAAGCAGTCCCTGATAACTCCTTGGGAACTATCTGTTCAGCATGGAGGGAATGGGGAATGTAACCTAGAATTGCACAGCGGGATTAAAACTATTCCATCTGAGGAGGTCAGTGAAAACCTCCAGAGTAGAAATGGAGATTTTAAAGCTTGACCAAATACCATCTGAAAGACCTACACAGACCTCAGTGGACTTTCTGTCGGAGTCCCACCTGCAGTCTACAGGTCCTCTCCTCTACCCAAGAGAATCTGCTCTTTCCTAGACAACCATACCCATGCAGTAATCTTAAATACACTGCAATGGGGGGGCTGGATTTAATGTCTTCGCAGAAGACTGCCAAATCCCAGATTAAGATGTCTGATGAGGAAGTGGAGTTAAATATCTGCTGACAAAAATAAATAAAAACTGATAGAAAATTGCCCACACTGACATAGCAATTTTACTTGGTTGTCCTCTCTTTGTTTCCTAATAATTCCTAATGCTATCTTGGCTTTTTCAACTGGCATTGAGCTGGCATTTTCCTAGAAATACCCACTGAGACCTTTCCAGAGTGGTGGTAGGCAGGTGGAACCCTGCATTCTGTACTTGTGCTCCCCTGATATCGTTAGCACAAATTCATCCCCCAGGAACCCTTTCTTCAACAAGGAACTGACATCAATAAATACAGAGGCAGAGGGATCCCTCCCCTTATTCATTTTACAAGGCAGACATAAGAAGAACACGTCTTTTGACTTTTAGTGACAGAGCAGTATTGGCAGTAAAAATGTCACCTAAAAATCTTACCTAAAATCCTAACTTGTTTTTTTAAGAGTGCCATTTAATAAACAGATCATAAACATCATATGAAATAAATCATGCAATGATTTCTTGCCTCATTGCAGCCTGAAACTGTTAGTTTACAGAAGAAAAACAACTGTCTTTTACCTGCCAGAGTTTAGAACTGCCTTCTACAAGCCAAACCTCCTGCTTCAGAGGAAAAGCCCCACAGGTCTTCCTCACCAGGTCAGACAAATATGCTCTGACACCCACAGGAACCCCTCCATTACCTGCCATGAGCTTCACATCAGTGTCTAGTTATGTCAGCGTGCACCGTGACAGAGAACACAGTCTCTGCTTTGGCATGCATGCTCTGACATTGTCTGCTCAATAAAGGTGCTGACAGGACAGCCTAACAGCCAAACCCAAAACAGTCACCTAGAGATGATCTCTTGTGGGCTATTAAATGTCCTTTCTTTTTAGTCCTATAAGAGTCACGCTTAGACAGACAAATTACCTCAACAATTTTAGAATATGTGCAATACTGCTCTCTTACTTGGGTGCTTTGAATAAAAAAAAATTATAAAAAACATGGTGTCAGCCTTAGCAACAACTGCAATACATAAATACACACATAATAGGACAGTGGTGGTGTTTTAATCTGTTTGCTGAAATAAATCTCTTTACCTGTGTATGAAATATCACTGTTAAACCACTATATTTACATCACTCCTGAAGAGTTCTGCAAGTCTGCTATGACAGAGCAGTCCTTCTTCCTTCATGATCACTTGAGTGTACCTATGATGGCTTATATCCACTGAGAATCTGACCCAAAGTATCTAGTTTTTTCTGTAGTTTGGAAACTCTGTATTCTGACTGAATAGTAAGTTTTTCTGTATTTTATTCTTTATATAAAATAATTGCTAGGCTGGGTAGCGAAAAAGTGAGATGCTGTAATCCAGCAACAGACAAATCTGGACAAATTTCTTCATTGGAGAAATGCTCCTGAAATTAGAGAAGGCTCCTTACACAAGAGGTTCAGCTGAGACTCTGAAACCCCAGGCAATTCTCCAGTGGCGGAGAAACTGGGCAATTTTCATGTTCGGTTCTGTATGAAATCTGTCCCCTCATTATCACCAAATCTGACCACAGATTCCATGAAATGTACAGAATGTCTTCTATCAGAAGCATATCAAATTAAGCCATTTCATGCTTTGTGTTAGAGCAAGTTCATTCAAAACAAAGATCTCCGGGAAACCAGAAATACAGACACGGGAAGAGTATGTGATGCAAGAAAAATTACTTGTTTTTAGAATCTTATGCTGACCCAAAATGCCCAATCATAAAACTGTTAAAAAGAAACATAAACCAAGGCAATTCTGCAACATCCTCTAACAGGAGGAGCAGAGGCCAGAAAAGCTGCTGGGTTTACACTGGGGTTTGCTCAGTTAGTAAAGACGACTAGATTTTAAAGCTCAGGTGGAAGTCCTTTCTCATTCTAGTCTAAAATGGCTGGAGTGAATGTGGCAAGGAAACACAAATGGCACTGATTTCATACGAGTGTGTATCAGATTCAAAACTATTTCACTAGAGATTCCTGAAATTGGGATCTTCACAGGGACAAACTGAGCAGAACGGTGGAGGAACCACATCTGCCTCCTGCAGTAATCAAGGTTAACTCCCACTAATGCCAATGGGGCATGAGTGTCCTTGTACCGGGACTGATATCCATTTCCTGCTACACCTCAACACTCTGTAATTTACACCCATTTTTCCCACTTACTGCATGACAAATTGGTGCAAGTGGCACTGCATTTCCACCTACATATTCACTTTTGGACTATCATATACAACACCCAGTACTCTGCACCTCACCCTGCCAGGGCACAAGATGTTCACAAGGAAGTTGCAGGTAGGACACTGCATTTGCTTCCCAGAATGCTGGGGACAGCACAACAGAGGAGTGATAAGACCAGCAAGGCTGTCTACTCCACCCAGTTTTCCTTAGCAGCTTTGCTTCCTGAAGGATTTTATGTAGCATACGTTCCAGCTTAGCTTGAAATGTTGTGAAAAGAGGTATCTTGGAATTGGATAAAGCTAGTACTGAAGAGCCACTCTTGTAAGAGACAAAGGCAGAGCATGAAACAGCAAGGCTTACAGCCCCACACTCAGATCTACATCCCTGCTCAGCAAAGGACTCTGGACATTTAACAGACTACACAGGGTTTTCAAGACCAAGCGGTCTCCATCCATTCCCAAATGTGTAAATATTTAATTATCCAATACAGATTTCTCGTAATGTACTTTAGATTTTATAATAATCTAAACAACTACTTAAACAACTAAATCCCTTCATAAGTAGGAGGCAATCAGACTGGACTCAGATGTTGTTTAACTACCCTTTAGCGCACTGTTATTAAAATTATTTACACCGCTGTTGATATCAACAAGACATGGCAACTAGATTTACATCTAACTAGAAAAAGGAATGGCTTCTCAGTTTCAGTAGATAGAGAACTCTCACTTAGTTTTCCCTCTTTATAAAACACACACAAACTGGTATTCACAACTGATGGGGATTTCTTCCTCACCTGAGAGTTAGAGCAGCATAGCTTTTAAGGTATGGATATTAAACAGGGCAGAGGATTTTTTGGTATTGAGCAGGGTACCACTAAGGAGCACAGAACCAAAAGCTGAACTAGTCTTCTCCTGGTGAAGTCAACACTGTATTGAATAAAATGATGCTGTTCTCACAAAATGAGATAAATGTTTAAGTGGATGTAAAGAAGTTTTGTCAATCCAGAAACAATGTTTCTATTTCAGCATGTCTAGAAATTATTAAAACAACCCAATTTTTAAAAGTACTGAGGAAGAAAAAAATAAGTAGTATCTTGCAACCACCCACAGCCATCTTCCCAAAGCAATGCCAGAGAGGAGACTAATACCTTGGTCATTAGTAGTCACAAAAATTCAACCATCCAGCTAAATAGTTAGGGTGTTAAAAAAAAATAATTTCAGAGTCTTTTGGGTTTTGTTTGTAAGGTCATTCTTTTAAACTTTATCAATCTCTGAGGCAACAAAAAACACAAACTCAAGGGAGACTGAGTATCTCCTATGGCCACAGGAATCCAGGAGCCAGAGTGTTAAAAAGAAACAACAAATCGCAGGAGGCTAGCTGTACATTTATGACCATATCCCTGCTGGGAGACTTATTTTTGTAAAAATACTCTGACCTTTCCATCGCTATCTTAAATATCGTTGCAGTAAAACAAAACCAAGGATATCTAGCATCTCTGATTGCACAAAATACTTTCAGACACAAACCACTTTGTCATTACTCCCTAGAAATTGTGGTTTTTTCCTTAAAAGTAATAGGGTTAAAACAAGAATGATGAATATACATTGTGTTCTCCTTATACAGTTGTGCTGCCATCACTTTTTTACCTGGCACCTTTTGCAAGGTTTGTGGGAAATATTTTGCAACTAGATCTGACCAACCCCATAGTTTCCCAAAATCACGTTATTAACATTTGATTTTGACACAAAAGAGCTTCCTGGATTCTGCACCGCCGCAATAAAAGCCTGCTGGGGCAGGATAAGGCAATCATAGAGGAAGGTTAGTGTCAACCTAAGCCATCGCTTCACCTTTCTAAGGAGAAAACAAATCTTTGTGCTCCTGGCCATGCTAGAGAAGGATTTTTCTCTGTATTCCTCACACCAGTGATATGTTATTCTTTTCATCCAGAATCACAACCTCCAAAACCTCCCTTTCACCTGCAACTTACAGTGTAGCTTTCCCTCTGCCTATTGTCCCTTTTTAGGCTATGTATTTCAGATGGATCCATGATGCGCCCTAGATCTAAAAGGATGGAAGGGGCAGAGACAAAGCAATGAGATCCAACAATAGTCAAGAGAACAGATTTCTGGACCTATATATGTCCTTGAAGTCCTAAGTCTCTCCCATAAACAGTATCCTTTACTACTATTACACCTCCAAAGCAGACTTGCCAAGTTAAAATATGTCACCTACTTTTGAAGATCCCATGGTAGGTCCCGGTAGGTCTGATAGCCTTTCTGACCACCAACCAAAGCTCGACTAAAGTCTGGACAACGTAGCGAATGCTGCTGGAAAATGCAGGAGTCGCATTGACTGGTGTGACGGGAAGGGAAAGGTGTTGAATGAAGATCCTTCATTGAGGTACGGCTGGTGCAACACCCAGCACCCTGTGGGTTATTGCAAAACGAGGGAGCGAACTTCAGAATAAAAACAAACAGAGGTAAGCATGGAGTTGATAAGGAGACTGTAACCTTCAGATCAGCTCCGCATCAAAGAACTCCCCAGGCAGAGATGGACAGAGCAGATAAACCGGCCCAGGCAAGAAGACTTGTTCTTCACCACAGCAGAACAGGAAGTGCGTGAGATTTCCCTTTTCCAGCACTCCCTTTCTGTCCAACTTGGATCCCTACAGCAGGCCTTCTCCTGAGCGGCAGCACCTTCTACCGTACACTCACTGCAAAACCCACACAGGAGAGGCACCACACTGTCCGCAGCACTAAATAGCTTGTCTCCTGAGATAGCCAACACAAAGGCCAAACACAAAAGCAAATACAGACATAAATGACTTGGTCAGCCAAGCCTGATCTCTCTTGATGCTCACTCTTCCACAGCTGTCCTGGACTCCCTTGGCATCAGGGACATGACAACTATAAGTATCCAGCCTCCTAATTACATGTTAGTCATTTAATGGTTGGCATGACCCCGCCTGTGGAAAATGCTTACTGTGTGAAAAGGGCCACCAATCTCACTGGAATTCCCTTCTCCCAGCACAAATGTGATTCTTCAGAGTAGCTGGAAAGGGGAAAATTGGATATTCTCTAATGAGAAATTCTGCATTTGCATCTGAAATCACACAGCAAAAAGGAAAATCACCAAACACCAAATTTCTGTTTTCTAGTCTTTGATGCACTTGGATTTCTACCAAAAAGTTTGAAGTAGTTGGTCTTCCAATGAAGTCTCAGAATTTCAGTCATTTTTATGGGAACACTTACCATCCTCCAGAAAAGAACCTCAGCAAGAGAGGGTAAAAAACCCAAAAACAGCAAGAGGAAAATTTCATCTAATCATACTGAGTTCTTTTCCATCTTTCCCCAAAGATGCCCACCCACAGGCACACTTTAATGAAATTACAGGAGCAAGTGTCTGGACAGCCCATTTTAGGACAGCTGAGCACTACTGCACTGCATCTTCTATTTCTCTAAGCTGAGCACTACTCATGCAAAAACGCATGCACACCCACAGGAACTCCAGCACTCGATGGAGTGTTGGAGATTGATTACAAACCAATTCAATACAGGAGTCAAGAAGATACCTTCACATTCCTTGGTTTAATTTCTTTTTTTTTTTTTAATATTGTGATAATACACCATCCTCACAAAACACATTCCTAGAATAGAAAAGCCTTAATTAAATTTGGGATGTAACACAAAGCAGATAGCAATTTCTGCCCAGAATGGTCAGGCTGAAGCTGTGCATAGTGGTCTGTTCACAGAGATAAAAGTTGGCAGTATCGTTAGAGGGTTACTAATATTAATTTCTTCATTAGTATTTAGAGATTAATAACCAGGTGCCCTGAGTATCCAGGCCAGACACGCTGAGAAAAGGTGGCTCTTGAAGTGTTTACCCTGTAAGATGCACAGAATTTCCCCTGATGTGCACAGTAGTTCAAAGGCCAGCTCTACCCACCTCTGCCAGGTGAAAAAACATATCCCAGTAGAATTAGGTTTTAGTAAATAGATGGAGTTTGAGACAAAAGTTAACTGAGATCTTGCGCTCTGCAACAAGGTTTTGTGGAGACAAAGACATTCATTAGAAGAATACCTGGTTGCAGGGTCTCAGGGAGTACTGCTAGAGGAAGGGTCTTGCACAACAGATGAATGAAGTTATGGTAACTTTCAGAGCACACTAGGATAGACCTTCCTGTTGTTACTCCAGAGCATGAGCAACAGAGATATCCTAAAAATATTATCTGATTTCCCTAGGAGCAAGGATTTTTTTTGCAATCTGACTAATAAAAATTGTGTCACTTTTGTTTGCAAATTAATTAATCATTAAAATGAACTGTTCTGGAAAACAGTTAAAAATAAGGAAAACACTTGCCTTATGCAAAATCAACTTACACATATTTGTCCCCCAGGAACTATGGTACGGACAGGCCAAGAAAAGGCAATCATTAAGGAACAATTTTCCTGAAAAAAAATAGCAAATCGCAAAGTGCTTGGTTATTCAGTAAGCTAAGGCAGCTACTAAGCTTTTTGGTTACTGCCATGGCAGTAGTACTGAAACTAGCTATCAAAGCATGGGGTGGAAATCCAAGAATGTGGGTGCACAGGATTTTGTGAATGAAAGTGTAAAAAGATGTAATGAACATTTTCTCTGTTTAACCCTGCAAAGTCAGCCCAGCCGGTCAGACAGACCGCTTGCCTAAGAACAGTAATAATAGGCTACCTTGGTTTATGTTTGCATACTTACATAGGTTCCCTGGCTGTAGAGATGAAGAACGCCTTTAGAGAAGGCCATTGGTCAGGCCTATAGCAACATCTTTGGAATTTACAAGCAAAGATGTTTTACTTAATTGTCTACCAGTTACTCAACCTGGGCCATGAATTTGAGACCAAAGACAGCGGTCAGTATTATTTTTGAACTGAGAAGTGAACGTTCTTGCCAGTAATATTTAACAGAACTGACAGAAGTGCTGCTAAACAGCAACCTTAAACAACCTGAACTAATTAGACCTGCTTTGAGCAGGGGGGCTGATGAGATGACCTCCATATGTCCCTCCCTGTCCAAATCATTCTGTGAGCATTTGGTAGTACCCTGCGATTAAATCCTTCCCCAGGACAAGTCCACTCATTTTCCATCAGCACACCTTGACAGCTCACTTATGGCTTCAGGCCTCCCTCACCTGAAAGATACAAAGGTATCTTGCATTTGGCCTTCAAAATTCAGGTGAAGCTCTAAACAAGCTATATTTCTTTATACTTTTTAACTTCAGCTGTAGGCAGGCTACACAACTTTACTGTTTTGACAAACACTGTCACCAGTTTATTATCCCACGCTTTCCTTTGTCACATGAAATTCCCAGCCATGGCTTTTAATAACTGCTAAGGAAGAAAACAAAACCAGAAAATCCACTATAAGGATAGAATGATTCTCCGGAGCCAATGTCAGGGCTGGGAAAGAAGCCAGGTCCTTTATCTTGAGCCTTGAGAAATCACTCGGAGACAGATTTTATTACATGCCCATGCAGCTTTGAGCTACTGAATGAGCAGAGGCTCTCTGATGCTATAGCAATGGCCTCAAGCTCAGAAGAATCCTAGATCCAGCTCTGGTTGGTTTCCAAATAGTCCCTCTTTCCAGGCCCTTATAACAGAAACTGCTACACCCGTATGAGTTGCAGCCAGATAGGTCAGCCCACAGTACTGACAACGCCCTAGGACAACAGAAGTCCCCCCACTGCCAGAGTCATTAAAAAAGAATTCATAGCCTGTCACCTCATTTGAGGCAAGAAGGTAGCACACATGTACCTGTCCTTTGCACCTGCACAGCCAGAGCTGCTACCTGGTACAGTGAAACAGGCCAGCCCGCATTTTCTCCCAAGAGTTGCCTAGCAATCAGGTGAACAAGCTGCTCTCTACATCCACTGCACAAATCCTCTGCTCCCAGTCAGGATACACCGCACCTCCAACGACACAGGAGATCTCAATATGAGCTGCACAAAGAATCAAGGCACATTTAGATAAAAATAAATGCTCCATGGGCACAGCTAAAATTAAACAAGAGAACAACAGCATTGTTTCACACACCAGACGTAGTGGGAGCACTAACAAAACACACAAAACAGGACTTTGTACACCCCTCTGTCTCCAGAAAATAGTTGCATTTGATTTCAGATTATTTGTTGGCAGCTAACTTGTCTGGTGGAAGCCACATGGAGTCTGGCTCTTTGACTTGCTTTCTGCCCAACTATTATCTGTTCCACTTTGCACTGCAGCAGCATACAAGATCATAAATGTGATTGTTATGAGCAATGTTTTATCATACACTGCATTAGCTATGGAGGCTTCAATACACTAAATTAGACATAATGAAAATCAAGCCTAAGGCTTCCATCCTGTAGCCATTTCAACTCTGGCTGTCCTTTCAGGCACAGCTGAGGAGCTGACCCACTCCAATGGAAAAATGCAATGTGCTTCAGGCAGGCTCAATACCAAACGAGGCATACTCAGTACCAAACAAGGGTCACATTGGTTTCCTGCCACCCTGTGAGACCTTCTGGCTGAGCTCACTTATGAGTAACCTGCTTTCTTCCTAGGTGGCACAGAATAGATTGTTTTTCCTTCTGTGCCCTGCTATTTTCATTGATTACACAATCAATGGTACCAGGGCCAGATGAGTTGGGGACAACATTGCTGGGTATTGCACCTGAGGGTCAAGCTGAAGATGACATGGTGTCAGCCTTCTTTAGGCTGTCTACCAGAGCATTCACCTGGCACAGAAACAGGTGAGGGGCAGTCAGTTCATCTGAGACAGTACCCACCACTCAGGCATGGCCATGTGCCTTTATCTGAAGCTCTTTGGGAGAACAGAATCACAGAGTAGCTGAGGTGGTGTCCTGGTTTCAGCTGGGATAGAGATAATTTTCTTCATAGTAGTGAAGTGGTTTTCCTCATAGTGTGGTGGTTTGGATTTAGAATGAGAATAATGTTGATAACACACTACTGATGTTACAGCTGTTGCTAAGTAGTGCTTACACTGAGTCAAAGACTTTTCAGCTCTTCATACTGCGCCTACCAGTGAGAAGGCTGGGGATGCACAAGAACCTGGGAGGACCACAGCCAGGACAGCTGACCCCGACTGGCCAAAGGAATATTCCATACCATCCAATGTCATGCTCAGCATATAAACTGTGGGGAGTTGACCCTGAGAAAGTGGTGATGGCTTCTCAGGAATCATAGAATCATAGAATCATTTTGGTTGTAAGAGACCCTTCGGATCATCGAGTCCAACCATCAGCCCTAAGCAGCTGGGTATCAGTCAGCAGGTGGTGGGCAGTTGCACTGTGCATCGCTTGTTTTCTATATTTATTTATCACCATGATTATTTTATCTTCATTTTCTGTCCTATTAAACTGTCTTTATCTCAACCCACAAGTTTGCATTTGGTTTCGTGTTTTTTTTTTCATTCTCTTTCCCATCCCACCAGATGGTGGGAGGAGTGAGCTAACAGCTGTGTGGTGCATAGTTGCCTGCCAGGCTAAGCCAGGACAGGTCTGAAAGGAACTCTGGAGACAACCTACCTCAAAATCCCTGCTCAAAACAAGGGCAACTGAACTGGGTTCTCAGCATCATGTCCAACTGAGTTTTGCATAGCTCCAAGGACGGAGACTCCATAACCTCTTCTGACAACTTATTTCAATGTTCAACCACTCTCACTGTAAATAAGTTTTTTCTTATGTTCTCACCACCCTCTAGCATGGGAGACATTATTTCCTAATACAGTCCATCCATCTGGTCTGTCCATTGGGGAAGGAATGATCCCAGTCACAGCTCCCCTTGGTATGCAGGTCATCTCTGCTGCCCTGGAGATTAGTGCCAGTCTGTCTGGGTCATGACTCCAAAGGCTGCAGATTGCAGGTGATCCCAAAAGTCTGGGGAAGGACAGAGATGGGTGACAACTGAGGGTAGCTGAGTGCTTGCACTGACTTACAAAGAACCATGTGTGATTAAAACAGGCTCTGGACAATGTTAAAACAGGCTGATGGCAAGTCCTTCTTCAAGGAAGAGACTGCTCTGTGGCACAACTGGAAGATGGAAAGCACAGGAGCTGAGAGCACAAACATCACTTAGCAAACACAAACTTTCAGGTTAATGGAAGGAGGAGGGAATTCAGTAGCTAGTCAAGTGAATCAAAGACATACCATGTATTTCTTTTACCTATTCAAGCTTACGTAAAAGGAAATAATTGCATTTTTAGATAACAAGTTTCCAAAAGCCTTTTCTCTATCTTTACAGAAACAGTTTCTTTGCACCTGAGAAAAAGCCATCAGTAATAAATGGCAAACAAAATAATCCAGGAAGTGGATTCAATTAAAAAAAAAAAAGACACAAAAAACCCTTTAGCCTAAATAAAGCAGATTAGCTCCTATTTGTTATATTTGTTTCTAAACTATTCTAACCAGATGAGTTTTGAAAAGCTTTCTTTGCAGCAATCAAAGGCCCCAAGCAAGCTGAAATATTGACAGCTATGTTTTATAGAAGGAACCTGGTTCAACCACACATACAGAAGAACATGAGAGTTACTCTTCCATTCAGTTCCTCACTTCAAACCCTTTAACGAAACTCCACCGTGTGAGCCGATGCAGGCAGGATGTGGGAACAGCTACAAAATCGCGGATCAAAGTCAAAGAACAAATTTAATCTCAGTACCTCATGGATCGGGGAATCTCTGAAGCAGCACCTGGGCAGAAGCATGCAAGCAGGGAATGCAGGCACCACAAAGTGAGAGAGAGTCTGTGTTAGCAAGAGAGTGAGAGAGCTCAGACTTGTTGTTCTGCCCCGTATTTCAAGGATTCCAGCAGGCAGAGGTTTCTGCTGTGCTTTGATCTCTTCAACAACAGGGCAAGAATCTTGGGCATGTTCAATAAGGTGCCCCTGAGTCCATCCAAGGCCTACGTAACCTAAGTACAGATGTTCTACTTGTTGAGCATATAAGACTAACCAGCGGTTAATGATGTATGTGTTTTCCAACACCCCACATGCGAGTCATTTGAGTGTGTTTACAGTCCTCCTCGCCAATCTTCTGTTACTTCCCACATCCTCCCTCATAGTTCCCCCAGCCAGATACAACCATGCCAGCTAAACATACCCTTGGGTCATGGCATGGTTGCGAGCTACTGAAGACTCATAAATACTTTGTCACATATGCAGCACATACTGCCAGAAATTGAGCAGAAAGCAATTTTCTCTAAGCTATAAGAAAAAAAAGAAAAAAAATATCAGATTGGTTAAAATGATGTCTTTCAAGAAGTCTGTCTCCACAACTCCCTTTATTGCATTTAACTCAGCAAAATGTGACAAAAGGGCTAGTGTTGTTGAAAACAAACAGCTACTTTCCCATCCATAGCCAACCTACCATGTTCTGTAATACTGCAATAAAGCTGTTGCAACTCCTTTTTACCCTCTTAGATAATCTTAAATTGCAAGACCATATCTTCAGTATTATAGACCAGGATCAATGGACTGCAGCATGCTTCATTCATCAAGAGCTTTCTCTTCTAATTCAGAATGTGGTGTGATTTGTACCAAGTTTCCCATCCTGCTGGGAAAGGAACAAGAAGCCTGGTATCTTTGATCTACAAGAGTCATCAGGAGTTGTTAAAAGGGGAGGTCAAAGCAAACAGCAGCTGTATGCCACTGCAAACCTCCCATCCTATCAGATTCTCAAAATTACTGCTACACTTTGCTATCTTGCTTGCAAGAAGGCTGAAGAGCTCTGAAAATAGACCCATGATGCCAACAATAACTGACAATGTGCCTTTCCAGCCTACCCTTCCACGGGGCAAAGGTCTGGCTATGGTGTGGCAGAGGAGGCAAAACCTGCTCAGCCCCTTGCTCACAGCAGTAGCACAGTCTATGTATGTTAACAATACGTTAAGTACCTACTTAAAGGGGGGCATCTAATGTCAGCTTTCAGATTGGGGAAAAGACTGAAATTCACCCAGTGCTGTAGAGGCCTACACTAAAAGCTGAACAGCTGTAGTCTCCTCAACCTTTGCAAGACAATCCTGTAGCATCTCTGCATCTTCAAGGCAATACTGGCACCATGCCTTGTCCTCCACATCCTCTCTAGGGAGCTGAAACAGAACCACCAGCAGCCTAGAGCATCTACAATACGATTCACCCTCTAGTGGCTGTCATAAGACCTGTTTGCCTGCACAAATATTTGGGTAACATCTGACCAGGTGGCTAAATTCTGTCCAAGTCTGGATGCCGTTTTGCTTTTCTAGCATTTATGCTTTTCTTCCAGTATGGTCTTCTAACAAGTAAATTAAACCAGATGGTTAAGGCTCCATAAAAGCCAGTACATAAATACGTGGCATACAAAATTAACAAATATGTGAAACAAGGCAGATTTTTAACAGGTTTCATTAAATTTACATATAAATTACATTCCTGTATGTCTTGCACGATGGTATAGTTAGATACATCCCATTCTGCCTTGAGTGAAGATGTTAATTCCAATGAAAATATGGCTGAGAGAAGGTGAAACTTGTCACTTCATAATAGGTGAGACTGCATCTTTAAGAGATATACAAATCTGTGAGGCCACCTAAACCGATAAAATATTTTGGCTGCCTACATTGCTTCAGGTTTTCAAAATTTCCATAAGGAAAAGCTCGACAATGCTGTTATTAGTGGAGTTTTGCCACAAGTAAAGGATTTAGACCCATCATGTCCATCCACACCAACATTCATGGTGGACAAAGGGTGTTCTTTCAAGGGCTCTTCTTGACAGTCCCCATTTATACAGCTTTTCATCACCAAGAGGCCTCAGAACATGTAAAAGACATTGCTTCCAGAAGAAACCAGATCAGAAGACTTGTTCCAGCTGCTATGAGGAAAACTCCATAAGGCAGACCAAAATAAAGGCTCCCAAAGCATATACCATGTAGATGTCAGGTCCTTTCCAGCCTCACTCCTCCTGGCTGCACTGTGCTGGCACTCACCATTAAGTGGACCAGGTACTGCACCTTGCCAAGTAGATGCTTAGAACTGATAGCTCCTTAAGCAAATGACAAGTTTACTACTTTTTCAGTCTTGAGAACTGAGAAGAATATTTACTGTGGCCCTTGATACAGAGCAAAATGGTTATGGCTTTCCATTGTTTTTTTATCCAAAATAAGCACAATTGGAAAGTTCACAGACGCAAAATAAGTTTTTTTTGACATCCACTTACCTGGTTTGGGAACCAGTGAGATAGCTGGCATTGGCAAGCCTAAAAATATTACGTTTCCAAGCTCCAATGAAATCCAGAATGATGGGGAAACCATTATACCTTTTGAAAACTCAAGTTTAAAGTGCATTGGGAACAAGAAATCCATGGCATCCCACAATGTGGCTTTTCTTCATGATGATAAAATTTTTATTCACTGTCCTGGTAAGACAAATGTTACCAGCAAGAAAAAAGAATCATATTTACTTGTGGTACATAAATTTTCAGCTTCTTCTACAAGCAATATACTTCATCCTCATATTCTGCTTAAGGGACTAAAATGAGATTTGTTGGGCTCAAAAGACCCATGGAACTAGTTTGACACTTTTTACTTCCAACATAGAAATTAAGCCACCAAGTTTTGTTTCTGAAGCTCACAGCATTCCAAAAGAAAAGTTCCCTGATAACATTGGTTTTAAGTGTGAGGTTTCCTGATATACACAAGTATAGAACACACAAAAGCTGCAGACTCAAGTCTTCCACGCAGATCTTCTCTGGGCATCTACATATTCCAGTACCTCCAGTGTGGCTCTAGAACAGGCAAGCAGCCAGATTGCAGGATGCATAATCAAAATAGTTCTTTTGACTCAGTGAATTTCTGTTCTGTTTAGCAGCATCTGGATTAAGTTGCATAGTCCAGACGGGATCCCCTGAACTACTGTTGACTATGTCAACTAACTTGCACTCAATTTGGACAACATTTTGATACCAAGACTGTAATCACTGAGGGCCTATTTCTCCAAGATCTTCTAAATCTAAATATGACCATGTCGAAAGTGTGCTGTTTGTCTTTTCTATCCTGGCATAAGATTCTTGCTTGTGTACCAGGCTGGACTAGCTCTGAATCTTGGTAGGGTGACTGGTATCTCCTTTGCTGCGCTCTTTATCTCCTGACCATAGAGGGAAAAGACAGCAACTCAGCAGTTCATTATCTCACTACTAAAGTCACAACACTTGCTGTTATCTGGATCAACATCCACACAAAGTATTGGAAAGAGTCTGCAGAGACACCTAGGAAACTATCCTCACCTGTAATAGGCATGTTTTGCTGCTGTGATACAGAAAATTTCTGAGAACTACATGGCAGATGGAAATATGAACTCCTGAAAACATGAAGTCAGAAAGAATACGAAGTCTGTGTGGTTGAGATCAATGAGTTAACCACAGTCTGGCAATGAGAAACAAGAAATTCTTACTTTCTGGCAGAAGAGAGATCTTTACATAAGATTACTGGGTCAGTCAGAAGTTCTGCCCTGTTCTGAAGAAGACAGATATTTCCACCATAACACAAAAGCTTCTTTTTTTGTTTTTTAGGATGCACATGAAGATGCACATATTAAATTATAAAAACTTGAGAACACCATTCACAATAATAAGCAGTTTGAGAAAAAGTTTTTGGCAACGGTCATACTGAGACTGTTACAATTCTTCATCCTGCACAAAAACCAAGGACTTTTATTCAGAACAATACAATCCAGAAAGTTAAAAATGGAAATTGAGCCAAATACTCTGATATGATAACAGACTGGTATGAATGTAACGTGGTTTTTAGTCATAAGCCCAACAATCACTGTCACAGCAAATGCTGTGGTAGGGGCTGTTCCAGTGAAGCAATAAGTGGGTGCACATACATTTGTTCAAAGAAGGTAGACAGAAGCTGGTGTTTTCTACTGATTCCTTTTTCAGGGCAACACAGCAAGGAAAAATTCTCTATTCACCTAAATAACAGTCCAACATGATATTAGGATCCAGGACTTCTTTAAGCCATCTTTTATTCTTCATTAGAGTACGTTCCCTGGAATGACACAGGAAGAATCTCAAGAATAATTCGGAAGTGCAGCGGCCTTGGTGTCAGGGGCTGGATTGTAGCTTGTCTATAGATAGATGGAGTCTTGGGAGCACACAGCAAATGGGCGAGCCACATTTTAGTTACAACACATATTGGGTGCTGGTGAATTATTGTTTCGGCTCAACCACTTTGCCTGGGTATGAAAGTAGAGGCCAAGACATTTGGCCATGGAGAAAAAAAAGAGTCAGTATATTGCATTAAGGCGAAGGCAGTTGTCCCTTCAACAGAGTACTTCCTGAACAGACAGCCATCACATGTATGAAGTCTGTTTCTGTCTGGCTGTAGGCCAAACCAATGTCAAGTCCTAGACTACTCTGAGCTTGCTGGCACTTTATACCATGACCACGAGCTAAGCCAGCAGCTGTTTAGAGGGTAACCACAGAGCAGAATGTGTCAGAGAAATAGCCATACACAGCCCACAACACTTAACCCTCTGCAGGTTTCAGATGCCCGTTTTGGAGTTGATCCAGTTTCGATAGTAAGTCACTCGTGTGTACACTCCTGGTTTATTTGCCTTGCCACATTCATCTCCCCAGCTCACTATTCCCACGAGATACCAGATTCCTCTGGAGTTCGCCTGCACCAGTGGCCCACCAGAGTCACCCTAAGGAGAAAAACATCAACAGTCAGGAACAAAGTAAACAGTGTTCACCTCACTAATGCAGCAAGCCTCAAGTTGTTCTGGTACAACTGACAGATATTTGTCTCTAGACCACAGCTCTAATTCAGTCTCCACAATGTTTACTGACAAGACAGAGGCTGACAGCCTATGTCTAATTCAGTCTCTCCTACTCTACACGCTCACATATGTGTTCTCTCACACATGCTTTATCTTTAAATCCTAAGCATTTAAGTGCAGACTTCAGCCCATGAGCCATGAAGATCTTCATTTACACCTATCAAGCTATTGAACTCCATAAACTTAATCAAGATTCCCCAAAGTATGTTTTATTTCTAGAAAAAATCACCTCCCACCCCACCTATACCCTTTTTACTATTACCTATAAAGATACTTACCTGGCAGGCATCCACCTGCCCCTCCAGATATCCAGCACACAACATTCCAGGTGATATCACTCCACCATATACTTGTCTTCTATTACAAGTTGTAGTGCTTATAATTTTAACTTCTGCTTGTCGAAGCTCATTAACACTGCGGCCTAGAAGAAGTGGCATTAGAATTTGCAGACAGTGGTAAGCAATCTAAAACACTCAAGGATTAGGAGCAGCCAGATTTTCCTACAGCTTTTCTGCCATTACACGTAATGAAGGGAGCTACCCAGACAACGTCTCAGGAAGAAAAAACTTCACCGCCTCCTCTACAGTCCTTCACTTGTGGCCAAACATAACTCTTCTCCATCTTTCATCATTATCAGATGCTCGTTAGCATGATGGGCTAAGAAATTTTTGTACATGTTTCAGTGTTGAATTCAACTGCAGGCAACAAGATATGTCCTGGAAAGACCCATTTAGTTAACTACAATGTAGCTTTGGACAATCACTACACACCCCAAGAGTGGATCACGGAACACAACCTATATAGTTCAATGGCTCTCAAACAGATTTATAGTCACATCTCTAACCTCACTGACATGGACTAATTTGAATGAAGCTCATTCAGGGTATTGGATGAAATGAAGCCTGATTCATGACTGAAGAGAGAATAACTGAAGAAAACTGTTATGATACATCTTTGACAAAGCTGAATGGTGAAGGAACTCAGGTCAGACCTAAACCCAGAAGGACTGGGCCAGTGGGAATAGAGAACAGAATGTATTCAAGTGACACAACGCACGGAGCAGCCAAAAAAAAAATAAAAACAAATCCACTGACCAAGCTAGAAAATAAGCAGCAAACTAAGACCACAAGTGTATCATTAACACGTATACCTATCAAACACCAACTCTAAGGAACCCAAAATTAACAAAAAACCCCATAAAATTAACACCAGTCTTTGTAGATACTTGTGTGACAGGACCTGGGAAGGAAAGAGATGCTCACCATCATTCTTCAAAGCTCCCCAACCTGTGACAAAACAGGAAGTGTTCTCTGGGAAAACATGAGATGCTTCAGGAAGACAGACACTGTGCACATCACTCGTGAACTCAATAGCAGAGGCAAGTTCCACAACAGCTATGTCATATTCATGATCAAAGACAAAGTCACTGTATCTTTCATGAATGATAATCCTTCGGACAAGTTTTTTCTGTTTCGGAGGTCTCAGCAGAATTCCAAAGCTGGCACTCCACCTCCGAGGATCTCTTCGTCTGCAAGATATTTGAGGTTATGTCACAGCCACAGAAAACAAGGAGCTTAGCTGTCCATTTAAGCATCAAAACGCAATGTGGCCATGTTTGCCTAACAGGACAGAGAAGAGCCAAACTTTATTATCTTTCACCAGGCACAGAACTTAGTGGGCCATGAAAGGTCAGAGCATCCAAGAGCCCTAAGGCCTGTAGGATGAGAAAGGTGCTGAAGACTTACCCTCTAAAGCAATGGGCTGCAGTCACAAGCCACGTATTGCTGATCACTGATGCACCACACCGATGGATCCCATCAAGCTGAATACTAGCCTGCCATGGCCATTCCCCATCCCGTGCACGCTGCCCGCCAATTATTCTCTCCACTCCTGTGAAGGAGAATGTCTGTCTTCGTATTCCACAGCCTGTCAAAGAAAAGGCAGTTCTGCTTTTCCTGGTTGAAGGAAATTGGGGTATTACTTTTGGAAAGGCCCACATGGCTGCAGGCACAGGCACAACAGGGCAAGGATGTCAAGAGACAGGCTTCACCTAAAGCAGTGCCTCAAATAGCAGGGAAACGAAGTGTCATGGTTACAAGCATCTCAAGATAGATGTGGGGTTAACAAGAAGTTTGGTAGAAGTCGCTACTTTTTCATTAAGCCCGTTATCAGACACGCAAGCCTGTATGTACACTGACAGGGGCTGAAGGCTGTACATCTGAGACACTGTTTACCTTCCCCAGTTGTAACTGTTTATCTAGTTTAAAAAACAAAAGCCTCTAAGAACTTTGCTGTGCTCAATATTGACCAGAGTTGTACAGAGGGAAAGGAAACATACAGAGCCATTGGCATGTCTGTGCACACAGGTACAGACTCATATTAAGCACAAATACATGCATAATAATAACCTAAGCATTTACGTTCATATAGATTTCATAATAATAGCATGTAAGTTTCCTCTAAAGATTAAACCTCTCTTGGTACTGCATGGGAAAAAAAAAAAAAAAAAAGGAACGTCCTTGGTTTGCTTCTGTTTTTTTTTTTAAAAAGAATTCTTAAAAATGGAGTATGAATATACTGAGGAACCCCTGCATAAACAACGACCACACCAGGGCAGCTCTAAGCTTTAATACATGCATCACCACCAAAATATGCAGAAGACAGACACTGCAATCACTTGTGAGTTCAGTGGAGGCAATATTGTCATTATTTGTAACATCCCACCTGTATAGCAAAGGCAAGACCAACATCATCAGTATCGCTTTAAGTGTCATAGAATTGCTGAAGATTAATTTGCAAAAAATCCTACAAAACCAAACAAAAAACCACCCATAAACTAAGCAAAGAACAAAAAGATTTTTTCAGGTCACCTCCAGGACAGCCTTGACAACAGCAAGAAAAAAAAAATAACTGCCCCCTTCCTCCAACAGTTTACCTTTAGCCACTGTGCCAACAGCACAGTCATAAATATGAAAAATAAGTTAGATGTAAACCAGTTAATTCTCAGAGTCCTTTTAAAGATGGAAAGCTAATGTGCAAATGCTCTAAGACAATGCAGGAGACTGATTAGTCCTTGGGAGGGAACTTATGCTGTCTCTCTATTACCAGAGGAACTTTAAGACCTCACAGGGGGAGCACAGAACAGAAGAGGGACCGAGAACCTGCCCCTCTCCAGGGCTGTGCCACTGCATTGCTCTCACTGTGGACAGCCCTTCTCCCTCTCCCACCCTCTGGCTTTTCCCTGTATACTGCAAGATTTAGCTCAAATCTGACAGACAGCTATTTGCCAAAGCTTTCTGCAGGGAGTAAGGTTTCTGCTCTGAAAGACAGGTCGTGATAGTAGCATAGAATCTAGTTGGAGATCCATAACAACTGGTGTCCCCAGGGGTCAGCACTGGGTCCAGCACTGTTCAACATATTCATCAATGACCTGGATGAAGGAATAGAGTGTACCCTCAGCAGGTTTGCTGATGACACTAAACTGGGAGGGGTGGCTGACACACCAGAAGACTGTGCCTCCATATAGTGAGACCTGGGCAGGCTGAAGATTTGGGCTGAGAGACAAAGGCAAGTGTATGGTCCTGCACCTGGGGAGGAATAACCTCATACACCAGTATAGGTTGGGGCAGGTTTCAGCAGTGTCCAGTGACAGGACAAGAGGTAACAGGCACAAACTTGAGCATACAAAGTTCCATCTAAACATGGGGAGGAACTTCTTTTACTTTGAGGGTGACAGGGCACTGGAAACTAGGGAGGTGGTGGAGCCTCCATCTCTGGAGGCATTCAAAACCTGCCTGGATGCCATCCTGTGCAACCTGCTCTAGGTGAACCTGCTCTGGCAGGGGATTTGGACTAGATGATCCCAGAAGTCTCTTCCAACCACTATCATTCTGTGATTATGAGAAGAAGTCAGGAGGGAAAGTGATTTTGCGAAGGATTCCAGCAAGAATTGCCCATGGCAAATGCAGTCTTAGTGCAAACCTCACTAACAGCAGCTCATCTACAAGCTTCTACTTCCCATACCTGTTAAAGCAAGTGCTTCCCACCATGAAGTCAGAACGTCTGCTTCTGCAAAGCCTACAGAGCCAACCTCACTGCAAGAAAATAAGCTGAAGTCATCCTTGTCTTGTGTGCTGGCTACCGCTCTAGTAACTCTAACAAGTTATTTTTTCAGCTTGTATCTCAAAAGCGTAAGAATCTTGTAAAGGCAGAACCTATAGCACCATTTCCCTGGACTTTATAAAGCATTTGTACTTACAGTTGTTTAAAAGGTTATCTCCCTTTTCCTTATTCAGCTCTGAAATGAAAAGCAAACACCACAGTGAATATATCTCATACTGCTATGTGATCTAGCACAGCCTCCCTCCCTGTACTCAGCAAACACAAATTAAATGGCTTGCATTGCTGCATGGAGTGACAGTACAGTAAAAGGAGTAATTTGCTCTGCTGGAGAAATTCAGTTAAGCCTCTGTTCTTCACTTAAAGTGTAAGGCCAAAGGATACATCTTTTTTGCCTTAGTTCAAAGTTAGCAAAAGCAGCAGATGATTGCATATAGGTCCAAGTAACATCTGCATGTGCTGGCAGCTGTGCACAATGTAAACTCTTACATGCATTTGTTCAGATTCAGTACAGGAAAGTGGCCAAAAGAGTCTTCACAAATCCTCAGTGCTGGGATTGACTGGAGCTAAACAGTAGCGTTACTGATTTCTTTCCTACAAAAGCCCCTCTGCCAGATTCCGACAGTAACCAGCAGAGGTTCATGTCAGAGGATTGCTGCCTAGGAAACCTCAGGGGTTTGTTGTGAGCACTTGCTACAGTAATCTGTCAAAGGAGCAAAGGAAATGGTAGAGGGTGGAGAAGGGAACCATCTCAACCTCGCATTTTTTTAATAGCTTGAGGACTCTGCATTTCAGTACCTGGTCATACAGATTTTTGTCCAATTCACTGTGTGCCTTAAAAAATTAATCTGTGAACCCAAGGTCTCAAACTTGGGCCTTTTTTTTTATGATCTGAGGGGCATACAGTGGACTATTGTCATTCAACAGAGCGAGGTCACACAAAGAGCCTCTGATTATGCATTATCAGAGGAGAGCTCACACTCTGGCAAGTCAGTGCCAGTAATGCTTTAGTTCTTTTCATGCTACTTTTTCTGAGTTCCCGGGCTGTCAGACCTAATGCATAATTTCGAGAAGGCAAAAGAAGAAAACAAAGATAGTCCGTATTTGCATAGTAAAGTAAAACTCTTTACACTAAGAACAGTTAAGTATGAGGAACAAATTCCAAGCTAAAAATACAAACCTAAGGCACTTGCCTGTAAGACTAATGGTAGACTGGTCAACATTCAAGAATGTGGAGCTTGTTTGCAGCCTTCTGCGTAACACACGGTTGACGTGACCCCAGCTCGTTTCCTTACTGTCAGTCGAGGCAAATTTAAATACCAGAACAACATTTGCCAGCACTCCACCAGGTTCTGGGCTGCAAACCAACAAAACCAAATTGGTGTGATTCTCTCTTTGCCCACTAATCCTCTTTCCTCTGCTTTACACCATCTGCCTTCTTTATATTAGAACAGGCCTGGTCTGCACAGACATACAGAACAAATAGTGTAGCTGTGCACAAGTAAAGGAAGATTATGACATATCAGCAGGCAGCAAAAGGCTTGGTTCTTGCCATAACAATGATCAGATGGAATTTTCTGGTAGCAGTTATAAGCAGTACAGCTGAAAAGGAGAAGAGGGATCACTCCCTTTGGCCTCCACACGGCTCATAGTCAGTAGGACACAGATGGCAGTAGGAACAAAACAGCAAGTTAAAACCCTTCAATGGATATTCAACAGGCCATTCCTAACAACCATTCAAAAAACCCAGTTTAGAGCCACAGATGTAAAAAAAGGGGTTTTGGCATTTATTTACATTTAAGTCACTTGTCCATTTATTGGCCAGTTAGCTCCATTGTATCTAGAGACAATAATCTCAGTAGTTTGAGTTATCAGAGCAAGCTGTGATCACCTACTGTTAATATAAAATATTGGGCCCAAAGGCATCTAAAGGAAAACTAACTGAAGCCTAGATGGACAGATGGTAGGGATGTAGCTAAGCTGTTCCAGCACTTAGTGACGCAGGAAGGTATCTGTAGTGAAAACATGCTTGGAAGAGATAGTTTGGTGTAAAGAGGTTGCTTGAAATCTAGTTCCCAAATTCTGTAATTTCAGTAAGGGAGGCTTATGGAAGAAATCAGCAGCAGAAAACAATGTAGAATAGTTTAAGGAAATGACTCATTCCATCTAGAGAAGGCAAGAAAGCCCAGAAGTGCTGAGAAGAGGGACATTTGTAGGAAGTCTGGCACTCTTTGCTGTCTACAGAAAAATATTCCACAGCAGACTGAGCCTTGCAGAAATACAACTCTAAACCAAGTCATGTGAAGGAGAGGGAAGCGATGGCTCTTATCACTGAAAGTGACACGTAATTACTGCAGAGAGAAGAAAGACTCACACAAAAAACTCTCACACAAAACCTTTATACCTGCATGTTCCACTTGCCTCCTTCCTCAACTCTGTATCCAGGTGTCTCACAGTGGAATCATTTTATCCCTTCAGACATCTTCAGAGAGGAAGAATAGTCACCTCCTGCTGTACACCATGCAAAGGGGTAAACACCTGCCTGAGCCTACACAGGAATTCTTAAGAGGAACGAAGAGCTTTCTGCATCTCTCAAGCCCTTAACTAGGTATGAATGCTGGGACCGCCTATTAGTTTAGTTACTGTGCTACAGCCACAGCAAGTGGTGTTCAGGTAATCAATCTACAGAGGTATAAGGCCAAATTTCTCTTCCTTGCTGACTTGTGGAGGTTACTGAGCCCTCCACATTTTTAGCACCGAAGGAGAGCAACAACCAGCCAAGACTTGGTCATCCTGCTAATAATCCAAGTTTAAACAACCAGGCACGCTCCATATGGTCAAGGAGTAAGAAGAAAGGCTATTTATCACATCTCTGCTTATTCCTGACCTTCACTTTACTTACCTTAGACTGACAACATGGGACCTGATGTACCTTTTACTTAGAAAGGACCCCTTGAATACTGAAGATATCTGTTAAAGGAAAAGAGTGTGTTAAAACAGACCTGCAATATATACATGCTCTCAAGATACAAGTCTTGTGAGCCTCCAAAACAAAAGAAAATAAATGCCTTCAGGTCTCCATGTCTACATCAAGGTTACTGCTAAATTTCCATCACAGGATGCAGAATCAAAATAAACAGCTGAGTTGGCCAATTTTGCTGTGTCTTCTACTCTGTGTGTGCCTATTTCACCACAGGGCTGCTAGAACAGACAGCACTCATACTTACCATCTGCTAGTGCACAGTAAGCAATGCATTACAGCAAGGTTTGAAAGGTAAGACCAGCCACATAGAGATCAATCATAGGAACAATGACTTCTGGCTCTATTTCCAAACATACAGTTGCAGGACTCTTCATCATAAGTCAGGCAGAAACAAAGAAACTTCTTCACTTACCATGGTTTCAATCTCTTGGCTCAGGTGCCTGAACTCTTCTGTGGTTTGCCTTTCATACTGAGGATCATAGTTGATATTGGTGATTAAGAAAGATGCATTGTAATATCGGTCCTGATCTACAGAGGAGAAAAAGAAACATGACTGATCTCCTTCAGTACACTTGAGATAACCATAGCACCCCACAGAGCATGGCACAGGTAAGGATCCCAGGCTCTGGCTGTGACCCTCACAGCTGTGAAATTACAGCTTTAGCATTACTTTGGGAAAAACGGGGCTCTGGATTATCTTGTTGCTCCATGGACCAGCTAGGGGCTCATTTCTACTTTCAGGACCATCTCAACTAGTTCTAAATGACAACCACTACAATGTTTCTCTGGGGACCATCTTCTCATCAGCCTGAGGTGAGCAAAGCACAAGACACACCAACCCACATATCTCTTCTGATATGCGTATGTCTCAGAAGATGCACTCACTCCTCCCTAGCTGCACTCTGGCATGTTCCTGACTCTCTGATACGCAGGTGGCCCTGAGCTGTTTGCATCCATTCAGCAGTCAAGTTTAAAATCTGGCTCCTGGGTGAATGGCAGAGAGGGGTCCCATAATGCAGAGCTAGAAAGAGCAAAGCTAAGCTGTAGCTCTGCAGCTGCTCTGGCTAGTGTCCTCACCATCTCTCAGTGAATTGTGACAGCAACACGATTAGTTCCATCCCAGCAGAAAGGGATTTCAAAATCGCTCATGCTGGTATCTCAGAGACTGAGAATGAAATGGCTTGGCTTCATTCATCTGCTACCTAAACTGGGCCATTGGCAACCAGGACTGACTCCTGGACTCCAAAAAGCCTAAACCTCTGCCCTCTCTCTTTCTGGAATATCCTCAGCTAGAGGTACCAGGTTCAGTTTCTGCAGAAAACCCTGCTCAAACCCAAGCTTACTATGCATAGCCTGAGTACTAGGCACACCCCTGGCTTACACAGAAGACTGCTAGCCTTTGGTTAACCATGGATACCAGAAGAGGCACCGAGCAAGAGAAGAAACTTTTAAAAAGAGGGACAAAACTTAAATCTCTGCTTCAAGTAAATTATATTTAAGTATTCTTGCAGGTTTTTGTATAAATTCAGATCTTGAAAAGGGTTTAGTAAGTTCTGATGCTGATTCTATACTGGGGTGAACTGTATACCTAAATCATCAGGCAAGACCACAGCAGCAAGCAAAACACAACAGATTCCTGAAGACTTGTGATGACAAAAAAAGTGGTGCACTTACCATGGCACAAAAAATATGCAATCAAGCCAATGATAAGGGCTAAGCCTACTATCACTGACACAACTATGACTGCTATCTTCCATGGCTCCATACGTTTCGTTCCTCTGTCCATCTGGATCACTATCTGCATTGAAGAAAACAACACAGAGAAATTTAACTCTGTTACAGAGACAACAGTGCATGCCAAGCCAAATCATATCTGTCTCAGCTGACAAAACAAACAGAATGAGTTGGGTTGGGAAAGACCCTGTGGGTCTGACCTTCTGCTCAAAACAGGTCCTACTACAGCAGGTTGCTCCAGGCTTTGTCCAGTCAAGTTTTTAGTATCTCCAATATACTACAGACAGATTCCCCAGTTTATCAGGTTCAGTCTCTTGCCCTCATGGCAAAATCTTTTTCCTTATATTTAATCAGAATTTCCCGTGTTCTAACTTGCCTCTGTTGCCTCATATGTAGCCCTGAGAAAAGCCTAGAGTTGTGCAGATATTGCTAGTAGAAAGAATTTCCCATCACGAAATATTACAGTTTTCAAGTGTAGCTGAATTAACCACTCAGGTGCTTAAACTGAACATGAATGTAATAATTCATGACTGATGAAATAACTTCTACACCAAGGATGCTCTAGGCTATCAGAGATGCCATATGATATAAAGATTTGAGTTATTTTCAGTTTGTATGAGTAGTAACAATTATTGATCCCCTCCAGGGTTTGGGTTTTATTGCACCAAGCCCACACATACATCCCGTCTTCTGCCAGAGTCTGTGAGAGGGAGGAGAAATAGCTACTTATATGTAAATGTGATATGGCAATAAGACCCAGACTCAGTGACTTGCTGAAAGCCAACAGCAGACCTGTAAAAGTCCCGGGAATTTGACTCACACATGGACAAAGGCACATAAGCCTTTCTCCTCCACTTACGTCCTCCTGTGCCGCATTCATTAAGCAAGACAGCGTTAGGAAAACTGCATTTTTGCGCATGTCCTCAGTAGCTTTGTTGTAGAATGATGCAAAGCCTTAAGTGTAATTATTTCAGATCCCCAGTAATTCCAAAGCACACTATGCAGTAATTGTTGTCATGCCACGCACTGAGTCTCTACATCATGGTCGGCATTAGTACAGCGTATCAGAAAAACAAGTGGGATAATCTCTCAGAGGTGCCTAGGGTGACAAAGGGCAGCAGCCAGCTCTGGGGAGGAGAGAGCTGGCTAGTCACCATGCTGTTTTACACCCACTGATCCATGTTTGTACTGCTGCGGACCAGACATAGTAAATGCTATTTTCCCCTTTTCAGGCCTATGACAGCCATTTCTGAGACCTGTCTGAGAAAACAGGAGCAGGAAAGAGCAGAAGGGCAGACAGAGAGAGAAAATCCTTCGCAGGTTTCCTGAATAAAAGGTAGCAAATAAAAAAATTGCAGTGAAAGCAGAGGAGGATACCAGCAGAGGCTCCATCTTAGGAAATAAGAAGAGGGGGCAGATAAGCAGTGAAAGTAAGGGTATGATGCACAAATCCAAGACAGCAAAAGGCAGTGAAGTGGTGGAACAGCAGAATGAAGCTATACACTCTGCCCTGAGAGCAAGAAAGCTGGACAAAGCAGAGATGGTAACCAAGGCAAACCTGTGAGTTTACAAAAAAAAAAGAAAAAGAAAGGATAGGTCCACAGAAGGAAGCAGCTGAGAAGTCTGTACACAGCGAGGGCGTGTTCAGCAAGTGACAGGGAAGTTAGAAGCAACTCAAGAGTTTAATCTCACATAAAAGCTTGGTTTTGGCTAGTGAGAGTGTTGGCAAGAATCCTAGTTCATTGCTTAAGAAGGGAAGTAGACAAGTTTTTACCCACCCAAACAGGTGGCATACTGGAAAGAAAAGTTAAACAGGGTACCTTTAGCCAGCATCGCAACTACAGGTGGTCACAAGCAGCAGCTTAGTGTTACCAAAATACACAAGATGAGTGACCAGGATCAAGCCTTCTGCATCAGAGTTACGTTCTATAGGGAAGCCTAGTACTTCTCTGTCTGTTGTGCTGGCTTTACTGGGGCAAAGTTATGTTTTGGCAATGCACAGTCCAAGTTTTCCCCAAATCTATCTGCTGGACCAGCAGAGTGGCTCAGTTCCCTGATGGCAAGGCTCTGCAAGAATGCTGTAGGGAAGTTGGTAGGAGTATGAAATCCCAGGCTTGCAAAGAAAGATTACTTTATTTGGAAACTGCAAGTTGCAGTAAGCACACAATATACATACACTAGAGGTCAACTGGTTCCATGGAAGCCTTCGTAAGAACACCATCTAGACTTTCACTGTATATGCTCTTCATTACCCTTGAGGGTTTAACAGATGCAGAGATTTGGATAAAAACCTGAGGGCAGTGGAACTGTCATACCTCAGTTTCTTTAACACACGGCAGCCTCCCATGGAGCATTCCCATCCTCATCTCAAAGCTCACGGTCTTTCACAATCCCAGCTCATGGAATTGCAGCATACCTCACAGGCAGCCAATTATGGTTCTTGAGGGCAAGTCCCTTGGCTAACCAGAACATCCCACTATGGCAATATGCCTCTGCCCCTCCTTAGCTAGCCACATTTCATGTTGTAAAGATTTTGCTTTAGCATCTGACTTCACTCTCCTCACTGGACAGCTTTTGCTCTCCAGCCTGAGCCCCACCATCAGTCTCAATCTGACTGGTTCCATGTCCTTCAGCTGACCCCACCCCAGTGTGCTTCCACCTGAACAACAATCAGAGCAACATCCCTCCATTGCCTGTGACACAGAGCGGCACAGCCCTGACAGCGTATGGCTGACACTGCAGATACCGAGGCAACAGTAGTCTTGTTTCATAACCACTGGCTTTCTTGAACTGTATACAGACAGATTTCCTCAAGATGTGCCCTTATGCCTAAACTACAAAAGCTTAAGACTCACACTTTTGAAACCAGTGTCTCGCTGCCTGTGGGACTCGTGCTCTGACAGGCAGCACTGTCCTCCAGTCCATTCATTTCTGTCTCTATTTCCTTTTTGTGCAAATACCAGCTACATCAACAAACACTGGCAATATAGACCCCCTTCTCCACCATTTTAGAACTGCTTACTCTCCACGGGTCACACAGACTTGCAAGGGCAACAGACATCATAGGAATTGCTGTAGTGCTGGGGGGAAATGGAGACATGGGAGATGAGGGTCAAAAACCTCCTCCACTTCTGATTTCAATTTCACTTTAAATTTCTTTAAGGAAACAGTATAGCACCACAATATATTTCTACATATAGCTAATTGATTTGTATATAGGATATATAAATGAGAGTGGAAATACCTCTTCAAACCCAAAGCAGTTTCCTCCCTTTAGCAGGATGCTCTTTACTTCCATCTTGCTAAGACAAGTACCATAACAGGAAAAAAAATAGTCTCTTGTGCAATGGGAGCACCAAAACTCATCACCTCCCACAGTGTACAGTTGCCAGCATGTATCCTTCAACTGTGGTGCCTGTGTGCAGTACCCAGCTCAGCAGCCCCCCCTGGGTTTTTTGGCCTATTTTGTCAGCAGACATGCTACCCACCATTTTGGCAGATGGGCTAGGAAAGAAACACTGTTCTTAGCTTTTTAGGAATTACCTAATCTTTTGCCACCCATTTCTGGAATCAGCATGAATGCAGGGAACAGATGGTCTTGTTTGACCCAAAATCAGCTATCCTTGACTCTTTGAAGAACAATTTGAGTGCAGGCAACACCAAATGTGCATTGCTTATATTACAGCAGCATATATTTTGTATTTCCAGTAGTGCTCAGTTCCTTTGACACTGTCATACTAGGGTCTATATTGACAAAACAAAACACACTCACAACTAGGTCTGGTTTTGAGTCTGCCTCTGCTGAGACCTACTAGGATGTTAAGTGAAAGACAGTTCTTGTTCAGGTTACGTCCACTCAATGTGCTCAGTCATTAGTTTTTCATCAGTCATTCACAGACATTACACCTCCAACTAGCTCCTTCACCCCACTAGCCTTCTTGCTATTATGCCATGGAGGGCAGGGTTGTTAATGCTCTACCAGAATAACCACCTGACAGGGATTCCTGTGCCTTGGACATCCATCTCCATGGTTAAACAGTTCCGTGGCAGATGGGTCCCCTTGGTTAGGAATCAGACTTCTGTGTGGTCTTCTCTGTCCTCCAGTAACCAAGAAAACTCTGCTCCACCCAGCAACACTCACTGGCCAGAGAAACACCAATCTTATGCAGTGCTGATAAATGCAGAGACAGAGATGATCTTATCATCTTCATCCATAGATGTATCCTTTCTTTCTGTCTTCTTGTGGCAAAGAGACACTGCTTAATGTGTATTCTCCTCAGAAGACCCACAGTACCACAGCTGTCCATGTAGGTGCCTTCCAGAGTCAAGTTTCATGTACCCCCTTACACTTCTTGTTTCTTTATACCACCCTTTGGTTTTTTTACTGCCTGAACTCCAGTAAGCTGTGAATTAACTCTCAGGGGGGCAGATGAGAATTCAGGTAACACCAATTCACCCCAGCATGGATCAGGATAACTTTCATTCCTCAAGAGCAAATGTTAACAAGAGATCAGAAGCCAGATTCCATCAGGAAACCTTGAAGGCTGAATCCTCTTTACTCTGAAAACCACCTCCTCATGGTCTGTGTCTGGCAGGTTTTAGTCTGCAGTGCGTTAGTGAGGAGTTTCAAAGCCAAGATCTTTCGGTTCAGCACAAGACTGCTTATCCTGGCAATACCATTGATGAACATTATACCTCCTCCAGCAGTCCCTGTTCTCATTTCAAGCACTCTTCATTCCCAAGGAGCTCAAGACAATTCCTAGAGGCAGCAGCATCCAACAATTTCATATCACAGTTCATTTGGGTCTGGAAATGCAAAGGCTACTAATTAAGTCTCCTACTTTACACATCTTAGCTCTCAGCCAAAAAAAGTTATTCCATACTGGAAAAAATTCATCTGAATAAACTATGTTGGAACCAGCTATGTTTGTACAGAATTAAGTTATTTTATACACAGTAAAGTTGTGTTCAGAGAGAGATATATTAAATCAAGACTTGATATTTGAGTAAGTGAGATACAGCAAGAAATAAAGCTACATTTATAGTTATTGGCACATTAGTAAGAAGAGTTGTGTTGAAGTTTTCCAGAGCTAAAATTGCCTGGTCTTCCTTGCGAAGCCAAGGAGAAAACGGTAGAAGTTCAGGCTGGATTTCAGATCAACCCCAAATTAATTCTCTACCTTCCAGTTTGGAACATTTACCCAAAAGCAAAAGACAAGCAAAATGCACAGATGACAAGCTGTTTGTCCTCTCTTATCCTATACCAGACTCCCTAAAAGGCTACTATGTTCATTCACAATGCAAGTGATAAAGTTCAGCTCCCACTTCTACCTGACAGGATTTGATTCACTGCACTGAGCTTATTGGTCTCCTCTGATTGAGCTACTGTACATTATTAAAAGCCTCAGAAAGACTGATCAGAAAATGTCTGTCTGGACAATAAAATGAAGTGTACCTTTATCATCTGTGTCCTAAGAAAAGGCACTTAGCACTGAGCTGCTGGATAAGCAGGGAATAGCTACCCTGTTCTGTTCTACAGATCCACCCTTGACATTTTTTGGACTTCATAGGCTAAGCCCTCATAGCACCCTGACCTAGATTTGCTTTTAAATGAATCTAAACCATGTTTTCTGGCACCAGTTGTTCACTGAAGGTGTTTTGCCATGCTCTGCATAGAAGAAAATACGCAACCTCTTCTTTCTGATCTGCTGCTGTCTTATAATAAATGTATTATATTTTTTAATTATTATATCCCCGCTCACTGGTATTCCAATACTCTCAGAAGAGCCCAGTGGCAGAGCTTAGGTTGTACATCAGTTAATGAGGGTCTTGCCACATTTTTAGCCATAACCAGCTTTTCCATTCAAAGATGGATTCAGGCACATCCCTACATTCTTCCTAGAAATGACACCTTTAACAGCCTTACTGAACAGACTAATATGCTGGCCTGATGAGTGCAATTTGAAAATTCGGGCTAAGTCCATGAAGCTATCAGCCTTGGCCGGGCTGTTGGGAATGGCAGCCACTGAAATATTTCTGGCTTAGTTCAGGAGTCCTGTAGCAAGCTTTTGCTAGCCAAAAAGGGCCACAAAGCAAGACATGTTAATTCCTCTCCCACTTTTGCCACAAGCAATCACACCAACCTAGTGCTTCTCTTCTCTTGTGGCATACTCAGGTCAAACACTTGTAAGAGAATGGGACAACCTCTACTACTTTGGGCATTGAAACAGCAGCAGCTAGTGCCTGCCAAAGTACTGCAAGACCCTTGTTTGGATGAGGTCAGTTACCAGCCTCACTCCACGTTTGATATGTCCTAAAGCAATCCTGATACAATGGAAGACTTCCAAAAATTTAAGGGATCTGCTGAGGGAAACAAAATGTGTGTGCTCTTCTATGCGTCATGCTGAATCAGCTTGATCTCCCCACACCCTCAAACATCCCACAAAAACAGTAGGTGCTGCATGCCACCCCTCTGGAGTCAGATAGAGCATCACCAATGTATTTGCCATTTACTAATTGAGCTCCTCCCCTTAACCATCCAATTCTACCAAGGTCTTGCTGCTTCCCAGAAGCACACTTCAAATGAGGAAAGACAACAGCTCCGAATACTGTTCTGGTAATTTCCATCTAGATTCAAGGGCTCCATTCAGTCTTCAGGATGTGTTAACTCAGAGCTTACCAGTAACTAAACTGGTGATGCCAAAATGCTGCTCATACAGGTTTCCCTGATTATTTAATCACCTTTGCAATCAGCAAAAAAAGGTTTGTTGTTACTTACTCTCTCATCCATTTTGCAGACAACTTTTTGGATGTTATGAGCTCTTTAAATGTTGGGATACAGCTATCCTCCTGTACTACTACAACAGTCCGTGGGACATAACTGTAAGGCTAACATCTGAAATATCCTTGATCAATAACACCTATTTCTACAGCTGACTGTCACTGCCAACATCTTGAGAAAGATTCCCATGTTCTGAAATAAGCTTTAGTACAACTAGGAGGGCTACTCACTATATAAGGACTTTACAATCCACCTGAACATGTGAGAGGCCATCTCAGAATGAAGGAAATATTAAGTATATGGCCACTGATTGCAGCCAGACTAGGATAAGGTTATGCAACTTCTACATCATTTTTACCTCTCAGATTTTCCCTTCCTGTTGCATTGATCATAGACAAATACCTTATTCTGTTATTCAGCAGTCTCAGAATATAGCAGTAGGTCTCTGCTTTTCAGCCTTTGAAACATCTCTGCCTGCCTTCCTTCCTTCATCCCACTTTGACCAGTTGAAATCTACTCCAGAAGTGAGAAACCAAACAAGGAGTTATAGTCTTTGAAGGTTTTCAGTTTGATTTTCATTCCAAGGTAGGGTGGGTGAAATGGTCTGGTGCCAGATTTGGTACATTTCCAAGCTGATTCAGCACAGATTAACACTTCATTGGCTGCATACAAAGTCCATGAAAGTAAACAAGCATAAGAAGCTACTTTTACCTACTTTACTCTGCTCACCCTCTTGTACCATGATATTAGCTGAGCAGTTGTGACTGCAACATATTCTAACCACACTAACACAAATGGCAGATCAGAGTCAGGGCAGTGAGATGACTCTCATCTTCTTCCTCACTGCAACATTTGGTGGCCACAGGCCACCTTGATTTGTCACCACACCATGCTGTAGAAGAGGTAGGGAATTCTCAGAAAACAAACACATTTGGGTAAGAAGAAAGGGTGAAATATCAGAAGGATTACTGATGCATGGAAGACAGCATGAATAAGAAGCAAGCTCAGAGCTAGTGCCATTCTCCCCACGCCCTTGTTCAAAGCTCAAAATGCCCTATAAATCTATATGTAATATAGCCGTGCTGCCCAGACTACTGAGGAGCAAGTCAGAAGGCTGTGGCACTCACCTCTGGGTACTACTGAGAGGCCAGCAAGAAGCTCTTCTGTCTGGGAGATGCACTGTCCCGGACGCCACAACACACTGTGCAGCATCTCAGCATAGACTTGAAGCTTTATCTCCCGAATTAGGAAAGAAAGGAGTCATAGGCAAGTCAGAACAAACAAGTCCAGCAAGTCTCAGTGACAGAGGCTTACCCAGTAGCATGATTCCTCCCCTAAAACAATAACAATATACTTCTTTCATCACACCTTTCATCCAGGAATCCTGAAGCCTTTTCAGAGCATTAACTACACCCTGCAACACCCCGAATCAGAAGAACCATGAAAATTTTGCAAGGACACAGAGTTTATTTCCTTCTTTGGTATAATTAAGATCAAACCAGAAGTTATGGGCAGGACCAATGCAGAAAAATTGTATGTTTTAAAGACACAATGTTCAGTCCTAGGCCAGATAAGGAGCTGATATAAATTGATGTAAATTCAGTGGCAGGTGCCTCAGCTCCCTTGAACTACCCTGAAATTGGTCATTTGGCCAGATAAGAACTTTCCCTCACAACAGCTACATTCAAGTTTGTAATTCTTTAACCCTTTAGGTATTAATTTTAATTGTGGCCACCGAGCCATACATTTCTGCCCTGGAAAAGTTCTTCTAGGTCATAAACATTTCAGATATAAATATTTGCAGGTTTTCTAGATAAGAATTTCTACTTGTGCTAGTTAGCTGGGAAGTCTATTAACACAAGCACAAACTCTAACCTGTAGAGGCATTTCCCAGTCTTTTCTTGGGAATCCTTCTTTCAGTTTTAATTTCTCTCAGTTCAGCAAACTTACTAGAAGATATATATGCTCACAAATCCTTACAGGCATTTATTTCAGAAGGCAAATAAAGAAGACAGAACATCACAAGATACATGTGTGCCACATATTTCCTTTGCTTTGCTGCAATAAAGGTTCTAATATCTGTAGACTTTCTTCCTCCACCTTAATGACCTCCATTTCACCCCTTTACAGCTCAGGGATCACCAGCTTAGTAACCCACTGATTTGAATATGTTTTACATGGCTGGAGCTCTTCCTTCCACCTTTTATCAAGTCCATATGCAAGTCCAGGAAGGCCGTCTTTCTGGGAAGGTCAGTTTCTTTTGAATGAAACATAGGCTAAAGCTAAGCCTCAGCTTCTCATTATTTGGATTCAGTCGATGTCTCAGCATAATTTGTTATGAAACACAATGAATACAATTGCTAAGGATGCACCTAATGTAATTGCTTCTCAATACTTTAACTGGAAGCTGCATTGCCACCCCATATAGGAACACTTCTATTGAGTCAGTCCAGATGTGCAAGAGAAATGCAGTCAGAAGCCTAGCTAGAGGGTGACAATTTCCAAGGGTAAAGTGTCAAGTGTCATATGATTACCTGACCCTTGTGTAGGTGGTATGAAGAAGTAATCATTCCACACAGCCCACAGTGCTCAGAGACAGCCATTTCTTGTGACTCGATTGTGGCATAAGTGGAAGAATGCATGACACAGAGGCCTCATGGCAATCTCTGAACAGTCTCACCTGCAGGTGAAAAACCTACTTCTGCTTAAGAAAAGATGTTAAACTGAGGAGGCATTTTAGGACACTGAAAGGCTCTTCCAGCCCTAGTTTCATGGTAGGAAGGCACCAAACTGATTAAGGATGTAATAATCCTGATCGGTGATCCCTCCTCTGCATAAGGTGCCTGTGTATCTTGTTGCACTGACAATACTTCCCTGGGGCAGAAATCCCAGCTGAGAAAGAGGGACAGACAATAGCCATCAGTGGTTCAGTTACCAGGTATCTGGTATTGTTTTGGCTCCTGATTCCAGAGGCAGCGTATTGGTGTGCCTGCTGGTGCCACACTGAAAAACTTCATAAAAAGCCTGGACAAGTTGGGAAATGTTGGGAAAGAAACAACCTGGACAAGTTGGGAAATGCTGGGAAAGAAGCAAGTGTTGTGGTCCATCTGGGTACCACATAAAAGAAAGAAGAGAGAGTCTTGAGGCAACATAGGATGCCAAAGATCAGGACCCCCATCACAGCACAGTTGGTGAGCAGGCAGTCTCAATGCACGACTAAAGCACTTGAGTAAGGAAGAGAGGCTCAGGTTCATCAGGGATGGGGGAAGCTTCTAGAGGAGGTTAAGTCTAGCAAAGGATGACCAAATTTCCACCTGAACTGAGAGGGAAGTAGGATTTGCACTTCACATCAAGAAGATCATACAGAAATTTGAAAATGACAAGTAGGAGAAAGCAGACTGGTGCACACAGGATGCACTGTTCTGACTGTAAAAGACACTGCAACCTCAAATAAAGGATAGGACAGAAGTTGACAAAAGTCAGATAGTAAACAAAAGCAGTAAAAAAAAGTCTGATATGAACAGCATACAGTGACAGAAAGCCAAAACAACACTTCCTATGTCTCACAGAACTCTCTAAGAAGATAATGATGGCACAGACCCAGAATACTTACTTTAAACAAGGCTGTGAACAAAGTAGGTATAAAGGAAACATGGTGGCAGGAAGACAATGGAACATGGGGATTTTATTATTTTAATTACTCTGAAGTACAATGTGAAATCTTTACACTGACTGCTCAGATAATACTAGATTTCTAGATGCTATGAATAACTGTTTCAGCAACAAGCAGCTAGGAAACCCACAAAATGAGAAGCAGCTCTTGATTCAGTCCTGTCCAGTAAACACAATTGGTTCATTATATTTCTGCCATGTACCCAAACTATATCAGTGTCAGATTCAGCATTTCTACAGGCCCCCAAAGGCAGAAGATCAACTATTGCCATGCTCAATTTCAAAGGCAGGAACCACACAAAAGCAGAAAAAAAAATCAATGAACCTAAAAGAGGAACCTTAAAGAATTGCGTGTTTTCTGGAGACAGAAAAACTATTTTAGGACATCATCTCAGAGTAAATGCATCCTGCCTGTTAAAGAAAAAAATAAAAGCTTTGAGGAAGCCTGAAGCTAGACATAACAAGATTTAAAAACCAAACAAACAAAACCATAAACATTGGGAGCCAGAAAGCAGACTTCAGAAAAGCTGAAAAAAAATGAAAGGGTTATAAACCTAGGCACAAACTGCAAAAAGGAAAGAAAAAAAAACCAAAAAGCAACACCCAAAGTTAGGCAAAAGTATAGCAGAACCATCCAGCTGATATTTCTCAGCAGCAAAGTATCAGTATAAGAAACTGGAGGAAAAGCCAACAACAAAGTGACCAAGATACAATAGCACTCAACAAGGGTGAAGGGTGGAAAAACTACATTATTGATGATGGTATGCAGCCTTTCACCCAACACTACTTTATTGCCAGAAGACCAGGGAAAATCCTTCCAAAAAAACATTCTAAAGCAAGTATGAGGAACCTTTGACAGTGTAGTATGATATACAAAATGGCCACATTAGCACAAGCAACCTAGATGTCCTCCATTGACTACTCCATAAGTTCATTTAGCTGCCAGGCATTCCTTCATAATAATAACGAAGAATTATTAATCCTGTGGTAGAAGAACTCCCAGCTTTGTATCAATGTTTTCCACATCTGTCTTCTGAGCAAAATGTGGTCTGACTTGCCTAGCTAGATCAGTACCCACAGGAAGAATGTATTTGAGTCTTTGATCTTAGACAGTTAAGGAACCGTGGCAGCCCTCTCATCAGAATAGTCCAGTTGGAAGGGTCCTACATTGATCATCTAGTCCAACTGCCAAGGAACTATAAGCACCATGTTTCTCAGCACTCAACAGTGCATTTAGTTCAGGTTACAGAGAAAGCTCGTGCTTTGCAGCAACATGCATTCCTGGCTACAGATCACTTTATCTGTATGTTATCTGTATTTGATGACACAACAGACTTCAGAAGGGTTCTGTGACCCTCCAGGTAAGCAGAACTATGTTCTTCTGATCTGATAGCACCTAAAGGGATGTCACAAAAGCAAGAGCACCTCATGTCTTGCACACAACTAAAATTTGCCACTGTCTTGTTAGATATTAATTTCAGAGATGCACTGTCATTTTCCTAGATTCCGCCAAAGCTTGGCAAGAGAGGTACTTTATACAACAGGCACTTACTTGAAGTCAAGGCAGAAAAGTACTTTTTCTTTCATATGTAGATATGGGATGACATCAGTTCAGTGATTGATGAGCCAAGTAAGTTCTTCATCTTTTCTCCTACAAAGGTGTCCAGTCACCAAGGCACCTGCCAAAGAAACAAAACCCATTTTATTTAAAACAATCCTAAATTAATATTAGGATAGAAAACTCCCTTTAGATTCTTTAAACCAGATATTTAAGAGCAGGAAAATTTTAAAGATATGGAATTTCTCAGGATAAACTCTAGTTAGACAAACTTCACTAAACACAAAGTGGCAGTTGAGAAGGCAGTGTACCTGCAGCCTCGCATGGTGACCAGCACTCAGATTCCTCTGCTTGGGCTAGCAGTTAGGCCATGTAAGCACAATGTCTTTCCATGGCGGATGCTAAACTATCCCAGTACAGACCTGCCCATGCTCTGAAGTCCTAGCTCCAAATCCTCATCTAGCTGCTAAAATAAAGCTCCTGAAACAAAAATCAAGTCACTTTTCCAGAAGTTATCAGCATCCTTTATCAGGCCCACACAAACAACAGCTACTAAACCTTTGCTTTCCTTTCTGATTTTACTGAAGGAGTGTCTTTCATTATGAAACGTCAGGAAACAAGAGAATCTTTCAATGCACAAAGACCTTTATCAACTTTTTTGCTTTTTTTCTTGGGAGCACCACTGCAGTTGAATGGGTCATAGGGCTGTGTTTGATTACAGTCACCAGAGAATTTGCTGCCAAGTTTATTTTATTAATAATCTGTTCAGTTTAAGTCAAAATATGCTTGGAACCTGAAGCCTTCAGTCTAACTTTGGAGCCCACTCTAGCCTGACGCTTGGTCTACCTGGTATGTTCAAACTGGATCATCTTGCTGATGCCAGGTCCCCCCTGAATGTGAGAATCAAAGTAGTAACACTCAGGCACAATAATTGCAGGAACTGAAGCTGGAAGAAACTTGACATACAGCTAGACCTTTTTTTTTTAAGGTGTTTGAACAGAAATACCCTATGACAACAAGGCATGCATATCACTTAATTCTGTTATCAAAGAAAAGGAAAAAAAAATCCATGCAGAGGTAAACACGTAGCTGACTCCCAGAGCAGCTTCACAGATTCATCTTGACCACCAAAGTTTCCTACATGGCATGCACAGAGAGCAGAGTTTCCTCACAGAGAACACACTGTCACATCCACAAATGCTCTGGTGTGACCTTTACCGTCACCTAAATAATCCCAACATCCTAACACTTCAGTCTCATTCCTTGCATAAAGGGTATAGTAAGAAAGCCATAGAGGGTATAGTAAGAAAGCCGTAAGCAAACAAAGCTAAGCACTGTCTCGGGCTTTGGAATGGCATTTGCTAACCACCTCTTTTAGCACACAGCTTTGATTTGTCAGTAGCAAAACACTAACAGGATTAGGTTGCTCTGCTAGAACCATATCAGCAAAAGCTACAGGATATCCAGGATTTTTTTTACCAGCAACCAGTCTAAACAGCTTGTGTACAAGCTGGAAATTACTTAAAGTAGAGCTTACTGCACAAGCAAACTTTCGTTTTCAGTGGCCCTTTTTAATTGCTGTACCAACTTAATTGAACTCATGCATATTGCGGAGATATGGGGAGAGATCCAAAGCCAGTGGATGCAGAAGTAATTTTTTATGCCTGTGATCTTTCCTCCTTTTTTTTTTTTTTAATCTTGTTTTTCTTCCTGTGCCCTTAAGAGAAAACTGTATAGTTTCACCTAGGGCTCTGAGTCAAGCAGCATTTACTCACTCTCTCATTTAGGATAATCCTAAAAAAACTCCTCCTTAGTAAACTACTGTGAAGTAATTTTCAGGTTGGAGCCTCCTGCTGCCTTGTCAATCTTTTCCTTAATTGAGAAACGTACATTATCCAGAATTGCCCTGACTTGCAGAATGCTGAAGAATTGTCTTAAAGACTAAGCCATTAACAAGATCTTGCTGTACTAATGTGTCATCGGAATTGCTTCAACAACCTCCCCACCATGTTTGCCACGATAGCTCTCATTTTCTTTCTTAGATGATATTGAGACATATACATCCCGACAGTACATGCTATCGCCATTGAATTTAACCTCTCCTTGGTTACAACACAGAGAAGCAAGAACAATCATCTGCTGTTGTATGAATTGCCCATGTAGAAGTTAGTGCAAAAGTAGAAACTGATATGCAAACACAGGTCTACAGCTGACCCAAATGGTCTTCACTGGATTACCCGATACTGAGTTGTGCTAACACCCGCTTCTCCTCATTACTTCAGGGATGGCTGTTCAGGTATAAGCAATGAGCAAGTGCTTGGAAATTAAGCTACAAGTCTCATTAAAGGCAAAGTAAAAAAGGGAAGAAGGATCAGAGAGATTAAGAAAAAATATCTCTTCTTATAACTTGTTTTTGGATTTATGTTCATCTCTAGAGGATGAAAGACAACTCCAAGGAGTAAAGCAATTTTATATTTGTCTTTTCTGTTTAACACAATTGTTCTACAAAAGGTAGTATTAAGATAAATTTAATTACCTTATTACTATCATGAAGAATGAAATTAACAGCATGTTGAAGACAGGAAAAAATATTTCCAGGTTTTCATTGTCTAAGAGACTCATTAATCTAAGAGACTGAAGAAAGAGACTCAAAGAAATGGAATTGGATCTGGCCTTGAACACAGCTCTTGTTTCTAAATCAGGAAGGGGAAGGTGGTGGTGAGGAACAGTAAAATGAGAATCAAAAATATTTCAAATTAGGCCTTGGAGCATTTACCCATGAAGGCTGAGGCTGTTGTGAATGACCAGAATCTAAACCTCACCTAAGTAGAGGAGAAAAAACATTATGAAATTTTTGTCATTCTCATTGCCCACTTTCAGCCTCCAGAGTCAGGAAAATTTGAGGCTACAGCAACAAATAAAGGAATATTAATGTTTGAACTGCTGTACAGCAAAAAGGAATGGCTCTTCAGTACTAGCTCAGTGGGCTCTGCAGTCTCATGCATTCAGAAATTTTCCTACCACACTGAGAGACATGTCACAGTCGCACTACAGAGGTACCAGACTCAGGGAATACAGAGCAAAAAGACCATGCAAGTAGCTACCAGCATGAGGGACACCACCCATGATCTGTTGCATTTTATCACTCCTGCCCATACACTGCAGAGGTACACATCACTAGCCAAGATGTGTTGGTCCTGGCTGTACACAACTGTCCATGCCTCTCAGCTCCGGTACTCAGAGAGGGCTTATGCTTGCAGACAGATCCAAATTCCCTCCTGCACCCCGTGTTCCAGCAGTGAAGACTAGCAGCAATCACAGATGACTTCCCTAGTAAGCCTGGAGCTTTATTCCCTATAGGAAACAGAGCAAGGTACAGACCATGCTACAGTACCTGGTAACACTCAATACTATAGACAAATAGCGCTCACAGTGGTGGGAGATAATCATTCTATAACCAGCAACCTTCCACTTCAAACACTGAGTCACAGTGCTCTAAGATTTTTACTAGCTGGAATACAGCACATTAAAGATTGGGTTTTCTCCTTCTTTTAAATAAAAGAGCATCACCCCTATCCTGGTGCCATTATTTTCACACATTTACACTAAACCAGAAGGACACACATATGGAATGCTTAGCTATAGCAGAGCTACAATAACAACACTGCAGCATCTTTGTGCTCAGCGTATGGGTGATCTCCCTGAAAAAAGACAGCGTTTTTGGAATGTTCCACCTTTCCTGCTTGCTGACACTGGGTGGGCCAGACCCTGGTCTGGGTTGCTAAAAAAAGAGAAGGCTGGTGCAGGGAGCCAGGCTGACAAAGCTTTTGGGTGGGGAGACAGACTCAAACAGTGCTGGTGACAGCTGAGTTTCTCAGGCTGTGTCTGCATACTACAGTCTAGGTACCTCCCTTATTGTGGAGAGATGAGGCTCTTGAACCTAAGCAGAAGAGCTTCAGTCTCTCTCCCAGACCATCTCTGCTATGCACAGATACTGCCAGGCAGTATGTGCTCAGGGGGCAAGGCCAGCTCACTACAGTGCATAGCAACTACAAGGGAAGAAGTTTTGGCAGTGCTAAGCTAGCTCTTGTGTTGCACCTGTGCAGGGACAAGTCAGCAGTATAATTTCCAAGACCATCTAGGTAAGGTTGGAGACCTTGGTGAAATAGTACTCTGACATTTGCAAGGGATTTGGGGACAACAGGTCTGAGCCAAATGGCCACAAGTCATTCCTCACTTCTCTGCTCCAGGCTGACAGAGGAGCAGCACTGGACTGGGTGGATAGTCAAGGGCCCATTGAAGGGCCCATTGCTGGTGCAGTCATTAACCCAAGTCCACCATTGACAGTGAGCAAAGATGCTATACACAACAGGAGAGACACTGAACCCGCCCTCCCTTCTGGAGACACAGCCCTCAGTCATCCACTTCTAAGCTAGCGTCCTAAAGATCTTAAAGGGGTAATACACCTAACTGTATTGTCTCCTCAAAATAGTTATTATAAGTAAGGACAGAGGAGAAAAAAAGTCAGATCTGAAAGCTGTCAGACTAATGTGAAAGTACAGCAAGACTCAAGTGGGTCCTGGGTATCTGGAAACAAATCGGGATTTAATTCAGAAGTAAATCAAGTAATTAATACAATACGGTGAAGCACAAGATTAAACACTTGTAGACCAAACCACTCTTAAATTCTGAAAGATCATCCACTGAAAGAGGAGAAATACTTGATCGTGCTGTAGGCAATCCAGAAATGGCCCAGAGCCAAAACTGTGATTCAGCCACTGAAAAGGAAAACAGAAAACTAGCCAGTACTGCAGATAAGCTACTCCAAGACAGAAGTAGTATATCATGCACAGCAACATAGACTGCCTCTGCAGCGTAATGTACACTTTTACCACTACAAATGAACACACCTAGAACTCTCACAAAGGGGGTTGTCAAGATAGTGAAAGCAACGGAAAGCTGTTCTTACAAGAGGAGAGTAAAAACTACACAAGACAAGAGCTCACAGTCTATTTTTAAAAGACATGGAGGACAAGAGCTGGACAATCAAAATCAGCTTGGGCTGTTGCTCTACTCAGAGACATGGCTGGAATTAGAAACAGGTGCAGTATTGCAAACACCAAGCCACTCTGTGGAATAACAGTCACAAACTACATGGCCAGCCATGCATTTTTTCTGGAAAGAGCCTTTAACATTCACCCGGTGTAATCATTTCGTTTATGACATTTTAAGTGCTCTTTTCCCTGGGATAACTCACATTTTGAAAGACAAAATTCTTCAGTGGCAGGGGGAAAACACTCATTGACTGGTTTGGGGAGATTACAGAGAAGACAAGATCTTACTGGTCCTCCTGGATGGTAGCTCATCCCTTAGTAGTCAGCTTCCTCTTGACTAGTCCTGTTTCCCCCAGATTGTCTGGACTTGAGTGGAAGGAGCAGAGGAAGCAGGGGAAAAGAACCACTTTTGGAAGGAACAGAAATGGATACATGATGTGTCAATAAAACTCACCACATGATTTCTAATGACATAAACTTTCGATTTCTTTTGAAATTGAAAGCTGATAGCTTGAAACCATAGGGCAGGAAGAACTTATTCTGTAGAAACCCATCTCAGCTCAACCAGCAGTTTTCACTTCTGGACGACAGGAGTGCTCTGAGCTTTGCCAGATTAACTACAGTGCTTTTCAGGAGAGGAAAACATGCACAAAGGGTGACTTTTTACTTCATCTGCAGGCTGCCCCTCCAAAAGGCTGGCTTGGAGAAGGATGAGAAACAGCACAAGTCATTTTCTCTGCAAGGTGAGCTCAGGCCAATACGTGGCCTCACAATCTGCTGATCAACAGGAACATCTGTGAAGCTATCTCTTAAAAGCTTTTACACACTAAAATAGTCTCAAGGTGAACATAAAGGATTCATCAGGGTCAAGTGCATAATATTCATTAAAAACTGGTCTTGCACCCATTCTAGAAGAAATGCTTTGTAAGAACAAGACACGTTCTAGCCATGTTCTTTGTTGCTAATATAAATAGGAAATCCCTTTCCCTCCACACTGAATGATGCTTAGTAAAGATAGCCAATGTTGTTACAAGTTGAAGGCATGCAAATGTCCTCTGTGCTTGAACCAAAGCTTATCATGGAATTGTCAGAGTTGGAAGGGACCTCTAGAGATCATCTAGTCCTAGTTATCATCATCCTAGTTATCTAACACAGGTGTTAGCGCTAGCAGAATGCAAAATTCTACAAGTTGGCATGATGTTTAATTCAGGAAGTCAATAAGATTCATGCACACTGATGTAGTCCACGAAATGAATGCTTTGCATTCATTGACTCTACAAGGCTTTGGCAGTTTTCTTAGCACAGAGTAGCGCTCATCCATTGCAAGCACCGCTTCAGTTCAAATACTTAGGAACTCCCCCAGCCTAAATCCTTGGGAAGTTCTTGGCAACCCTAAACCTTATGCTGGAGATAAGGAACTTTTATTCGAGATGTTCAGCTACTGGTGACATTCCCACAGGAGTCAGCAAGATATGGGTTTTGGAGAAAGAAAAGTCTTCAACTGAATGTCTTCAATAACATAAATACAACTTTTCAAACATATCTTAACTCAAGTTGTCACTGCCACTGTTAGGCCCTAGCAAGACCAGTGTTAATCTGTTGGAAAAGGAAAACAAATTTGCAATATCTCTGGCAGCAGAGGAACTGAGAAACTCTTTTACTATGAGCCATACCTCAAACATTGACACACTTATGGTAAAACTACTAGCAGTTGACAGTCACAAGTATCAAATTCCACACTTTGCCCCCTTAGCCAAGCAGTCAGGTGCTGCTGGGCTGGCCTTTCTGCCTCTTTCTTCAAGACAAAGAACAACAGAAGGCATCTCTATGCCTGTGCTGACAACTGCTACTCAGGAAGGGTGAGGGTCTGCCCAAGTCCTATGTATGAGACCCAAGAGAACATCTCAGACAGCCCAAGGTGTCTCAGACTGTGTTAGAAGCCAATATGATAACAACTAAGTCAAATTCAAGGGGACACTACTCTTTACAGTGCAGGGACAGTGATCTCCATTGATCTGGCAGTATAACGTGCCACAAGTGTTCTCCCTGAAAATTCAGCACTGCTGGAGAAAAATTAATTCCTAGACATGATCAGGTAGGAAAGCACAGTTTATACCTTAAGTAGTCCAGGATCCTTATGCTGAGAGCAACCTGTAGCTGAAGTCATTCAGGCTTAAATTTCTACCAAACCCAAAGCTTTTACCTGGTAGGCATTTAAATACACATTTGTATTTATCTACACCAACAGCTCCAAGGACTTTTGAAAGAAACAGCAAGTTCTATGCCTAGCACCTTTGAGAGTCCCATGTTTGAGCACACAAGCTCGCCTTTCAAAGCTACCTATCTTTAACACCATGTGTTTGCAGTTAGGATCACAAGGGACCAGAGTTGCAAGGTGGTCCTGTAAGGAGCTGAGGTAAAGGAGAGATGACTGCTAACAGTCAAGTAAACACATGTTAGCTAGCTACCAATTATCTGCTAAACTGTATTAACTAGTCAGCTGCCAAATGCGGGGTAACCTGAACGTACTTCCAGCTGATTTATAACAACGTGTTAAGCTAATATAATCTTTCTTTGTGCTATGATGGGATAGAAACAAGCATGCAGTCAACATGACTCAACCGAGCTGTACCGTGTTGAACAAAAGCAATCCAAAGGTCACCCCTTTTTCCTCGCGTCCCTAACCATCCTTCCTGTAACACTGGGGTGCGGCACATTTGCAGCATTACCAGTGTTTAACTATTAACCCCTTCCCTATCCTGAAGGAAAATACATTAAAAAAAATTAGAAGAGAACCTAAGAAACCAGTTAACCATGAATCTTCCTTCCTTCTCCCCTCCATGTCCTGTATCTTTGTGGTCATCCTCAAAAATAGCCCCAGGACTAGTTTACTTAAATTGTATGTAACCTCTCCTAATTAATGCTGGAAAGAGGTGGAGCTGCTGTTGTAACAGCAAGAGGCAGTTTGTCAGTAGCCACAAGATTTAAGATAAAAACCTAACAGGCAGAATTCTCCCACACACTCTACGAAGGCCTGACAAAAATCTAATCACTTTGAGGAAATGTAAGTGCATGTTACTCTACTCCAAGTGTAATGTCTGCCAATAACATGGAAAACTTAATTGTGTGAGGAGTGAAGATTCGTTCATATAATTTAAAACACTAGATCTTCATTAGACATTCCTAACTGGTAAGTAAAGCAGCCTGCTTTGTTCTAACTATAACCCATGACTGGAATAGTCTACATTATACTGTTTTATATTCCAGATAAATCATAGAATCATAGAATGGTTAGAGTTGGAAAGGACCTTAAAGAACATCAAGTTCCAACCCCTCTGCCATGGGCAGGGACACCTCCCACTAGAGCAGGTTGCTCAAAGCTCTATCCAGCTTGGCCTTGAACACTTCCAGTGATGGGGCATCCACAGCTTCTCCAGACAACCTTTTCCAGTGCCTCACCACCCTCACAGGAATTAATTTCTTTCTGGTATCTAATCTAAATCTCCCCTCTTACAATTTAAAGCTATTAGCCCTTGTCCTGTCACTACACTCCAGCTCTCCTGTAGGCTCCCTTCAGCTAATGGAAGGTTGCTATAAGGTTTCCCCAGAGCCTTCCCTTCTTCAGGCTGAACAACCCAAGCTCTCTCAGCCCATCTTCACAGGAGAGATGCTCCAGCCCTCTGATCATCTCCGTGGCCCTCTGCTGGACCCATTCTAACAGGTCCATGTCCTTTCTGTGTTGAGGACTCCAATGTTGTACATGGTTTGAGGTGGGGTCTCATAAGCACACAGTAGAGGGGTAGAATCACCTCCCACGACCTCCTGGTCATGCCTTTTTTGATGCAGCCCAGGATGTGGTTGGCTTTCTGGGCTGCCAGTGAGCACTGCTGGCTCATGTTGAGCTTCTCATCCATAACCACTCAAAAGTCCTTCTTCTCAGGGGTGCTCTCCAGCCATCCTCCACCCAACCTGTATTTGTGCCTGGGATTGCTATGTCCCAGGTACAGGACCCTGCACTTGGCTTGGTTGAACTTCATGTGATTTGCACTAGTCCACTTCTCAAGCCTGTCCAGGTCCCTCTGAATGGCATCCCTTTCCTCCAGCATGTTGACCGCACCATCAAGCTTGGTGTCATCAGCAAACTTGCTGAGGATGCACTCAATCCCACTGTCCATGTCTCCAACACAGATGTTAAATAGCACCACTCCCAGTACCACTCACCACCGGTCACCACTTGGACATTGAGCCATTGACCACAACCCTCTGACCATGACCATCCAGACTGTTCCTTATCCACCGCATGGTCCATCCATCAAATCCATGACTTTACAATTTTGAGACCAAGATGTTGTGCGGGCCAGTGTCAAATGCTTTTGCATAAGTCCAGGTAGGCGATGTCTGTTACCCTGCCCTTTTGTCCACCAAGTCTGTGGCAGTATCATAAAAGGCCACCAAATTTGTCAGGCACAATTTGCCCTTGGTGAAGCCATGTTGGTTGTCTCAAATCACCTCATTTTTTTCCATATGCCTTAGCAGAGATTCCAGGAGGATCTGCTCCATGATCTTACCAGGCACAGAGGTGAGACTGACCAGCCTATAGTTCCCTGGATGTTCTTATTTTTTTCCTTTTTTTTTTGAATACTGGGTTATGTTTCCTGTTTTCCAGTCAGCGGGAACTTAACCAGATTGCTCACACATGATGAAAAGCAGCTTAGCAACTTCATCCGCCAGCTCCCTCAGGACCCATGGATGGATTTTGTCAGGTTCCACAGACTTATGCACCTTCAGGTTCCTTACGTGGCCTTGAACCCCATCTTCTCCTACTGTGGGAAGTTCTTCATTCTCAAAGGTCTCCATTTTCTGTCTTGAAGACCAGTCTTCCTGGACCTCCCCTTCTGGTGACAACCACATTTCCTTCCTCTGTATTTGGCAGGTTTTAAAATGACAGGTTGATTACCAGCTACATACAGTTGCACCTCCATGATGGAAAAGACTAACTGCCTGAACATACATCTAAGACAGGGGTCAGAAAAAGCTCACTGAAAATGAAATGAAAGATCAAAATAGGCTTTGGTTGAAAGATCTTCACTAGAACCTAAATTTTGACTGCCTAAAACTTTAATCAAGCTCTGTATGGAAATAAAAAACAGAATCAGTTTGCTGCTTAACAATGGCACATTACTAAGGCATGATGCATATTATAGCTATACATATTTAATAACAAAGGGCATTTTCTATCATTTCAGTTCTTCATTCTCTTTCCAGAAAGCCAAGCCCTACAATGCAAATGTGTCATGAAGAAGAAGCCACTGCTCCAGCTGGGAAAACACCAGGGTTTACGTTTGCTAGAGAATATAAACTCAGCACCTGAACTGGTCTTTGACTGGAAGTGGCTCTGATTGCCAGTGTTTTCCTAGGACACCTGCATACTGGTACTGAATACTTGGAAGAGGCAGATGATCTGTCTGGAGTTTAGAGATGTATATTGCAGACAGCTAGGCAGTTCATATTCAGCTGTTACATCCTATCAATAAACTATGGTTTTTAAAGCTGTTGTTTTTCCTTTCATTTGCATGCTCTGCTTCCTGGGATAAACCTAATTGGTGCTCCACTACTGCCGGACTGCTCTCCACAACACCCACAATTTAACAGGGACAGTTTCAACTCTGAGCTCCTTCTTGTGACAGCTTACAAACATTACCCAGGTCTGTCACTGCTGAGCCTGTGCCAAGCATTAGCTACCTACTTCCCAGCCCTGTAGGAGGGGAGAACAGACAGGGAAACCCAGCAAGGGCAAGCGCAATGCAATACCTGCACCTCTTTTTTACCCTGAAGTCCTGCTTCCACCAGATACACGTTTTAATAACCTACTTCTCCCCAGTGCTCAACAGAAATGGTGAGGCCTAGCATGGGAAGATAGGCAAGCTTTGCTTATTCTTTATGGCTTTCACCTGTGCTTACCTGTCTTCAGCCACTCTAGCTGGGTATTTAAACCCTGAACCGACACGATAGCTCTGCACAGGACTAAGAAAGGCCATATTTGCTATTGACACAGCTCACACTTACTGTTGCGCACCCACAGCTTATAGCATGAAGAACTGATCACCCTCCTTGGTCTGAACATCTTAGGCATAATGTAGAGAAGCTTTCACATTAGGTCCCAGTCTGATTTTTGGTCCAAGAGGGTGTTTGTAATTATCCCAAATGTGCGATTAAGACACAACAAGGTCTAATGCCATTTACTATAGCTTTACTATTATCAACTAAAAATGATGCTAGTTGGCGATAGAGAAAAGGCAGAGGTATAGGACAGGAGGAAAAAAGAAGCGGAAGCAGTATTATGGAGCACAGCAAGTCTGTCACCACCACGGTTGGTGACAGTTGGGACAGTTACCTGGATGTGCTCATTCAATCATTGTCCCATACGGTCACCGCACAGCCCCCCCTTGCAGCACTGGGCCTTGCAAGGCAGGCAAGTTTCTGGGGTAAACAGGGTATGGTTGTTTTGAGAACTGAGGACACACATCCTTTGTTATCATGTATGCTGGTGACAGAAGTCTTGCGGCAAGCAAGTTTTGAGACATCTTTCTGTGGTTTCTCACAGAGCAAAAAAACATTTTGGACATATTGCCAATCTCATCTGCACCTAAATGAATATACCAATTTCCTTCACAACATAATAGATATAAGGCAGTTCCTTGCTCAAATTCTCTAGTGCCACACCAGCCACACTCTTCCTGTTTCCTCCAGGAGTCACCCCTTCCTCCTGCACATGGACTACCACTGGTAATTTCTTCCACACCCTTATGAAGCAACCAAGCTTGTCCATGGCCATATTTTGTGGCAGTTTTCCACAGCAGGCACACTGCAAAACTGGCTGAAAGGTTAAATCAACCTTTGATTCTTCCTGACAAAGGAGGAAACAGAAAAGAAACAGCAAAAAGATAGTGCTGGAGACAAACCCCTCTACTCCCATGAAGACTTTTCCAGACATGAGACAGTGACTGTACAAATTATGTAACCATGTGCATGCAGAACTTTCTCTAGGCAGCTACTGGTAACTAAACCAAACCATCTCAAAAACACACTACAGTGATTCAACCCAAACAAGAAGAGAAAAAGATACGTAGCACCATTGCAGTTTAACTGCTCCCTTAGCCTCTCAGGCAGCTCTGGCAGCTTCTGCTGAGCTTAGCTGGTCAGACATCTTCCAGAATGCAGTTTAACCAATTTAATGCTACCTGCAGGATGTCTGCCACACATCTGGTCCTGTGAGTGATAGCAGCGTGGGCGTGTTGGACCTATTCTTAGTCTCTCCCATCAGGTCTCAACAACTAAGTTCGTTAAAACTTTGTAAGAAATACGAAGGTTGTTTAAGGTCACCATGCTGGAAGCCTGGACCAACTTTATTCTCTTGTGACAAAAAAGCCTTTAGAAACAAGGAAAGAAAAACACATCACAGAAAAAGCTGCAGATACAGAATACAGATGACAGAAAACCTCTGGTTCATAAAGTGCCAACACAACATAACAAAGACTCACATAAAGATTCAAGGAACAGCGTGATCAAGACATAATCTGACTAATAACTTCTTTTCCAGCATTTCAGAACAGAAGGTGCACAAGATGAACAGACTATTAGAGGAGTATCAACAAAATATTAATTCAAAACAAAAAGTTACAGAAGTTCTTCACCAGCTTGGGGAATTTTATACTCTGGTACCTCTCTTTAGAAATAGATTATCTCCTATGTTCTCCCCAAAGTAAGTGTCATCAGAACAGAATTTGATTTTATTCTTTCTTCCATTACCACTTGTGAAGGCCAGGTAGTATTCACCCAATATTCAAAGAGAACTCCTCCAAAGGGGAGTAGGAGGAAGAGGAGAACAGAAGATTCCCCTCCTGAAGATGAGACTTGTGAGGGCAGCTAGGAGACAGAGTCACTGTATTATAACTTGAGGTTGAGCTGGTTCTAAAGATGCTACTTCCATGCATATAAGGTAGCTGGCAAAAAAAAAAAAACAAAACAAACCAGAGACCATCAGCATAATACAATAAATACAAGAACACAAGTGGGACAGGCATCAAATTTGCCGGCTTCTTAGCTAAAGGGAATGAGATGAAAAACAAGAAGCTTGAAAACCTCAGCAGTTCACCTAGCAAGGTGGCAAGCAACCAAATGTGCCTCCAAAAACAGCAAAGGACCATGCAGTGTGATAGTTTAAATCAGTCTGTATTTTCTGCTACCTCTGCCAACACTTCTAAGCACCTATAGTCAGAACAAGCCTCACCCTTTCTCAAGAAAAAAAGGATGTATTTCCTCTCAGATTTTTTCTCCTAGCAGCACAACAGACAGGCAGAGATGTCACACTGGAGATGAGCTGAGGGAAATCCACACTAAATCCACTAGGTCAGAAACTGTACAAGACTGTACGGCCTTTCCCCAGACCATTGAAAAGGCTGCTTCAGCTGATCACGGTATGTGCAGCCACATACTTGCCTTGACAGGATATGGCTGGGATTTCCACCTGGATGTCAGAGTCTTAGAAAAAAGTCAGCATGGAAACACTGTCAAGTACGTACACAGCCTAACAATCTTTTTCCTAGCATCATTCAGAAGAGCTAATAATGACCAAAGAATTATTACTATGATTCTCATTTTTAGTTCTCATGCTGTCAAATGAACAGGGCCAATTTGAATTCTCACTGCAACACCAGTTGTGTGGAAAAGGGGAAAAAATGCTTGTTGCTCTTTTATGGCCTTTAATCTTTCTAGAGGTGATTACAGAATTGCAGTGTGACAGAATCACTCTCTGGCTTTAATTGGCTGAAGTGTTTAAACAGAGTTTACCTCAAATGTAGTATTGCTATTAAAATCAGACATGCAAATAAATTGCATACAAAACTGGAAAACAAATAGGTGTTTACATAGGCATATAGGTGTTTACAACAGGAAATTGTAAAATGCCTTCACCTAAAACAATAAACACTCCACTTTGTCTTCACATACTAGTGAGAGACATGACTTATCCATTTACAGACCAGGTTTGAGTTCTAGCACTTGGAAAATTACCACAATGCAAATGCTATGTGCATTTAGTGAAATTAAAAGTAATGAGTTTACAGTGAGTTTTTACACATTATACAATTACAACCTTGCTGCAGGATATGAATGTGACAAATATTTATGAAAAGTATAAAGCAGTTGACTATCTGGCTTTAAATAACAGGCCAGATCTGGGCTGACATTACTGGTACTTGTAACTGAAGAGAATTTGCCTCCAACTGTGGTAATACTGCAGAAACCTTCATTTAGCATGTTGCAAAGCAATCAGCAAATGTGTCATAAAACCAAGGATCTCCCAAGGACATAACCTCCTGCATAACTGGCACCGGGCACTAAGAAACAAGCTACCACATTAGTTACATCTGCATTGCTGTAAGGCACAACTGTTCTTGTCTGCCCAATTTACACTTAAATAAACGCATTACAAAGCTGTAGAGGAAAAGAGAAAGAACAAGCAACAAGTATATCCTTACAGTACCTCCCACAGCATTACTCCCCAAATGACCTGCTCATTGGACTGTATCCACTTCTACTATTTCCATTTTTCTGTGGGACTACAAATGAAGTAGCAGATCTGGTTTTGAATCTGTACCAGACTAGTATTTAAGAGACTTTTCAAGTCAAAAAGGCGTTTTACCAGAACCTAAATTAACTTTTTAAGCAGGAAAAGGCAAGTATCTATGCAAAACACAGCAGAAATAAAACACATTTATAGGCAGGTCTCTCCTAAGAGACTTCTCCCCTTTTACAGGATTTATTCTGGTCATCCTAGGGGGTTTCTGAATTGCAGCAAACCTTGTACAATCCCTCCCTCAGGGAAGTTGTCCTGCCCATCACAAGAGGTCTGGCTGTCTGATCCCCAACCCTATAGCATCTCCCCATCAATGGCAGGCTCCCAGGGCCCTGAGATTTTTTTGCCACTTACCAGTCAACCAGAGATTACGTCCTAAGCATTAGGCTTCATGACCTTTTACTGTTCCCCCAATTCTTTTAGGAAAATCAAACTACATGTAATCTCAGTTGCCTTAATACTGCCTTTTTTTGTGTGTACAATCTAACTCCATCCATTTAAGAGATTTAATTCACTGCCCAAATTAAACTACCTGGATGCAATGTGATGATCTGCTTGGTAGCACAAGAACTGAAACCAATACCTGCCACAAACAATCCCATAAACACTGTAAATTGGCTGAGTCACAAAGTAGGGCCCATGCACTGTCCCATACAAAAAGGGCAGCTGAGAACCAAGGGGTCCCCAAAAAGCCAGGAATGTGTTTAATCCTAGGAGGGACAGCTGTCATCCACCTTTCCAAGACAGGGCAAAACACTGATCAGGAACCAAGTTTGAAGGTTCCTGGCTTCCTCAGTGTCACAGCCTTCTTGTCAGACTTGAAACTAGGAGATCATTACTTAATTTGAGCAAAATATTCTGCAGCCATATCTCAAAGTTATAGGCATTACAAGCAGAATAACTGGAATTGACTAAATTGGAGTAGCTCAGATACTGGATTTTTATTAATGCTTTTGCCGAACAGAAGAGCTTGGAAAAAAAATTTGGTTTAATTTTGTTTTGGTTTAAGGAAAAATATAGAAGCCTTAAAAATGAAGTAACTTAGCACTGTCAGAATAACCTTGAGAAAAAAAAAAGAACTTTTTTTGTTCCCAAAATTGTCAGGTTTATATGTCATATATCCACATTTGAAGCAACTATAATACCCAAGGAAGCCATAATTAAGACAATTAACCCATCATATACTCATAATTAATATTTCTACTTCAATACTCTGAGGAAGAAGTAACATGTTGTTACATGATACAAATTAAAGGAGAACTTCAAAAATAGTAGTTGCTAGGCGATAAAATAAAATAGGAAGCAATTAAAACAGTTTAACTCTACATAGACTACCGTCACAGAAGAGTATACTTGGTCTGGTCGGGATGGAATTAATTGTCTTCACAGTAGATCATACGGTGCTGTGTTTTGCATTTGTGACCAAAATAGTGTTGGTAACACACAAATATTTTAGCTATTGCTGAACAGTGCTTGTACAGTAATAAGGCTGCCTCTGTTTCTCCCTCTACTCTTCCCTTCCCTGCTGCCAGCAAGTAAACTAAAGGTAGGCAAAAGATTGGGAGGAGTCATAGACAGTAACTGACCCAAGTTGATCAAAGTGATATTGCACACCACATAACACCTTGCTTGGCAAATAACTGGTGGTAGTATTTTCCAAAGCAGGCGTTGCTCAGAGACTGGGTGAGCATCCCTCTGCTTGTGGAAGTTGGTGGGTTATGACCTTTGCATTGATGCTTGTCCTCCCCCACAATACCCTGTCCTTCGTTTCAACTGCTTTGGTCTTGACTCAAGAGTTTTTCTTACTTTTGCTCTTCTGATTCTTTCCCTCATCCCGCTGGGCCTTAGCCATCAGCTGGTGGGTCATTAGTTGCTGGCCAGGGTCAGCTCCCCTCAGAGTCACTCAAAACAGTCACCCCTAACAAACCAAGGAACTGGGAGTCACGCAGGATGTTTAGGATGGCTTAGGGCAACAGAAATAAAAACTACAGGTGAAATTAAATTTTATTGTAATAGCTAGGGATTTCAAGAGCAGAGAATAAAAAAAAAAAAAAAAA